>NW_020869435.1:173178-175678 GCF_003789085.1 Penaeus vannamei | reverse complement strand
TTCAATATTATAGCATCAGAAATACCTACAGATCATTATTCAATATCAAAAACATCAGTTACACATTTTGCTTTCTGAACTTGCTGAATTAATTCTTCACGTACCATTATAAATACAAGAGCTTTAATTCACATATTCCTGTTAGAAAATACCATAAAAAAAAAAAAAAAGGATACAGATCATGACCTTATCAAGAGAGTATACAAATAATCAGATATTTGTAAACACTCTCCTTTTACATTCCATAATATTTAGTTGCACTTTGTACAGTCTGCATATTGAAAAAAATAATATCAACTATCCTGAAAATAAATAAATTGACTCCTAATCTTAGAGCGCAATTTACTTACCACACAAACAGAAATATTACAGAGCAACTTATTTTGTAAAAACTAAAAAAACAAATTTATATTTTCTAATGTGTTGTTTCACTGTGCCCTGTCTATAGTGATGAAAATAATGACAATATTATATAAATCACTAGTTAACGTAAGAACCGATTGAGAATGACAAAACTGACATAAATGTTATTTTACAATGTATAATACCTTAATATCACTTTCTTATTTACTAAAATAAGAATTAAAAAAAGAAAGAAAGAAAGAAAGAAAGAAAGAAAGAAAGAAAAAAAAAACACACATACGACTACTGCCTTGTAAACAATAACTAAACCCATTGGCAATGGATGCCACAACGTCATGGCACATAATCAAGGATACAAGGCAGTGCCTCATTATATCATGTGCCCATGCCCCAATTGCTGGTATGAGGTTCCACAAGCCCTAATCACCTAGGCATGGAGTGGCATGCGTTAATGAATACTCATCCTCGCTTGAATTTATGTACGATTTACCTGTTGTTATTAGGTTGATGAAAAACAGGTATTAGGAATACTGTTTACACAAGTTACCTTTTTCGTACTGGGAGAGGATGAATTCCTTGGGACCAGAATGAAAATTAGTCGCAATAAGCAATTACTTTATGGAGTACATGTTCACTACATATTTTTTGTGGAGGCCAAACTATTATGCTGGGATGTGGTATAACAGTAATTGTTTCTTTAGCTAACAGGTCTAAAGTTAAGTGAACAAACTGGAGTGTAAGTAATATTCTTATTTTTTTTTGGAATATCTTAACATCAGGACTTTCTTCTGTAGCACAAGACCAAGACAGAAATTAAGCCAGACAAAAACAGTCGCTACAGTCTTCATCTGGGAGGAGTTCCATTTGCAAACAATACATGCGGAAAATCTCAAATTCAGACTGAAACACAAAACACAAAAGCTTGAACTGGGTACACATTTTATGGAAACGAGATTTGTTGGTCTTTGCTGAAACACCCAAAGGCGTAGAGGCTATGGCAATTAATGTGGATGGGTAGGTGTTAGTGCTAGATTTACCGAAGAATTAATAGAAAAAATAACAGTAGCATTAAAACAAATAATACATTTCTTTCTTCAAAAAAGGTCCACATCAGTACTATGAAAAAATTAGTCCTTGGAAACCAACTAGACCTATAGCCACCATATTGACCCTGATAGCCAAGGAAAGAAGGAAATATATGAATACTATGGAAATTGATGTGTAAATAATAATAATAATAAAATGATATAAAAATAAATAATAATGATAAATTACACTAATATAAAATATAAAATCAATTCTACCAGTAAGCAATTTCTAAGGGGCCCTGCCACCGATAACCCCCAAATACGGGGGAATTATACTGAGGTACTATCAGAGCTATTTAGGGTCTCGAACAATGGATGCTCCCGTGGCGGCATAGCTTTAAAAAATCACCTTAGGCACAACACCTCTGATGATGTGTCAAGAACTTGGAAACATATGCTTTAAAATTTCAGGTAAAATCAAGCTTATAGTAGTTCCTTAGGAATGTCTATAAGCTCTATCTAGACAGAATATATGTGGTGAAGGTATGTTAATTATTGCCATTATACCAATAGGTGTGGCAGTGCTGTGATCGTTAGACATTATACCAACCTAATTACAACCATTTATTATTTATTAGTAAATGGGTTCCTTGGACTAAAATAGTTACAATATACATCTACTGATATGAGTACTTTTAAAACTACTTCTTGACAGAGCAAATCAGACACAATCCATTGATACCACATTTGTTTAAAATGATGTGGACTTTCTCTAAAAAGTCCAAGGAATTGAGAATATAATACACGAATTTCCTTTATGTTATGTTGTTCACACTAATTTCCTTGGACTTTTTAGAGAAAGTCCACAGCTTCCTTATTTAGAATATAATACACGAATTTCCTTTATGTTATGTTGTTCACATTAATCATACATGGATATAATTTACTTTCAAAGGTAATTTTCCCGTGTCATCATAAAACTTGTCTGAATTTTATAAACCGAAACAGCAAATTTTTCACAATGATATATTCATCGTTGAGAAGTTGTGGAGTTTTTGCCAGTAACTTTTAAATACGTGAAAAATACCTTATTCTTTGAGTAGAAAACA
>NW_020869435.1:133178-163178 GCF_003789085.1 Penaeus vannamei | reverse complement strand
ATCCCGCGGCATAGTGCGCATGTTCCTGTAGGTGAACATGTCCCCTATGTCCACTTGGAAATGGGAATGGCTTCGACTTTGTCATAATAGGTCAAAGTTTCCACTCTGGTTATGCTTTATGACCTCAACTAACTGTTCTCTTAATATGAGTTTTTACCAATTAAATAGACAAAGAACAAGACAAAAAAGAAAAGAAAATAATCCAAAAGTGTTAGGAGACTTTGCCACAACTGAAGATAGAGATAAAAAAAGCAAACAAATAAAGCAATTGGCAACAAAACCCTCGTGGCGAGAGTACTTCCCTGCCAACCGCCCATTCAACTTCCCTGGCCATCCAAGTCCCAGTTTAGAGATGATCATGATCAGCTGATCCTCTGTCCGTCTTGATAATGCTGATTCTTGATGTTGCACGTTTTGCAGGCTGATGGGACGCGTGAGGAAGAGCAAATAGATTGATTTATGGAGATAAAACCGATGATATCAATTAAGATGCATAGTAAGAAAATAGATTGATTTATGGAGATAAAACCGATGATATTAATTAAGATGCATAGTAAGAAAATAGATTGATTTATGGAGATAAAACCGATGATATCAATTAAGATGCATAGTAACAACGTCAATAGTGTAATGAGAGGGAAATAGTTCTTATGGAAATACCTTTTATAAAGAAAATTGATTATGGAAAATAATGCTTATGAAAGAAAGTGGAAAATAGTGTTGTGGAAAAAGTACCTTGCGTTTAGCGGGATAGATCTTTTTACGAAAAAGTATACAACTATATATATATATATATATATATATATATATATATAATATATATATATATATATATATATATATATCGATAGATAGAGAGAGATATAGATAGAAAAGAGAGAGTGATGAGACAGAGAGAAAGAGAGAGAGAGAGAGAGAGAGAGAGAGAGAGAGAGAGAGAGAGAGGAGATGAGAGAGAGAGAGGAGAGAGAGAGAGAGAGAGAGAGAGAGGAGAGAGAGACCAGAGACAGAAAGAGAAGAGAAAGAGAGGGAGAGAAAGAGAGAGAGAGAGAAGAGAGTGAGTGAGAGTGAGTGAGTGAGACAGACAAGAGAGAGAGGAGAGGAGAGAAGAGAGAGAGAGAGAGAGAGAAGAGCGAGAATGGGTGAGTGAGTGAGTGAGATATAGAGAGAAAGAGAGAAAACGTTATTAGTGAGTACTTCCTGATGCATTTAGACGTGATTCTCAAGGCCATTGAATCTAAATGCGACAATGATAACCATTGCCTTGTCCAAAATTTTAGTCGCTCTCATATCTTTTAATTTTTTCTCACGTAATTTTGATTATATTTTGACAACAATAACGATAGCGACAACAACAACAATAATAATGATGATAATGATGATGATGATACTAACAATAACAATAACAATACTACTACTAATAGTGATGATAACAATGATAATAATGCTCATGATGATAAGAATAACAATAATAACAAGTATAAGTTTAAAGATTACGTCTAAGTAAACAACAACACTAACCCAGCTTTAGATTCCTCTCTGAAACAATAACAAAATTCTTTATTTCCTAACCTTGATGCCTTTTAAAAATCTGGTCCGCGCTTACCCCAGCACCTTCTGGGCCATTAATTAACCCTAATTAACGCTTAATTAAGTCAAACACGACAGCATAAGACGTGAGGTAAATGTTTTACAATTGGACCTTTGGAGTACAACACACACCTTACGTAAAGTTTGTTTAGTAAACGTACTGGAATACTTTACAGGGCATTTGGGAAACTATGCACGACTTACTTTTTCTAAAGTTTGTTTTTAAACCATTAGCTCATGTCTCTATTTTGCCGCGATTCAATTCATTAAGGGTCGAAATTAAAGTGAATTCATAACCTATGATAACAATATTATCATTGTTATTGTTGTTGTTATCATTATTGCTATTAATATTCTTCTTCTTTTTATTATTAACAGTATTATCCTTATCATTACTACTGTTATCATTATTAATATTGTTATTATCATCATCATCACACCACCACAACACCCCCCCACCCCACCCCACCACCTCCTTCACCACCACCACCGCCACCACCACCGTCCTTATCTCCATGGCAACAACAATCGTTTTATATCACCTAATTTTATTCCACCATAAAAAAAAAAAAAAAAAAAAAAAAAAAAAATATATATATATATATATATATATATATATATATATATATATATATATATATATATATATAATATATAACCTCTTTACGTTCTTTCGTCACCGGAGTCTTGGACCTCTGCGAGCCATTCCTGTCTCGTTCTGAACGTAGAAGGTCCTCTCCCTTCCCACTCCTTTTTTTTTTTTTTTTTTGGTTTTGTAACTGAATTATGCCCAATATATAGTGCAATACACACAGACACACACGCGCATGTATATATATATATATATATATATATATATATATATATATATATATATATATATATATATATATATATATATATATATATATAATATATATATTAGTATGTATATATATTATATATATATATATATATATATATATATATATATATATATATATTACATGCACACACACACATATATACATATACCTATAACTATATCTATCTATCTATATATGAAAAAAATGCATATATACATATATCTATCTCTCTCTCTCTCTATCTAACTATATATGTATGTATGTATATACATACATACATATAAATATATATATATATATATATATATATATTATATATTATATATATATATATATATATATATATATATATATATATATATATGTGTGTGTGTGTGTGTGTGTGTTGTGTGTGTTGTGTGTGGTGTGTGTGTGTGTGTGTGTGTGTATATGCGTGTGTGGTGTGTCGTGGATCTTCGCTGATATAGGAAGTGCATAACCCTACCGCATACCCCTAAGGGCCATATCCCCTCGAAAACACCCGAGATCTCCAACACCAAGGAACCTCGAAGCCAAAATAGACTCACTTGCGGGAGAACAACACACGAGATGGTCTGCGGATCCGACTCGTGTACAGTACCGGGCAGGAGTCTCGTGTGTGAACGAGAAAGAGGAAGGGAACGAGAAAGAGGAAGAGGAAAAGAAAGAGAAAGAGATAGATAGAGAGAGAGAGAACGAGAAAGAGGAAGAGGAAGAGAAAGAGAAAGATAGATAGATAGATAAAGATAAGATAAAGATAAGATAAAAGATAAAGAAAGAAATAGAAAAAGAAAAAGAAAGACAGAAAGAAAGAAAGAAAAAGAAAGAAAAAGAGAAAGACAACAGACAGAGAGACAAAAAAAAAATCATTATTACCATTGTTATCATTAAATATCATGATTGTTGCCACCACCTTTATACCTCATTACACCATCATAATTAATTCCGAATGAAATTGACGTCTTGTTTTTTTTCTCCCTGGCAGCTGGAGGACCCGGATGTGGACCCGGAAGTGACTCTACTGACTTACCTTCGCCAAAAGTGTATCCTTAAGGAGAGTTATTTTTAAGGAGAGAAGGAGGGACGGAGAATGGGAGGGAGAGGCAGGGGTAAGAGAAGGAGGAGAGGAGAGAGAGAGAGAGAGAGAGAGAGAGAGAGAGAGAGAGAGAGAGAGAGAGAGAGAGAGAGAGAGAGAGAGAGAAGAGAGAGAGAGAGAGAGGTGAGAGAGGAGAGAGAGAGAGAGAGAGAGAGAGGGTGAGGGGGAGAGAGGGAGAGGTCAGAGGGTCAGAGTCAGAGGTGAGAGAGGAGAGGAGAAGAGAGAGAGACGAGAATCGCGGGAGTTAGAGGGTTAGAACAACGCAGAGACTAATGGGGATGCCATTCGGGGAGAGGAAGAGTAGGGCTGACGAGGCGGTCATAGATAGAGTCGACATAGAGCAAAGAGTGACTTGATAGACGCATGTAAGGGATATTAAGGAAGTGAGGTTGAGATGGTCAGAGAGCAGAGAGGGGGATGGGAGAGAGACGAGGTGAGAGGATGAGGGAAGCAGGGGGGACGAGAAGCGAATCCATTGCGCAGGGATGACGGGATAAGATGAAGAGACGAAGAGAGAAAGGAAGAGGGGGCTGGAGGGAGACCGAAGAGAGAGGAAAGATTACACTGACGGATCTGAGATGGGTCTATTAGAAAGAAGAGAGAGGGCGCGGGTCAAGCACAAAGAAAGAGCCAAAGACAACGGAAGAAAAGAGAAGAGAGAGAGAGAGAGAGAGGAGAGAGAGAGCAGAGAAGAGAGAGAGAAAGAAAAGAGAAAGAAGAAGAGAGAGCACAAGAAAGAAAAACAACAAGAAAGAAAACAAAGAAAGGGGCGGGGCGACTAAATTATTTATTTATAAAAAGACATTTCTTTAACAAAGATCAGTAAGACTTTGCGGAACCAAGTTAGGCTGCGGCGAAGGGGGGTGTGGCGCCTGCACTGTTATGATCTCCAGATATGATCGGGAAGCAGACAAAGTGGAGTAAGTTTATTAGTTTTGTGTTTTAAAAAATTATTTCTTGTACATGTTTTTAGAGCACGTTCCCTATGTGTCTGTCTTGCCTATCTGTTTGCCTGTTTGGGTTTGTCTGTAAGTGCTTTTGTCTCTCTCTCTCTCTTTTCTCCTTTTCTTCCTCTCTCTCTCTTTTATCTCTCTGAAACTCTCTCATTCTCTTTTTCTCCTTTTCTTCCTCTCTCTCTCTTTTATCTCTCTGAAACTCTCTCTCTCTCTTTTGCTCCTTTTCTTCCTCTCTCTCTCTTATTATTCTACTTTCATTCCTCTCTCTCTTTCTGTCGGCTTGTTTGTTTTGTTTTATTTCTTATTCTGTCTCTGTCTACTTTTTTTCTCCTTTTCTTCTTCTTTCCCTGAAAATTTCTGTCTGTCTGTATGTCCGTCTCGTCAATCTGTTTGGTTCTGTTTCTTTCTTCTTCTGTCTCTGTCTGTCTTCATTTTTCTCCTTTTCTTCCTCCCTCTCTGTCTGTCTTTTCTGTCCATTTCTTATTCTGTCTCTGTATGTCACTTTTTTCTCTCTCTCTTCTTGTCTGTTTGTTTGTTCTATTCCTTCTTCTGTCTTTGTCTATTTCCTTCTTACTCGTTCTTTCTCTCTCTCTCACTCCATCATTTTATTGGATAACACTTCCTCATTGTACCAATCCATCACTCCCAGCATGTCCCCTTTTCACAATGCCGGAAAACCCATAATCCGGAAGCCATAACCCACTTTATCTCACATTATTATACCCTGTAATGCTATTATAAAACACTACTCACGCTCTGCAGACATTAAAGCTTCTATAATCTCCTTTCTCCTGTTGCTGTCACGCAATTGCAGTAGACATGCAACAGGGTCTTCTCTCTGTTACACTCGGCTGTCTAAGTAATGTCTTGTTAGATTCGGTTCAGCTCATGTGTCTTGTGATCTACTCGATGTCTGTTTGTGCATTGTAATTATTATTCTGGGGAGAGGACCTAGAATGCAACTGTAGGATGATCTTTCTTTCAAGCTATGGTCTCGAATTTGATTGCCTTTTTGATTAATATATATATATATATATATATATATATATATATATATATATATATATATATATATATATATATATATATATATAAACACTACAAGATAATACATTACAGTAAGACAGACATTAATTTTAAGCAACATTAGAGAGCAACGCCCCTTTTCTCCGCCATGAAAACCATTCATCCTGACCTGATTCTTTGTCCCTTTGTGCCAACCTGAGTGCCTCGAGTGCCTTGACCTGAGTCCTTTGACCTTTGTGCCCCAAACCTGAGTCCTTTGACCTGTGGCCCCGACCTGAAGCCTGACCTGAGTCCTTTGACCTTTGTGCCTTGACCTTCCAGACACTACTCCATCAACGCGTGCCTGGCCCCCGTGGTGTCGCTCCACGGCCTGGCTGTGACGACGGTGGAAGGCATCGGGTCCACGAGGACGGGCCTCCACGCCGTCCAGGAGCGGATCGCCCTCGCCCACGGGTCCCAGTGCGGCTTCTGCACGCCCGGGATGGTCATGTCCATGTACACGCTGCTCAGGAACAAGCCGAGGCCGAGCATGGCGGACCTCGATGAGTATTTCGCTGGTGAGGTCGCTGGGTCTTTTCGCTTGTTTCTCATTTGCTTTTTTTTTTTTTTTTTTTTTAGTTTTAGTCCTCTTGATTGGGTAATTCTTTTCGTTGTGTTTTTTTTCTTTATGGTGCTTTCTATTTCATTTTTTCCCTTGTCGATTGCTTCATTTTTATTTCTTTTTTTATTTGATTATTTTATTTTTCTTTCTGTCTGCTGTCTCTTTACGAAGAAAGTATAAGAATCTTTTTTCTTCTTTCTTTGCTTTCTGTTTCTCCTCCTCTCCCTCTCTCTTCCCCTCTCTTGGTCTTTCTCTCTCTCCCTCCCTCTCTTGTTTCTCTCTCTCCCTCTTCTCCCTCCCTCTCTTTTTCTCTCTCTCCCCTCTCTCCCCCCTCTCTCTCTCTCTCAATCTCTCCCCCTCCCCGTTCTCTTCTCTTGTTTCCCTCTCTCCCCCCCATCTCCTCTCTCCCTCCTCTCTCTATCGAGGACGTGCATTAACAACTGAAATCTTTATAAGGACCCATTTTCCTTCCTAATTTCTCCCGGGGTTTTCCTCAGGGAATCTGTGTCGCTGCACGGGCTACAGACCCATCATTGAGGGCTTCCGGAGCTTCACCACCGACGCAGGGGCAGGAGGCAGCTGTGGGCGGAGTGACTGCTGCAGAAGGAAGGGCAAGGGGTGATGTGAAAGGTAATAGGGCTGTTCATGAGTCGGTGAGAATGCGAGAGTTTGTGTCAATTTTTTTTAATGGAAATTTGTATTTGTTATTGTTCTAGTTTGTTGTTGTTGTGTCGTTTTTCGTACATTTTCTCATATTCCTCCTCATTTTTTTTCTTCCTTCTTCCTTCGTTATCCTTCTAGTTTTTTTTCTTCCTTCGTTATCCTTCTAGTTGCTGTGTCGTTTTCATCCATTTTCTCATATTCCTCTTCAATTTTGTTTTTATTCTTCCTTCGTTATCCTTCTAGTTGTTGTGTCGTTTTCATCCATTTTCTCATATTCCTCCTCAATCTTTATTATTCTTCCTTCGTTATCCTTCCCAAACTCTTTCTCATTCTCATCTTTCTATTATTTTTTCCCCTTTTTAACAAAGTGATGAACGGAGAAATAAAACGGAGACACGAACGACATGACGACGAACAACGACATGAACGGAGAAATGAACAACGACATGAACGGAGAATGAACGACCAACGGAGAAATGAACGACCACATGAACGGGGAGACGAACGGTGATGTCAACAACGTCAACGGAGTCACTGACGACATCTCCCACGTGCTTTACGACACAAAGGAATTTCAACCTTACGACCCAACGCAAGAGATTATCTTCCCCCCAGAACTCAAGGTGAAAAATATGATAAATAAATGAGAGAGAGAGAGAGAGAGAGAGGAGAGAGAGAGAGAGAGAGAGAGAGAGAGAGAGAGGAGAGAGAGAGAGAGAGAGAGAGAGAGAAGAGAGAGAGAGAGAAGAGAGAGAGGAGAGAGAGAGAGAGAGAGAAGAGAAGAGAGAGAGAGGAGAGAGAGAGAAGAGAGCAGAGAGAGAGAGAAGAGATAGATAGAGAGAAGAGAGAGAGGAGAGAGAGAGAGAGCGAGCGAGAGAAGAGAGAGAGAGAGAGAGAGAGAGAGAGAGAAGAG
This sequence comes from Penaeus vannamei, assembly GCF_003789085.1. Classification (NCBI taxonomy): domain Eukaryota; kingdom Metazoa; phylum Arthropoda; class Malacostraca; order Decapoda; family Penaeidae; genus Penaeus; species Penaeus vannamei. The sequence continues at coordinate 155,470 of NW_020869435.1, read as the reverse complement.
AAATTTAACACAAAAAACATAATCATTCGTCAATAAACAATAATCTACAAGCCATTTCTCCTCCCCCCCCCGCCCCCCGTCCGCAGCTCCACCCGGAATGGCAGACCCAAAACCTCGTGTTCCGTGGCCCTCGAGTCTCCTACTTGAGGCCCAGCTCCCTCTCCGAGCTCCTCTGCCTCAAGGCCGAGCATCCTGGCGCCCGGATTGTGGTGGGAAACACGGAAGTCGGTGAGGAAAGGAGGGAGTAAAATGAGGTTTTAGGGAGTTTTAGGGAAGTAAAAGGAAGGAGTTTTAGGAGAGTAAAAGAGAGTTTTAGGGAGTAAAAGGAGGGAGAGTAAAGGAGGGAGTTTTAGGAGAGTAAAAGGAGGAGATTTAGGGAGTTTTAGGGAGTTTAGGAGTAAGAGGGACTTTTAGGAGAGTAAAAAAGAGGAGTTTTAGGGAGGAGTTTAGGGAGTAAAGAGGGAGATTTAGGGAGGAGTTTAGGAAGAGGGAGTAAAAGGAGGGAGTTTTAGGAAGTAGGAGGGAGTTTTAGGGAGGGAATGAAAGGAGGGATTTGAGGAAGGTGTAGAACGGGACTAGTTTTGAAGAAATTTGTAGTTCTGTGATTTTTTTTGTTGTGTTTGTTTGTATTTACTAGTGTGTGTATGCGTGTTTGTATGTTTATGTGTGGACGTGTTTGTTTGTTTACGTGTGCATGCATGTGCGTGTGTGTGAACGTGTATGGATATGTGTATGCATGTGCGTGTGTGTGAACGTGTATAAATGTGTATGCATGTGCGTGTGAACGTGTATAAATAAGTGCATGCATGTGCGCGTGTGTGAACGTGTATGCATATGTGTATCCATGTGCGTGTGTGTGAACGTGTATGAATATGTGCATGCATGTGCGTGTGTATGAACGTGTATAAATAAGTGTATACATGTATGCATGTGCGTGTATGTGAACGTGTATAAACATGTACATGCATGTGCGTGTGTGAGCGTGTATGAATATGTGTATGCATGTACGTGCATAAATATGTGTATGCATGTGCGTGTGTGTGACTGTGTATAAATATGTGTATGCATGTGCGTGTGTGTGACTGTGTATAAATATGTGTATGCATGACTGTGTACATGTGTGTGTGTGACTGTGTATAAATATGTGTATGCATGTGCGTTTGTGTGAACGTGTATGAGTATGTGTATGCATGTACGTGCGTGTGAACGTGCATAAATATGTGTAAGCATGTACGTGTGTGTGACTGTGTATAAATATGTGTATGCATGTGCGTGTGTATGACTGTGTATAAATATGTGTATGCATGCGTGTGTGTGACTGTGTATAAATATGTGTATGCATGTGCGTGTGTGTGACTGTCATATATGTATGCATGTGCGTCTGTGTGAGTATTAAATATGACATGCATGTGCGTGATGGCGTGTATAAATATGTCTGCATGTGTGTTTTATGTCTACCTGTGTATGCTACATGAAATACCTCACACCTAACTCTCCCTCGGCCAAAGGTATCGAAGTAAAATTCAAGAACCAGACGTACCCCGTCCTTATCAACCCGACCAACGTGGCGGAACTGACGAAGGTGGCGCTGACGAAGGGGGGCGTGGCCTTCGGAGCGTCGGTGACCCTTTCCGCCGTCGAAGAAACGTTGAGGCGACAGGTCAACGCTCTGCCGGGTAAGGTGAAGGGAGGTCAATTCGTTTCGGTTCAGTGTGTAAGTTTTTAGACGTATTTTTTTTATATGCGGGATCCCTTTATTTTTAGAAATTGATATATGAAAGATAAATATATAATTAAATGAAAAAAATAGATATGGTAATGTTAACCGCTTTTTGCAGTCTACAAGGGTGAAGGGAGGTTAATTCATTTCGGTCCAGTTTGTACGTTTTTAGACGTTCGTGATGACGAAGTATTTTTTTTATATGCGGGATCCCTTTATTTTTAGAAATTGATATATGAAAGATAAATATATGAATAAATGAAAAAAAATAGATGCTTTGTGGAGTCGACAAAGGCGAAAGGTCAGTTTTTAGGCGTTCGTGATGAGGTAATTTTTATATGCAGGATCCCTTTATTTATAGAAATTGATATATGAAAGATTAAAGTATGAATAAATGAAAAAAGATATGGTAATGTAAACCAGTTTGTGCAGTCTACAACAATTATAATGATGTTTGGTATCGACAGAATACCGTACGAGAATATTTTCCGCCATCTTAGAAATGCTGCGCTGGTTTGGCGGGAAACAGATCAGAAACGCGGCGGTGAGAGACTTAAAACGTGATTTTGTAAAATAAGTTCTTGTAATATTGCAAGATTATCGTTAAAATTGTTCCTGCTACCTTTTTTTTAAAGATGAGTAGGTTCTTATGATATTATTGCTACTGCTAGATTTTTTTCCCGATGTTTTTAATTTTGACCTTCCTCTAAAAGGCAATTGGCGGGAACATCATGACGTCATCACCTATAAGCGACCTCAACCCTCTCCTGGCGGCCGCTGGAGCCAGACTGACGGTCCGCAGTGCAGGTAGTCCCTATTTATACGTTCTCAGACCAGTTGCATTTATTCAGTATTTTCTTAATTTAAGCTTTCATCTAGATCATAAACATCAATATCTTCACTTTAATGCACTACACTCATGAGATAGCATGCATTTACGTGAATATATCGACGTTCATGTTATAGATGACGGTTTAAATTAACAAAACGGATTAGTTATTGGTGAATACATAGCCGTTGAATGACCGTTATAATTCAAATATTCAGAATTTCAGTCGAATTTTCTGATAATCTTTCGTTGATTGATTAGTGTTCTTGTCTTATAGCGAAAGATACATATATACGCAACGCATATGCTGAGATTTTTGTTTTTTACGCAGAAAATGGCGAAAGAGAGATCTTGATGGACCAGCACTTCTTCACGGGTTATAGGAGGAACAGTGTCCGGCCTGAAGAGGTTCTCGTGACGGTCCTTATTCCGTTCAGCCAGAAGGTGAATTTTCCCGTCTTTCCTCCAGTTTGGTTGCATCACACGCACGCACATACACACGCACGTACGCACATCACATGCACGCACACACACACACACACACACACACACACACACACACACACACACACACACACACACACACACCACACACACACACACACACACGCACGCACACACAGCACAAGCACACACACACACACACACACACACAGGTAGATGAGTAGATAGATAGATAGATAGATAGAGAGAAGAAGAGAGAGAGAGAGAGAGAGAGAGAGAGAGAGAGAAGAAAGAAGAAAGAGAAAGAGAAAGAAAGAGAGGAGAGAGAGAAAAAAGAGATAGATATAAAGAGATAACAGATAGAGAGAGAGAGAAAGAGAGCCATCATCCAGCGATCCATCCATCCATCCATCCATCCATCCATCCATCCATCATCCATCCATTCCATCCATCCATCCATCCATCCATCCATCCCACCCTCACCCCTTCTCCCCTCCCCCTTCCCAGAGCGAGTACTTCCTGGGCTTCAAGCAGTCCCGGAGGCGCGAAGACGACATAGCCATCGTCAACGCCGGCCTGAGAGTGAGTTCCTGCGGGAGACACGACCGTGGAGGAGGTGGTCGTTGGCGTTCGGAGGATGGCCCCACGACCGTCTGCCGCTGTTGGTGAAGGGAGGGATGATAGATAGGGGGGGAGGGTAGGGGGAGGGGTGGATAGATAAGGTGGGTGGGGGTATGTGGGGTGGGGGTGTGTTTTTTTTTTTTTTTTTTTTTTTTGTTTTCTTTCTCCTGTTTTTTCTTGTTGTTTCTTGATGTTGGTGTGTTTCTTTTTCTTATTTTTCTCTTCTCTTTCTTTTCTCTCTCCTCCCTTTCTCTCCATCTTCCTATTCCTCTCCCTCTCCCTCTCTCCTCTTTCTGTCTCTGTCTCTGTCTCTCCCTTCCTCTCCTCCTCCTCCTCCTTCCTTCTTTCTGTCTCTGTTCTCTCCTCTCCCTTCTTCTCTCCACTGTTTCCCTCCTTCCCTCTTTTGTCTTGTCTCTCTCCCTCCCTCTCTCCTCTTCCCTCTTCCCTGTCTCTCTCCTCCTTCCTCTCTCTCCCTCCTTCCCTCTTTTCCTCTCTCTCCCTCCCTCCTTCCTCTCTCCTACCTCTCTCCTCTCCTCTATCCCTCTCCCTCTCTCCCTCCTTCCCTCTATCCCTCTCCCTCACTCCCTCTTTTCTTTTCCCTCCTTCCTTCTCTCTCCCTCTCTCTCATACGAATTCCACCCCACTCCCCATTTCTTTCTCCTGCAGAACCTCGAAGGTCGTTGCTGGGACTCCTCTCTCCTCGAAACCGGGACGTCACGACTCCTGCAGAAGCTCCCTCTGGCGCCGTCTGCTCCCGGAGGCATGGTCGAGTACCGCCGAACGCTGGCCCTCAGGTCTGTGAAAGGGAAAAAAACACTCTTACGGAGGAGTACTATAAGGCTTATTTGGGCTTGTGTTCTTCTTCGTCTGTCATTCGAATGCGCTGCCTCCGACTTGGTCTGTTCTCATCATATATATATATATATATATATATATATATATAATATTATTATATATATATTATATATATATATATAATATATAATAGAGAGAGAGAGAGAGAGAGAGAGAGAGAGAGAGAGAGAAGCGAGAGAGAGAGAGAGAGAGAGAGAGAAGAGAGAGAGAGAGAGATTAGGAGACGAGAGAGAGAAAGAGAGAGAGAGAGATAGAGAGAGAGAAGAGAGAGAGATAGAGATGAGAGAGAGAGAGAGAGAGAGAGAGAGAGAGAGAGAGAGAGAGAGAGAGAGAGAGAGAGAGAGGAGAGAGAGAGAGAGAGAGAGAGAGAGAGAGAGAGAGAGAGATAGGGAGATGGGAGAAGAGAGAAAGAAGAGAGAGAGAGAGAGAGAGAGAGAGAGAGAGAGAGAGAGAGAGAGAGAGAGAGAGAGAGAGAGAGAGAGAGAGAGAGAGAGAGAGAGAAAGTGTGTGTGTCTGAGTGTGTGTTGTGTGTGTGTGTCCGATGCTCTAGCCACTCTAACCACTATCTGGGCTTGTGTTATGACGTGTAAATGATAGACATTTGGGCTTAGAAAACTTAATGGGGAATAGCAATAGACAAATATAATCATATGTCCTTATAAGTAATAGTAGTAGACAAGTGAAATTATATGTCCTGATAAGATTATTTCCTAATAAGGAATAGTAAGAAATAGATTTGTTTGCCCTAATTAGCAACGGTAATAGAAAAAAATAGTTCATATTTCCTAATGAGGAATTGTAAAAATATAGATTTATTTTTCCTCCTTAGCAATAGTAATAGATGAATAAAATCATATTTTCTAATCACAATATTTTCTGATAAGTAATATCGATAAACGTTATATTTCCCAATAAAATAATAGTAATAAACAAATAAAATATTTCCTAATAAGTGATAGTACTATACAAATCACATAATATTTACTGATAAGTAATGGTGACAAACCTCATATTTCCTGATAAAGTAAAAATAATAAACAAATAAATTCATATTTCCTTATAGTAAGAATGATAGACAAATAGAATCACATTTCCTAATAAGCCAATTACATTTACCTAATAAGTAATTACATTTGCCTAATATTTATTCATTTACCTAATATCTATTCATTTATTTACCTAATAAGTAATTACATTTGCCTAATATTTATTCATTTACCTAATATCTATTCATTTATTTACCTAATAAGGAATTAATTACCTAATAAGGAATTAATTACCTAATAAGGAATTAATTACCTAATAAGGAATTAATTACCTAATAAGGAATTAATTACCCAATAATGAATTACATTTCCTAATAATAACAAACAAAATTACATTTCCTAATCTTACTATTTCCTAATAGTAAGAATGACAGACAAACAGAATTACATTTCCTAATAAGGCAATTACATTTACCTAATAAGGAATTACATTTACCTAATATTTATTAATCTATTTACCTAATAAGGAATTAATTACCCAATAAGGAATTACATTTCCTAATAATAACAAATATAATTACATTTCCTAATCTTTCTATTTCCTAATAGAGCGACAGACAAACAGAATTACATTTACCTAATATTTATCAATTTATTTACCTAATAAGGAATTAATTACCCAGTAAGGAATTAATTAATAATAAGGGTAAGGGTAATAAGGGATTAATTACCTAATAAGGAATTACATTTCCCTAATCTTTCTACTTCCTAATAGTAAGAATGACAGACAAACAGAATTACATTTCCTAATAAGGCAACTACATTTACCTATTAAGGAATTACATTTACCTAATACTTATTATCTATTTACCTAATAAGGAATCACATTTCCTAATAATAACAAACAAAATTACATTTCCTAATCTTTCTATTTCCTAATAGAGCGACAGGAACAGGATTACATTTCCTAATAAGGAATTACATTTACCTAATACTTACCTATTCATTTACCTAATAAGGAATTAATTACCTAATAAGGAATTAATTACCAAATAAGGACTTGATTACCCAATAAGGAATTACATAATAACAAATATAATTACATTTCCTAATAATAACAAATATAATTACATTTCCTAAGAGAGCGACAGACAAACAGAATTACATTTCCTAATTAGCCTTCGAAATACCCACAGCTTCTTCTTCAAGTTCTACCTCAGCGTCCGAGGGCGTCTGAGCGAGCAGTTCCCCTCGCTGGTCGCCGCTCTGACGGAGGAGGAGAAGGAGGCGACGAAGGAGCACCGACACGTCACGCCGAAGAGCACACAGTTGTTCCAGACCGTGAGTTATTTGATTTGGGGTGTGGGTGGGTGGTGTAGGTGTAGGAGGGTATGGGTGGGTGTAGGAGGGTGGATGGGTGTGGGTGTAGGAGGGTGGGTGTGGGGTGTGTGGGGTGTGGGTGTGGTGTAGGAGGGTGGGTGTGGTGGGGAGGGTGTGTGGTGGGTGTAGGAGGGTATAGGAGGGTGTAGGTGGGTGTGGGGGTGTAGGTGGAGTGTAGGTTGTAGGAGGGTGTGGGGTGGGTGTGGGTGTAGGTGGGTGGGTGTGGGTGGGTTGTGGGGTGGTAGAGTGGGTGTGTGGGTGTGTGGGTGTAGGAGGGTGTGGGTGTAGGTGGGCATGAGGTGTGTGTTTGTGTGTGTGTGTGTGTGTGTGTTTTGTGTGTGTGTGTGTGTTTGTGTGTGTGTGTTTTGCGTGTGTGTTTTGTGGTGTGTGTGTGTGTGTGTGTGTGTGTTGTGTGTGTGTGTGTGTGTGTGTGTGTGTGTGTGTGTGTATGTGTGTGTGTGTGTGTATGTGTTTGTGTTGTGTAAGTAGTAAACCTTAGTAAAAGTAATTTACCAACAAAACATCTTAACAAACATCATTTTAATCAAACCACCACCAATCTCACCCAACCAGAAACCCAAAATGAATAAAAACAATCAATCAATCAATCAATAAATAACCTGAAATTCCCTTATCAAAAAAAAAAAAAAAAAAAAAAAAATAAAAAAAATAAAATAAAAATAAAAAAAAATAAAAAAAAAGATAAATAAAAAATAATCCTTCGCCCCTTCCCTCCTTCCCCCCCTTAGGTCCCCTCGGCCAAAGCCCCCAGGACCCCATCGGCCGGCCCCTGACCCACGCCTCGGCCCTCCAGCAGGCAACGGGAGAGGCCCTCTACGTGGACGACCTCCCGCGGTACCAGAACGAGCTCTACGGCGCCCTGGTCCTCTCCTCAAGGGCGCACGCGAGGATCCTCAGCATCGACGCCTCTCACGCCCGCGGGATGGAGGGCGTCGAGAGGGTCTTCTTCGCGGAGGATCTGGAAGGTGAGGGAGGGAGGGGAGGGGAGATTGGGGAGTGGGGAGGGGGTAGGAGGAGGGAGGGTGGGTGAAAGGGGGAGGGAGTGGGAAGGAGGAGTAGGGAGGGAGGTGGGAGGAGGGGAAGAGTAGTGGGAGAGGGAGAGTGGGAGGAGGTGGGAAGGAGTGGGAGGGAGGAGGGGAGGGGAGTGGGAGGGGAGGAGGGAGGAGGGAGGGGGAGGGGAGGGAGGGGAGGAGGGGAAGGAGGGAGGGGAGAGGAAGGAGGGAGGGAGAGAGAGAGAGAGAGAGAGAGAGAGAGAAGAAGAGAGAGAGAGGAGAGAGAGAGAGAAGGAGAGAGAGAGAGAGAGAGAGAGAGAGAGAGAGAGAGAGAGAGAGAGAGAGTGAGAGAGCGAGAGAGAGAGATTAAAAATTCATTAGAAATTAAAAGACAGTGTGAGTGAGTGAAGGCATAAAAATCAACCAAAATAAACTTCCAAAATCCATATATCATAGGCTTTCCCCCCGACAGCCGAAAGGAACAAAACCGGTTGTATTCTGACCGACGAGGAAATATTTGTCTCGGACACCGTGACCTGCGTCGGCCAGGTGGTTGGCCTCGTGGTGGCTAAAGACCAGGCCACGGCGCAGAGGGCGGCAAAGTTAGTGAGGATAGAGTACACGAGGACGTCAAAACTATATAATCACGATCCAGGTAAGATGGACGTTATTAAGCTCAAGATTTGACGAATAATAGGTGGTCGATTTATCCTTTCCTTCCTTTTTTACATCTTTTGATCTCCTAGGATGCCATCAGAGAGAAATCCTGGTGGGGGCCGTGGACCATAGACCAGGGGGACGTCGAGCAGGGCCTCAAGTCCTCACCCCACGTCCTCGAGGGCGAGATGCACGTCGGAGGACAAGAGCACTTCTACCTGGAGACCAACGCCCACCTCGCCGTCCCCAGAGGCGAGGACGGCGGGATGGATGTCTTCTCGTCGACCCAGAACCCGACGCTGACGCAGCAGCTGGTGGCGAGGGCTCTGGGGGTCGCCTGCAACAGGGTGACGTGTCGGGTGAAGAGGATGGGGGGCGGCTTCGGGGGCAAGGAGACCAGGAATAACAGCGTGACGTTGCCGATCTGCGTCGCTGCTTCCGTGTGAGTCGTCCTTCCCTTCTTCCCTTCGGTTCGGTGTTCTTCTAACGGTTTATATAGTTATGTACACCAGAACAAAGTACACCAAAAGGAAAAAAAAAAGTCACACGAACTGCTTACACCAATCTTGCATTCACATTTAGAAATCTGGCATATAACTTATCCCATAAGATGAAACTCTGTCATCGGCCGCAGGAAAAACCGAAATCGATGGTTCACTGCGATGTTTACGTCGTCTGACGAGGAGCTTTTGACGGGTTCGAAACGTTATGTTTTTTATCCCGTTTCTGTAGTGGTAGCATCTCAGTATATCTGTGAGGCCACGTTATATACCTCTGTAATGCCTTGCACCAGGAGGAGGAGGAGGAAGAGGAGAAGGAGGAGGAGGAGGAGGAGGAGGAGGACGAAATGGAAAGAAAGGAAGGAAGTGGGCGATGGAGTGTGTGTGTGTGTGTAAGCAGAGAGAGAGAGGAGAGAGAAGAGAAAGAAAGAGAGAGAAGAAAGAGAGAGAGAGAGAGAGAGAGAGAGAGAGAGAGAGAGAGAGAGAGAGAGAGAGAGAGAGAGAGAGAGAGAGAGAGAGAGAGAGAGAGAGAGAGGACAGACAGACAGAGAGAGAAAGAGAAAGAGAGAAGAGAGACAGACAGAAAGAAAGAGAGATAGAAAAAAAATCTCACCCCACCCCCAACACCCCCGCAGACTGAACCGACCCGTGCGCATCATGCTCGACCGCGACGAGGACATGCAGATCACAGGGACTCGACACCCGTTCCTGGGCCGCTGGAAGGTCGGGGTCACGAAGGACGGCTTCTTCACGGCGTTGGACATGGAATTCTACGCCAACGCCGGCTGCTCAGCGAACCAGTCTCTCGACGTCGTGCAGAAGGCGATGCTGTCAATGGATAACGTGTATAGGTATACGGTAACTTTTGATTTTGGGGGAGGCTCGACCCGGTAACTTTTGATTAAGATTGGGGGGAGGCTCGACCCGGTAACTTTGATTAAGATTGGGGGGAGGCTCGACCCGGTAAACTTTGATTAAGATTGGGGGAGGCTCGACCGGTAACTTTGATTAAGATTGGGGGAGGCTCGACCCGGTAACTTTGATTAAGATTGGGGGAGGCCGGGTAACTTTGATTAAGACCTCGACCCGGTAACTTTGATTAAGATTGGGGCTCGACCCGGTAACTTTGATTAAGATTGGGGGGAGGCTCGACCCGGTAACTTTGATTAAGATTGGGGGGAGGCTCGACCGGTAACTTTGATTAAGATTGGGGTGAGGGTAACTTTGATTAGATTGGGGGAGGCTCGACCGGTAACTTTTGATTAAGATTTGGGGGAGCTTAACTTTGATTAAGATTGGGGGGAGGCTCGACCCGACTTTGATTGGATAATTTTGGGGGGAGGCTCGACCCGGTAACTTTTGATTTTGGGGAGGCTCGACCCGGTAACTTTGATTAAGATTGGGGAGGCTCGACCCGGTAACTTTGATTAAGGATTGGGGAGGCTCGGGTAACTTTGATTAAGATTTGGGGGAGGCTCGACCCGGTAACTTTGATTAAGATTGGGGGAGGCTCGACCCGGTAACTTTGATTAATTGGGGGGAGCTCGACCCGGTAACTTTGATTAAGATTGGGGGGAGGCTCGACCCGGTAACTTTGATTAAGATTGGGGGAGGTTAACTTTGATTAAGATTGGGGGAGGCTCGACCCGGTAACTTTTGATTAAGATTGGGGGGGCTCGACCCGGTAACTTTGATTAAGATTGGGGGAGGCTCGACCCGGTAACTTTGATTAAGATTTGGGGGAGGCTCGACCCGGTAACTTTGATTAAGATTGGGGGAGGCTCGACCCGGTAACTTTGATTAAGATTGGGGAGGCTCGACCCGGTAACTTTGATTAAGATTGGGGGCTCGAGGTAACTTTGATTAAGATTGGGGGAGGCTCGACCCGGTAACTTTGATTAAGATTGGGGGAGGCTCGACCCGGTAACTTTGATTAAGATTGGGGGAGGCTCGACCCGGTAACTTTGATTAAGATGGGGGGAGGCTCGACCCGGTAACTTTTGATTAAGATTGGGGGAGGCTCGACCCGGTAACTTTGATTAAGATTTGGGGGAGGCTCGACCCGGTAACTTTGATTAAGATTGGGGGGAGGCTCGACCCGGTAACTTTGATTAAGATTGGGGAGGCTCGACCCGGTAACTTTGATTAAGATTGGGGGAGGCTCGACCCGGTAACTTTGATTAAGATTGGGGGAGGCTCGACCCGGTAACTTTGATTAAGATTTGGGGAGGCTCGACCCGGTAACTTTGATTAAGATTGGGGGAGGCTCGACCCGGTAACTTTGATTAAGATTGGGGGAGGCTCGACCCGGTAACTTGATTAAGATTGGGGGAGGCTCGACCCGGTAACTTTGATTAAGATTGGGAGGCTCGACCGGTAACTTTGATTAAGATTGGGGGAGCTCGACCGGTAACTTTGATTAAGATTGGGGAGGCTCGACCCGGTAACTTTGATTAAGATTTGGGGGAGGCTCGACCCGGTAACTTTTGATTAAGATTGGGGGAGGCTCGACCCGGTAACTTTGATTGGGGGGAGGCTCGAGATTAAGATTGGGGGAGGCTCGACCCGGTAACTTTGATTAAGATTGGGGGCTCGACCCGGTAACTTTGATTAAGATTGGGGGAGGCTCGACCCGGTAACTTTGATTAAGATTGGGGGAGGCTCGACCCGGTAACTTTTGATTAAGATTGGGGGAGGCTCGACCCGGTAACTTTGATTAAGATTGGGGGAGGCTCGACCCGGTAACTTTGATTAAGATTGGGGGAGGCTCGACCCGGTAACTTTGATTAAGATTTGGGGAGGCTCGACCCGGTAACTTTGATTAAGATTGGGGAGGCTCGACCGGTAACTTTGATTAAGATTGGGGGAACTAACTTTGATTAAGGGGGAGGCTCGACCGGTAACTTTGATTAAGATTTGGGGGAGGCTCGACCCGGGTAACTTTGATTAAGATTGGGGGAGGCTCGACCCGGTAACTTTGATTAAGATTGGGGGAGGCTCGACCCGGTAATTTGATTAAGATTGGGGGAGGCTCGACCCGGTAACTTTGATTAAGATTGGGGAGGCTCGACCCGGTAACTTTGATTAAGATTGGGAGGCTCGACCCGGTAACTTTGATTAAGATTGGGGGAGGCTCGACCCGGTAACTTTGATAAGATTGGGGGAGGCTCGACCCGGTAACTTTGATTAAGATTGGGGGAGGCTCGAACCTCGACCCGGTAACTTTTGATTAAGATTGGGGAGGCTCGACCGGTAACTTTGATTAAGATTGGGGGAGGCTCGACCCGGTAACTTTTGATTAAGATTGGGGAGGCTCGACCCGGTAACTTTTGATTAAGATTGGGGGAGGCTCGACCCGGTAACTTTGATTAAGATTGGGGCGACCGGTAACTTTGATTAAGATTTGGGGGAGGCTCGACCGGTAACTTTGATTAAGATTGGGGGAGGCTCGACCCGGTAACTTTGATTAAGATTGGGGGGAGGCTCGACCCGGTAACTTTGATTAAGATTGGGGGAGGCTGATTTTTCGACCCGGTAACTTTGGATTGGGGGAGGCTCGACCCGGTAACTTTGATTTGGGGGAGGCTCGACCCGGTAACTTTGATTAAGATTGGGGGAGGCTCGACCCGGTAACTTTGATTAAGATTGGGGGAGGCTCGACCGGTAACTTTGATTAAGATTGGGGCTCGACCCCTTTGATTAAGATTGGGGAGGCTCGACCCGGTAACTTTGATTAAGATTGGGGGAGGCTCGACCCGGTAACTTTGATTAAGATTTGGGGGAGGCTCGACCCGGTAACTTTGATTAAGATTGGGGGAGGCTCGACCCGGTAACTTGATTAAGATTGGGGGGAGGCTCGACCCGGTAACTTTTGATTAAGATTGGGGAGGCTCGACCGGTAACTTTGATTAAGATTGGGGGGAGGCTCGACCCGGTAACTTTGATTAAGATTTGGGGGAGGCTCGACCCGGTAACTTTGATTAAGATTGGGGAGGCTCGACCCGGTTAGATTGGGGGAGCTCGACCCGGTAACTTTGATTAAGATGGGGGAGGCTCGACCCGGTAACTTTGATTAAGATTGGGGAGGCTCGACCCGTAACTTTGATTAAGATTGGGGGAGGCTCGACCGGTAACTTTGATTAAGATTGGGGAGGCTCGACCGGTAACTTTGATTAAGATTGGGGAGGCTCGACCCGGTAACTTTGATTAAATTGGGGGGAGGCTCGACCCGGTAACTTTTGATTAAGATTGGGGAGGCTTGATTAAGATTGGGGGAGGCTCGACCCGGTAACTTTGATTAAGATTGGGGGGCTCGACCCGGTAACTTTGATTAAGATGGGGGGAGGCTCGACCGGTAACTTTGATTAAGATTGGGGAGGCTCGACCCGGTAACTTTGATTAAGATTGGGGAGGCTCGACCGGTAACTTTGATTAAGATTGGGGGAGGCTCGACCCGGTAACTTTGATTAAATTGGGGGAGGCTCGACCCGGTAACTTTTGATTAAGATTGGGGAGGCTCGACCCGGTAACTTTGATTAAGATTTGGGGAGGCTGACCGGTAACCTCGACCCGGTAACTTTGATTAAGATTGGGGGAGGGTAACTCGGGGGAGGCTCGACCGGTAACTTTGATTAAGATTGGGGGAGGCTCGACCCGGTAACTTTGATTAAGATTGGCGAGGACCGGTAACTTTGATTAAGTTCTTGATTAACTCGACCCGGGACGAGGCATGACCCTCGATGGACTTGGATATACGCAGTAGCAACTCGCTGATTCTATTTTTTGGGAAAAAAGCACATGGGGTTTATTTTGATGACGTCATAAAAGGTACGGATGCTGTGTGAATATGGTCGATCATTTTGGTCTCTTCAAATTTTTCAAAAAAGATGGAAAATAATGCTTTTAATGGTTATATTTTCATTGAACAATCATCAAAACAGACGACCTTGACACCTCCTCGAGTTGCTACTGATCTATCCTTTCCCATGCATATACCCAGAAATAAATGCATATTTGTCTATCTGTCTGATAGGTATACTTTCATCTATCCATCTATCCGGTAGATATCCACTTCTAAATTGATAGATATGTATTTATATCTCTGTAAAGGCACATATGTATAATGAATATGTTTTTGGGTCGAGTTTTGCGCAATTTTAACAAAATATTTTTACGTAAGTGGTCGTCGAATAATGGGGAAAGAAGAATTTTAGGTATTATCAAGGTGATATAGTGGATAGAAATACGAATTGCAGTCAGGTCAGGATTTATTTTTTTTTTATCTATTATTATTATTATTATTATTATTTATTTATTTATTATTTTTTAAAAATTCTAGACGGTTCAGTAAAGGAGATGTATAACAATATTCTCAATCTATCAGTTCATATCAAGTTAATCCAAACTTTACGACCTATTTGTATTTTTCACACGAATCTATCAAGTTCATATCTTTATAAGACAATCTAATCACGTATTTTTTTTCTTCTGCGAACCTATCACTTCACATTCAGTTAATCCATTCTTTATGATGCAATCTATTAGTTCATAATTAGTTAATTCCTGATCTAGGATACAATTATTTTTAATGATATTTTTTATTTCATTTTATCTGTTTTCTTTTAGAAATCTATCACTTCATACCTAGTTAATTCATGCTTTAGGATAAAATCTATCTGTTATGTTCAGTATTTATTTGTATATTTCATTTCAGTTATTTATTCATATCCTTTTATTTCAGTTATTTATTCATATCTTTTATTTCATTTGTTTTTTATCTGTATCAGTTATTTATTAATATCTATTTATTTCAGTTACCTATTTATATGTTTTATTTCATTCTTTTATCTGTATCAGTTATTTATTTATATTTATTCATTTCAGTTACCTATTTATATCTTTTTTTTGTTTCAGTTATTATTTGTATCTTTTATTTCAGTTACGTACATATCTTTTATTCATATCTATTTATTTCAGTTACCTATCTATATTCGCGATTAAATCCGATTAAATCCCATTCAATCTCATTAAATCCCATTAAATCTCATTAGATCAGATTAAATCCGATTAAATCCGATTAAATCCCCTTAAACCCCATCAAACCCCCTTTAAATCCGATTAAATCCCCCTTAACCCCCAAACAGGTGCAAAAACAGGCGAGTCACGGGATACGCCTGCAGGACCCACTTACCCTCGAACACCGCCTTTCGAGGGTTTGGTGGTCCTCAGGGCATGCTGTTCACCGAGGATATGGTGGCCAGGGCGGCGGACTTCCTCGGGATGGATCACGATGAGGTAAGGATGTGGTGGAGGATTGAGGAGGATTGAGGAGGAGAGGAGGAGGAGGAGGATTTCAGTTGAGGATGTTTTATGGGGATGGAGTTGAGTTGAGGATTTTTTTTTTTTTTTTTTTTTTACTGAGGATGACCAATTGAGGATGTTTTTTTTTTTTTTTTTTTTTTTTTTTTTTTTTTTTTTTTTTACTGAGGGTGAGTTCAGTTGAGGATGTTTTTTTTTTTTTTTTTTTTTTTTACTGAGGATGTTCAATTGAGGATTTTTAAAAATTATTTTCTGAAGATGTCTTTTAGTGGAGGATTGTCTGTCTGTCTGTCTGTCTGTCCCTCACGCTCTCTCTCTCTCTCTCCCTCCCTCCCTCTCTCCTCCTCCCTTCCTCCCTCTCCTTCCCTCTTCTCCCTTCCCTCCTCCCTCCTCCCTCCCTCCTCTCCTCCTCCTCTCCCTCCCTCCCTCTCTCTCTCTCTCTCTCTCCTCCTCTTCTCTCTCTCTCTCTCTCTCTCTCTCTCTCTCTCTCTCTCTCTCTCTCTCTCTCTCTCTCTCCCTCCCTTCCTCTCTTTATCACTCACTCTCTATTCACAGATTCGGAGGAAGAACATGATCGACTCCGGTGACGTCACACATTTCGATCAGCCTCTTGATAGGTGCACGATTCGCCGCTGTTGGGATGACGTCATAGCTCAGTCGACCTATCACGCGCGCCGGGAAGCTGTCGAGCGGTTTAATAAGTAAAAACGTGATTTTGTTTATTTTTTTTTTTCGTTTTGAAATATGTCTGCCAAAAAAGGGGGAAAAAAATGGAAATTGGGTAAATATAAATTGTTTTTTCATTTGTATAGAATTTTCGTTTTTGAAATATGTCTGCCAAAAAAGAAGAAAAAGGAAAAAAAAAAAAGTATGAAAATGGTAAATATAAATTGTTTTTTTTTTGTATAGAATTTTCGTTTTTGGAAATATTGTCTGCAAACAAAAAAAAAAAAAAAAAGCGAAATTGCACGGTAAATATATAAATTTATTTCATGTTGTAGTAGAATTTTCGTTTTTGTGAAATATCATGCCGGTGGTCTGTCAAAAAAAGAAAAAAAAAAAAGCCGAAATGAGGGTAAGATATAAATTGTTTTTTCATTTGTATCCAGGAGGAATTTGTTTGCGGTAATTTTTTGAAATTAATGTCTGCCATAGGGAAAAGGAAAGAGGGCGCTAGAACAAAAAAAAGAAATTGCGGTAAATATAAATTGTTTTTTCATTCGTATAGACATTTCCTCGTTTTTGAAAATTATGTCTGCCAAAAAAAATAAAAAAAAAATAGAAAAAAAAATAGTATGGGAATTGGTAAATATAAATTTTTAGTCTCATTTTTGGATAAAAGTTATATCAGATGAGCGCCAATAATTGAAAAAAAATGGTAGGATGCCCGGAATCCACTTTTTTATTCTTCTCCTTTCTTTTCTTTTCCTTCCCTTTTCTTCTGCTTATCTCCTCCCTCCATTTTTCCCTCTCCATCTTTCCCTCCTCCATTCATTCCCTTTAAATCTTTCCCTCCTCTCCATTCATCCTCTCATCTCCCCTCTCCCCACTATTTCCTCCTCTACCTTTCCCTCCCCCCCCCCCCCCCCCCCTTTCTCATTTCTTCTCTCCCTACATTCGCCACGAACTAAAACCTAACCCTCCCCTTCCTCTTCCCCCCCCTTTTTCCTATTTTCTCACCCCCTCCTCTCCCCTTTCCCCCCCCCCCCTCATCTCTTGCCCCATTTCTCCCCCCCCCTTTTTCCCTTTCTCACCCCCTTTCCCCCCCCCCTCATCTCTCCCATTTCTCACCCCCCCCCTTCTTATCTCTCTCCCCCCCCCCTTCAGAGCAGCAAGTACAGGAAACGGGGCATCTACCTCCTTCCGACCAAATTCGGCATCGCCTTCTCCGTGCTGTTCCTCAACCAGGCGGGAGCTCTCGTCCACGTCTTCACCGATGGCTCTGTCTCCTGCTGACCCACGGAGGCACGGAGATGGGACAGGGACTCCACACAAGATGATTCAGGTCGGGAGCTCGAAGGAGGTGGAAGAGGAGGAGGAGGAGGAGTAGGGGAAAATGATATTATTATAAAAATAATATTATAAAAAGGAAAGAAAGGAAGGGATGTATATATAAAAAGATATATATATATAAATATAAATAAAAATAATATATATATATATAAAATATAAATATATATTTATATATATTAAGATATATTATAATATTATATATATTTATATATATATATATATATAATATATATATATATATATATATATATATATATATATATATATATATATATATATATATATAAGGATATATATATATAAAGGATATATATTATAAAAAGGAAAGAAAGGAAAGGAGTGGGTGCTGAAGCGAGAGAGAGAAAGAGAAAGAGAAGAGAAGAATCAGAGGCGGGCTTCCATGGTGGTACAGGGGACACCCTACCCCCCCCCCCCCCGAAATCTGATTGGCCACCCGTGTGCCTCCCTAATGGTCCTTGACTCCTCGTAATGGCCCCCCTGTATATGTAATGTGGCACCCCCCCCCCCCCAGATTTATTGTTGTTACCCCTGTGCCCCCCACCTGAAAAGTTTTCTGGACCCGCCCCTGAAGAGAATTAGAAAAAAAAAAGAGAAGAGAGAGAGGAGCAGAGAGAGAGAGAGAGAGAGAGAGAGAGGAGAGAGAGAGAGAAGAGAGAAGAGAGAGAGAGAGAGAGGAGAGAGAGGAGAAAGAGAGAGAAAAGAAAGAGACAGAAAAGAGAAAAAGAAAAAAAGAAGAAAGAGAAAGAAACAAGAGTCAGAGAAAGCGAAACACCCTCCCCTCACTTCTAACATTCCAGAAATGGTAGAAATCATTTCTGGAATGTTAGAAGTGAGGGGAGGTGTTTCGCTTGCTCTGACTCTTTTTTTTTTCCTTTCTCTCTTTTTTCTCTTTCTTTTTTTTCTTCTTTTCTTTTTCCCTCACTCTTAGCACTCCAGAAATGATTTCTACCCCCCTCCAGAATCCTTCCAACCAACCGCAATCTCCTTTCCCCCATCGCCAGGGTAGCATCGAGAGTCCTCAGGATCCCCGCCTCAAGGATCCACATTAGCCGAAACGAGCACAGACAAGGTTTCCCCAACACGACCTCCACGGCTGCCTTCCTTTTCGTCCGACTTGAACGGCATGGCTGTCCTGGTACGTGGAGAAGCCTCGTGTTGTTTGGTAGTGTTTTTGGTAGGAAAAAAGGTATTGTTTTTGAGAGAAAGGTGAGGAGAGCAGAAAGGAATTGAGTCAGTAAGGAAAGATGATCGTCGTTGTCATTATCATCATCATCATCATCACCACGACCACCATCCCCATCATCACCACCACCACCACCACCAATCACCACCATCATCTAATAAAGCCATCTTATGCCCACAGAACCGCGCATGCAGCACCATAATAGAACCGCCTGGAACCATACATGGCCAAGAACCCAAAAGGTGGCTGGGACGGGTGGGTGAAGGCGGCCTATCTGGACCGTGTCTCTCTTCTCTGCTACTGGCTTTCACAAGTAGGGTCGAAACATGACTTTTGATTGCCTCGTGTATTTTCTTTTCTTTTTTTTCCTTTCTTGTATTTCTGTTCTCTTCCAGTGATGTTGCGTTCTTCTGCGTCTCTTCGTTCGCTGTCTCTTTCTCTCTACTCCTCTCTTTTCTCTTCTCTCCATCGTCTCCCCCATCTGAACCTCTCGTGTTCTCTCTCTTCCCCTTTCTTGATGTTATTTATTCGGTGAGCGCCTGCGTCTCCATTACTTCCTCCCACTCGCCTCCACTCAAGTTCTTGCCGCTGATCTGTCCCGGCTTTCTTTTCCTCTCCTCTCTCTCTACTGCTCGCGTTCTGTGCCCCTATGCTTCTCTTGGCCCTGAGCTCGCGCCCGGCACGCCAGTGCGGGATCTGTCGTGCGGCTGACTAGCCTTCGGTTTCGTGCGCTATGTCTCTAAATATCACGCCGGCTTCATCTCTCTCCTTTTCTCTTCTCCTTCTCTCTCTCTCTCCACTCTCTCTCTCCTCTCCCCTTCTTCTCTCTCTCTCTCTCTCTCTCTCTCTCTCTCTCTCTCTCTCTCCTTCTCTTCTTCTCATCTCTCTTCTCATCTCTCACTCTCTCCTCTCTCTCCCTCTCTCTCTCTCTCTCTCTCTCTCTCTCTCCTCTCTCTCTCTCTCTTCCTCTCTCTCTCTCATCTCTCTCTCTCTCTCCCTCTCTCTCCCCTCTCTCTCTCTCTCTCTCTCTCTCTAATCAATTCCAATCACAAGAATCTATATAATAATACAAATACCAAAATCTTATTTTATCTAATATTTATTTTTCGTTATTGCAGAACTTCTGGTATTACCGGGTATGACTTTGACACGCACAAAGGAATACCATTTAGTTACTTCAGTTACGGCGCTGCAGTGACGGAGGTCGAGGTGGACTGTCTCACGGGGGATCACTCGGTGAGAGAGGGAGAGAGGGAGGGAGAGAGGAAGAGGTGGAGAGAGGGAAGATGGAAGAGGGGGGGAGAGAAGAAAGAGAGAAGAGAGAGAGAGAAGAAAGAGAGAAGAAGAGGGAGGAAAGGGAATAGGGATATATATATTATATATATATATATATATATATATTATATATATATATATATATATATATATATATATATATATATATATATTATATATATATATATATATGAGAGAGAGAGAGAGAGAGAGAGAGAGAGAGAGAGAGAGAGAGAGAGATAAGAGAGAGATAGAGAGAGAGAGAGAGATAGAGAGATAGATAGATAGATAGATAGATAGATAGATAGAGAGAGATAGAGAGAGAAGGAGAGAGAGAGAGAGAGAGAGAGAGAGAGAGAAATAATTAGAAATATCAGAAAACGAATAAAATAGACCGTGCATTATATATAAAAAACTGATTACAAAACAAAAATAAACATATGTACAAAAAAATCCCACAATCTAACCCCCACCCCTCCCTCCTCCCCCTCCCCCCCACCCCAACCCCAAACCCCCCACGCCCACAGGTCCTCCGAACCGACATCGTGATGGACGTGGGCGAGTCTCTGAACCCCGCCCTTGACATTGGCCAGGTGGAGGGCGGCTTCACACAAGGCCTCGGACTCTTCACCCTCGAGGAGCTGCGGTTCTCTCCCGAGGGCGTCCTGCTCACGAGGGGCCCAGGGATGTACAAGATACCGGGTGGGTTGGGGGTTGTTTTTTTTTGGTGTTCATGGTGTTGGTATTGTTGTGGTTTTGTTGTTGTAGGTGGTGTTTGTTATTATTGTTATTGCTATTATTATTATTATTATTATTATTATTATTTATTATTATTATTATTATTATTATTATTATTATTATTATTATTGTTATTATTGTTATTATCATTGTTTTTGCTGTTGTTGCTGTTATTATTATTATAATTATCATTATGATGATGATGATGATGATGATGGTTTTTGAATCAAATTTTCTACAATTCTGCCGAACACAACTCCAATTGAAATTACTGCTCATTTATGTAAAAATATTTAATTTCATGTGTTATGTTTAACAAAAAAATATAACATTACCTAATCTTCTAATCCCGACAGGATCATCATAAATCCCATATTAAATAGCGATTCATTAACGTATCAAATATTCTTCCTTAATTAGGATTCACGAAATATGCGAAATCCAAACAGTTTTATAGGAGATATTATCCAAATAAATTCGTCACGAATAATTCCTCTTTATAATATTTTTTATGCAGGATTTCAGGACAAGAAATAAATTCAATCCATTACCTACCTGAATTCATCACAAAAATCCTCTTTCTAATATCCTTTTGTAGGATTTCAGGACAAGAATTTAATCCATTACTAACCTTAATTTCATCCTCTTTCTATATAGGATTTCAGGACAAGAAACACATTTAATCCATTATCTACCTTAATTCATCACAAAAATCCTCTTTCTAATATCCTTTTGTAGGATTTCAGGACAAGAAATAAATTCAATCCATTACATAGTCGAATTCATCACAAAAATCCTCTTTCTAATATCCTTTTGTAGGATTTCAGGACAAGAAACACATTTAATCCATTATTACCTGAATTCTTCACAAAAATCCTCTTTCTAATATCCTTTTGTAGGATTTCAGGACAAGAAATAAATTCAATCCATTAACTACCTTAATTCATCACAAAAATCCTCTTTCTAATATCCTTTTGTAGGATTTCAGGACAAGAAATAAATTCAATCCATTATCTACCTGAATTCTTCACAAAAATCCTCTTTCTAATATCCTTTTGTAGGATTTAAAGGACAAGAAATAAATTCAATCCCTTACCTACCTGAATTCTTCCCAAAAATCCTCTTTCTAATATCCTTTTGTAGGATTTCAGACAAGAAACACATTTATTCCATTAACTACCTTAATTCATCACAAAAATCCTCTTTCTAATATCCTTTTGCAGGATTTCAGGACAAGAAATAAATTCAATTCATTACCTACCTGAATTCATCACAAAAATCCTCTTTCTAATATCCTTTTGTAGGATTTCAGGACAAGAAACACATTTAATCCATTATCTACCTGATTTCATCACAAAAATCCTCTTTCTAATATCCTTTTGCAGGATTTCAGGACAAGAAATAAATTCAATCCATTACGGACCCGAATTCATCACAAAAATCCTCTTTTCTAATATCCTTTTGCAGGATTTCAGGACAAGAAACACATTTAATTCATTACCTACCTGATTTCATCACAAAAATCCTCTTTCTAACATCCTTTTGCAGGATTTCAGGACATCCCGAGGGAGTTCAACGTGTCACTGCTTCGAGGAGCACCTAACCCGAGGGCCATCTTCTCCTCGAAGGTAGGAGGGTCGCCTTAGGAGGAGGGCTAGATCAGTAGCGACCCGAGGAGGTGTCGTGACGTCGGATTCTATTTTTAGAAACAAAGCACGTGGGGTTTGTTTTGATGACGT
>NW_020869435.1:108178-110678 GCF_003789085.1 Penaeus vannamei | reverse complement strand
CTATGAGTGTTTGGTGTATATACATGTGTGTCATACAGGCTATGTGCACCATATATGTACATCTATGAGTGTTTGTGTATATATAAGTGCGTCATACAAGCTATGTGCACCACATATGTACATCTATGAGTGTTTGTGTATATATACACATAAGGATACACACAGGCATTCCTATTAAAAGGTCCATAGAGATTTGATATACGGGTATTAGCATGAGTATACATTAATACAGTCCATGTTAGACTATGACCTCATAGACCTCATAGATGTATACTCGTAGATCGATAGACAGGCAGACACAGAAATAGATAGATGTACCATTCATATACCGGGATCACCATAGACAGAAAGATCAATAGATGAGGAAATATGGATATAGAAAAATAGACCAGCATATATGCGTGTATACAACGAACGTACACAAGTATGGTCGTCCACATATCTACATGACTCCCGCGGCATGTTGGTCTACATACTCATCATGTTCAGGTGTCTCCTCACTGTATTGTATAAGCTGTCGCCGTTCGTGAGAAAACATCTAAATAACGAATGTTGTGTTGCATTACAGAATGTAAATATGTGGGGTTCCTTGGAATATGAATAGGAACTTATATATCCACATATATGTACATTACACACATACATGCACACACACACACACACACACACACACACACACACACACACACACACACACACACACACACACACACACACACACAACACACACACAACACACACACACACACACACACATACACAACACACACACATACGTACGTAGTCATATAAACACACACATAAATCAAATACAGATAAATATCTTTCAAAATATGAATAGAAAGGAATAGATAGAAAAACAGATATATGAAAAGCTAATACAATGATAAAAAAGATAGGTAGAAGGACAAACATATGGATAGATATAGATAGATAGGACTTGTATATAACGAATCGCAATATAAAGGTACATAGAAGGAATAGATACCGAAGGAAAGGAGATAGACAGATAGAATAGATATAGATAAGATAGGCTTGTATAAAAACGAATCGAATAAGAAAGGTACATAGGAATTTAATATGCCGAAAGAAAGATATAGCGAAAGAAAGATATAAATACCGATAAAATATAGACAGATAGATAGATATAGAGGCTAGTATAAAAACGATAGAATAGAAGGCACATGGAGATAGATACCGAAAAGGATTACAGATAGATATAGATAGGGGCTTGCTATATCAACGAATAGAATATGAAGGTACATAGGAACTAAATAGCGAAAAGAAAGAGATAATAGATAGGGCTGTTAATAAACGAATAGAATCAAAGGCACGTAGAAAGAATATAATAACGAAAAAGATAGCAGATAGGATAGATGGGCTTGTATACAAACGAATAGATAGGAAGGTACATAGGAATAAATAGCGAAGAAAGAGATATAGATAGGGCTGTATAAGACGAATAAATAGAAGAGTAACGGAATAAATAGCGAAAGAAAGAGACTGAGCACACGCAAGATAGTCTTATATATGAGGAGTAGGGGCACACAAGGATGAGTTATATAGAGAGAGATAGAGTAGGAGAGCTCTTGTATATATATATTTGATCAGAAAAGATATAGATAGGGTATACAACGAATAGAAGGAAAGGTACATAGGAATAAACACCGGAAAGAAAGATATAAATAGCGTAAAAATATAACAATAGATAGATATAGATTAGGGCTAGTAGTAGGAACGAAATAGAATATGAAAGGTACAGAGAAAGAATAGATACGGAAAAAGATACATTATATATAGATAGGCTGTATAAAACGAACGAATAGAAAGTACATAGAAAGTAATAGATACCGAAAAAGATACAGATAGATAAGATACGGGCTAGTAAAACGAATAGAAAGTAAAGGCACATAGGAAAAATACCGAAAGAAAGACTATAAATACCGATAAAATATAGACAGACTAGAAGATAGAGATAGGGCTGTATAAAACGAATAGAATAGAAGGTACATAAGAAAGAAATAGAACGGAAAAAAGATATCAGAATAGATATTAGAGGGGCTAGTAATAACTCCCGTGGCGTGCTTCGGTGTGCGAAGCGGACAGAACATCCTCCTCGAAGGAATGCCAAGGACACGGGAAGGGGGGAAAGGAGGTGGGGGGTGAAGAGAAGGAAGGTGGGAGGGGAAGGAGGGAAGAGGTGGGGAGGGAAGGGGAGGAAGGTGGGGAAGGGGAGGAGGGAGGAGAAGGGGGGAAGAGGGAAAGGAGGAGGGAACGGAGGTGGGGGAAGGGGGGAAGGAGTGGGGAGGGAAGGAGGGAAGAAGGTGGGGGGAAGGAAGGTGGGAAGGGGGGAAGGAGGGTGGGAGTGGTGATAGGGGGGAAGGAGAAGAAGGAGGTGGGGGGAAAAGGGGAGGGGGGAAGGGTGGGGGAAAGGGGAAGGAGGTGGGGGGGGGAAGGGGGGAAGGAGGTGGGAAGGGAAGAGGAAGGAGGTGGGAGGGGG
>NW_020869435.1:99417-104417 GCF_003789085.1 Penaeus vannamei | reverse complement strand
TTTCTTTTCTTTTTTCTCTTCAATCTTGTTTCTTGGGATTGTGAGGGATTTTTTTTTTTTTTTATTTTTTATTTTTTTTTTTGCTTGTGTTCAAGGGATTTTTTTGTCTTGGGGGATTTTTTTTGTCTTTTTTCTTCTTGAGGCTCTCTTTTTTCTTATTCCTTGAGGTTAAAGGGGATTTTTTTTGTCTTTTTTCTAGAGTTTAAGGGGAATGTTTTCTTATTTTTGAGAAAGATTATTCTTTTGTCTTTTCTTAAGTTTAAGGGGAATTTCTTTCTTTTTTTGAGGGAAAGAGAGAGAGAGAGAGAGAGAGAGAGAGAGAGAGAGAGAGGAGAGAGAAGAGAGAGGAGAGAGAGAGAGAGAGAGAGAGAGAGAGAGAGAGAGAGAGGGAAGGTTAAAGAGATATTTTTTGTCTTTTTTTTAATTCTAAGTGAACTTTTTTTTTGAGGATAAGTGAGAGAGAGAAAAAAAAGGAGAAAGAGAGACAAACAGAAGTAAAAAACCACGAAACAAATACAAACAGTACAAACAACAAACCAGAATGTAACTCTGCAAAAAAAAAAAAAAAAAAAAAAAAAAAAGAATAAAATAAATCAAGAGACCATACCCCCAAATACCCAACAAATACCCCCAACAATACCCACAGATACCCACTCTGCTTCCTCACGGCCCAGTCTCCAAAGGCGGATCCGCTCCTCCGTGTAAAGGGCGTCCCGGCTGTATTCCAGGGAGGCCATTCGGTAAGGCTCGGCACGCCCATTCGCGTCGAAGTAAATTAAAGATGGTACTGGGGGCCATGGTGCCGGGCCTGGTCCTGGGGGGGTGGGGAAGAGAGGAGGGGGACGTTATTTGGAGGGTTGGTTATAGGGTTGGTGTTAATGGGTTGTGTGTTATTTTCGGTGGGGGAATGGGTAGGATGGTTGTTTGGGAGTTCTGGGAGAGGAGTATGGTTGTATAGGGGGGAGGGGGGTTGTTGATTGGGGTGTGTTGGAGGTTTGGGGGTAGAGGGGTAGGGCGTGGGGTGTGGGAGGTTCCTGGGGGGGATGTTAAGAGGGTATGGGGGGGTTTTGGTTGGTATGGCTTGTGTTGCTTATATCTCGGGTGGGAAGGGGAAGGGGTGTGTGTTGTTAAGGGGGGGGGGGTTGAGGTTGTATGGGGAGTTTTTGAATGTGTGTGTGTGTGTGAGGGAGGTGGGGGAGGGGGTGTAGGAGTGGGTTGTGGGGAGGGGTGGGGGTGGAGGGTTTGGAAGGTGGGTTGTGGAGGCGGTGGGGTTGTTGGTGGAAGTATGTGGCTGGGGATGGGGGGGGGGAGGTTGCATGTGTGTGTGTGCGTGTTTGTATATATGTGATATCCTTTTATCAAGGTACATTTTTTTCATATCTACAGGAAGTGATAATTCAATGTCAAGGAGTACAGGAAAACAAAGTAAAAAAAAAAAAAAAAAATAAATAAAAAAAAAAAAAAAAAAAAAAATAAAAAACGAAAAAAAAACACCTTGATTTAACACTACTCTAAAATAATTTAATTCTATAAGTCTATCCACAAGAAAGAGGGAAGAGAGAGAGACCCAAGAAACAAAGAATACAGAACAATAATACAACTCCAACTGCAATATCATGATTTCTATAATCACGAATGTAAAATCAACATGAAAAACTGCAACAATGACTCAGCATCTATTACGTATCAACATGTTAATAGAAAGTACTAGAATATCACCACAATTATAATACGTAATGTTGAGTGAAGTGTTAGTAATCAATAAACACCTTATTTCAGCTGTTATGTTATTAGTGAACCTTATTTCAGCTGTTATGTTATTAGTGAACCTTATTCCTGCTGTTATGGTGTTTATACAGTTAACAGCGATTGAGAAAAAATTGCTGTAATAAGCTAAAATTGGTTGTTTCTGAGTCGATAGTTAAAAGCTAAAATTGGTCTAAGGTTGCTTTTCAGACGGTTGCTATAAGCTAAAATTGGCTTATGGTTGTTTTTGAGTCGATAGTTAAAATCCAAAGTTGGTCTATCAGAGTATCTGTGAAGGTTGTGGATCGTCTCAATATACTTTTAAATTGCACTCATGATCATCACGTTCCCACGAATTATAATAATTGTCCTCTACTCAATTAATTAATTTATTTGATTTTACTTTATCTTTTATTTTCATTATTATTATTATCATTTTTGGTGGGGGGAGCTCTTTGAGAATACAAGATTTTGTTCACGGATAATTTGAACTGTAAAAAAAACTAACGAACAACTTTTTAGATTATATCCTCTGATTCGTTAAAAAATAATGAATAACAAATGACTAGTGAATAAACAATGAATAAATAAAATACAACAAACATAAACAAATAACCAGGGGAAGGAGAAACAAGAAGAGAAAATAAAAAAACAAAAAAATCTAGTCTCTGTGTGACAACGAATGCACGAATGAAAGAATAATAAATAAAACACAACAAACCCATAAACAAATAACCAAGAAAAAAAAGAAAAAAGAAAATAAACAAATAAAAACCCAGTCTATATCTGTTCGTCTTCCATGACCCAGGCTTCGTCTTTGATTCCGAACGAGCGACTCGACTCTCAAGACTCCATCCCAAGGTCGGGACACAGCCACTTGTTGCACAGACGGAGAGCTGCAACTTGCAACAAAACAAAGTGACTCCTTCGAGACATCTGCAGTTCCTCGGCCGTATATATATATATATATATATATATATAATATATATATATATATATATATATATATATATATATATAATATATATATATATATATATATATTTTTTTTTTTTTTGTCATATTTCATTAATTGATGTGATTTAAAGGTTTATATCATATGGAGGTTTTAGGAATAATCATATAATTTGTTTTAAGTTGTTGATCACTGACACTACGTTAATTTTACAGTCTCAAATGAATAAAGATACAGATTGATAAAGATAAATCGGTGGGATAACGTATTTTCAAATTAAAAAAGATAAAAATAACCTTGGTGATGAATAAAGATACAAATAAATAAAACACAGATTAGTAAAAAGGAAATCAGTGGATAACGTATTTTCAGATTAAAAAAGATAAAAAATAACCATGGTGCTAAATAACGAAACAAATAAATAAAATATAGATTTAATAAATAACTCGGTGGATAACGTGGTTTCAAATTAAAAAAATAAACAAAAAAAATAAATAAAAGAAACATGGTCCTGAATAAGATACAAATAAATAAAATACAGATTAATTAAAATAAATCTTGTGGATAACGCGCTTTCACGTAAAGAAAAGAAAAGAAAAAGAAAGAAAAAGTAAAAACAAAATCGTAACTATGGTGGACAACGTACTTACCAATAAATAAAATACAGATTAATAAAGATAAATTGGATGGATAACGTGCTTTTACACAAATAAAATAAAATAAAATAAAAAGAATAAAAAAGACAAAAGAAAAGAGAAAAAAGAAAAAAACGTAAACAAACTACGGTGGACAACGTACTTACCAATAAATAAAATAAATTATATAAAAATAAATTGGATGGGGATAAATTACGTGCTTTTAATAAATAAATAAAAATAAAATAAAATTAAAAAAAATAACATTAACATAACTAAAAAAAGAATGAGAAAAAAAAAAACGTAACTATGGTGGGAACAACAACGAACGAACGAAGATCTCTGGAACAAAGCAACAACGACCAGGGAAGGCGGTCCGTTCTGGAATGATGTCCGTCGTGCGTCCGTCGATCCTTAAATACCCTCGGAAATGCTGTGTCATGCTCTGCAAATTCCCATCATGCATTGAGGTAGGATGAATGCCCACTGCAGGGTGATTTGCGCTCGTACCCTGCTGCTGGTCTGGCAGGGAAAAGGGTGAAGGGGATTTTCGGGCTTACAGGGGTTCGGTTCTGTCTTTGTTCATATTTTGTAATTTTTTTTGAGCTTGGTGGTTTTGTGCTCTGTTTGTATGTTTGTCTTTGTTTTTGTTTCTGTGTTTGTGTATGTTTGATTATGATTGTTTGTCTGGGTCTATTTCTGTCTCTCTGTCTCTTGGTTCTGTCTTATGTCTGTCTGTCTGTCTGTCCTCTCTCTCTCTCTCTCTCTCTCTCTCTCTCTCTGTCTCTCTCTGTCTCTGTTCTCTGTCTCTGTCTCTGTCTCTGTCCTCTCTCTGTCTCTCTCTCTCTCTTCCGTCTGGCTCTCTCTCCCCTCTCTCTCATCATCCGTTCGTCCTCTCTCTCTTCTCCTCTCTCTCTCTCTCTCTCTCTCTCCTCTCTCGACTCACCATTAAAACAACTAATCTTCATGCTTGCCAGACAGGTGTATTTCACATTCATTTCACTATATCATTATACAATAACACAAACAAAACATACAATCAGATAAAAGTACAACAAATGGCCTCAATATGACAAGGTAGGTGTGAACGAGCAGTGATTTTGGTAATTGTCGTTAAAATCAGTGTAATTGGAGTCTTAACCACTAGTACTATACTGACCTTTATTCTGTATGGTCATATAGTATACTGAATACACATAGCATGTCTACATTCATACAAACATGATAGTAATTGTAAGAAAGGTAATAATGATCAATGATAATAATGATGATGATGATTATGATAATAGTGGTAATGATAATGATAATATTAATAATGATGGTAATGATAATAAATGATGATAATATAATAAATGATAATAATAATAATAATAATAAAAATGATAATAACAATAGTAATAATAATAGTAATTATGGTAATGATAAAAATAATGACAATGGTTATTATGATTGACATTACTATCATAAACCATAATTATTATGATGATGATATTGATAAGAATAATAACAAAAATCATCCTTGGTATCACAATATCATCACCATCAGCATCATTAATATCATAATCATTAATATCATGAACATCATCATTATAACGTGTTTCCAGTTATATTCACCGAGTATCGCTAATCTCTTCAAAACTCGGGATAGATCTTCGCGAAATGTG
>NW_020869435.1:82305-84815 GCF_003789085.1 Penaeus vannamei | reverse complement strand
TTTAGTGACAATAATTATGATATACATTGATTACATTATAATATAATAAATTATAAATTCACTCCATGTTTAATATCTATTATAAATATGTATAAATTGAAATAATTAATTGGTGACGGTAAGTAGGAATTATGGTAGCATATATTAATATCGGAAGCGATAATCACAAACTCAACAATTTTACTATTCCTGACATGGATAGCGATATATTTACTCACTCAGGTTCTAATATAACTGCATCTTATATATTATAACCTGGTATCCACATAGATACTTAAAGAAATATATAAATTTATACATAA
Source organism: Penaeus vannamei (assembly GCF_003789085.1). Lineage (NCBI taxonomy): Eukaryota > Metazoa > Arthropoda > Malacostraca > Decapoda > Penaeidae > Penaeus > Penaeus vannamei. The sequence continues at coordinate 84,513 of NW_020869435.1, read as the reverse complement.
AGGCTAAGTAATGTATAGTAGTTTTACTTTATTTAATATTTTATCCCAAGGTAAACTTTTACTAGTATTTGTTCGTATTTAGTTTAGATTTTTATATAGTTATTTATTATTATATATATATTATATTTAATATTAAATAAATATTAAAAATTTTTTATATATTATATATATAAATTATTATATTTTTAATTGTTTTGTTTTTTCTCACTTTATTCTACATATTATATGATACTTACAATACATAAAATTATTATTATTTAGCCATGGTCAAATCTATTTTATATATTAAATATAATCATTATATTATACTATATTATACCTATATAAATATATATATATAATTACATGAATAATTTAGAGACAATTTATTATAATTGGTAAAGAATATAATGATTATATAATTGACTATTAAGTTATTATTAATATTTATAAGGGTTATAAATTATAGACAGGAACACATATTATAAATATATATAGACAGTAAATGATATATATATATAGAATTTATAATAATGAATTATATAATAATAAATAGATGATGTAAATTAGACAATTAAATTAGATGATCAATTAGTATACATATGTATAATATAGAAGGCATAGTATATCATAAAATGGTATTACATTATAAACGCTACACATCTACAGGATGAGAAAAAAGGACTAAAGGAGGAGATAAAGAAGGTAACACTCGATATAAATATAATGATTCGAAAAAATATAAAATATAATTTGTCACCTAAGCGTACGTTGAAATCTCTATGCCTAATATTTTAATTATTCATAATCTTTTCTTTACTCAAGCCTCTATTTGACGAGTTGGTGTAGAAAAAACCACACTTTCTTGTTTCCAGTTTTAAATGAATGATGTATAGATATATATATAAATATATGGGATGGGTGTGTTTGATTGTGGGTGTGTGTGTTGGTGTTGTTGTGTGTCGTGTGTGATTAGGATGTGTTGTGTGAGATTGTGTTCGTGTGTGGTGTATATTGTGTATGTGTCCGTGTGTTTGTGGTGGTGTGTTCGTATAACAATGTATATAATGTCATGTAACTTATATATATACAATATAAATATTGATGTATGAGTTAGTATATATATATAATGTAATTATTATATTTAGATTAGATTATATAAATATAAATATATATATATACTATATAGATTAACATATATATAAACATATACGTATACATATATACGATATATCCATATATACAAATTATAATCACGAACCACAACCACCTGAATATACAGAAAGGTAAACAAACACATAATCACACTGGGGAAAAATACACAAACCCTCGGTAAACTGACCACTGCTGAATAATCATTAAGAGATACTTTTTCATTTCACGACACACCAAATGAAGGTTAGTTGTTTTGTTATCAATCTACGTTACTAATAGGTCACGTTTTCAACAATCAACTATTAATATAGGAGCTGCTGCATTAAATTCCTTTTCATCTTTAGGCTTGAATAAGCAAGTTATCATAGCACGGTGGACGTAATTATGTGGAAAAATTTCAAAGTTTTTTTTTTTTTTACCGAGTGGGGAAATTATTAAATAAAATGGAAAAGTCCAAAGTATCAACAGGAATTTGGCGCTTAATTATGGTTTTGGGTTGGTGAGTATTAATAGTATGTTTAATTTATTTTTTTTATTATCTTAGTACATAATATTTTGCAATAATTCATTTTATTCATTTATCTTATATATTTTATAACTTCATAAATGATGTCATGTTTACGGTCATAAATTTCAATCAGTAACGTGTCATCGCAGGGAGGTAAGAAATGTAATTGGTTTTAATGAGTCCTATCGGCGTTTTATAGGTTTAATTAAATTGTAGCAAATATTGTGGGAATTTATAAGACTAAACGGTGATGTGGCTAAAAATAGGTTTATATAGACACTATATACTTTTCATAAATAAAGTGCTAGGAACTAACTAGAAATATATAATATATTTTGCTTTACTATAACTCGACGCGGCAGCCCATTACTGTAAGTAATAACACGTTACAATACATCATGCCTTCATTAGTACAATAGGTTGGTTTATTGTTAATATTTAACTGTATGTCATTTTATATTTGTTTATGATTGTCATATATTACGAGCAATTGGTACTATCATAAATTCTTTTAAACTAATCAGCAATTATCATCAAATATTTGCTAATTTATTTAGTTTTATATA
>NW_020869435.1:74805-79805 GCF_003789085.1 Penaeus vannamei | reverse complement strand
GAGAGAGAGAGAGAGAGAGAGAGAGAGAGAGAGACAGGGAGAAAGAGAAAGAAAGAGAGAGAGAAGGAGGGAGAGAAAGAGAGATAGAGACATAGAATTAGAGAAATAGAGAAAAAAAAGAGAGAAAGAATTATAGAAAAAAAGGAGCCAACATGCCTACATACAACATACAACATTCACATACCATCTTCATTCATCGCCTACCATTATCTCCATTCTTCACTTACCATTTCGTTCATTCATCACTATATTCACTGTGACCAATGTAAAAAAAAAAAAAAAAAAAAAAAAAAAAAAAATCTCATTCATACTTTTTCTGCTTTCATCACTAGTGAACCGTATTCATGTTGACAAATGTAGAATGGTATGAAAGAGCATGAATATCTTCACAATACAAGAGATATATCTGACCGGTTTCAAATATATCTTCGTCAGAAACACACGAATATATGAATAAATTCGAAACCGGTCAAATACATCTCTCGTATTGTGAAAATATGCATTTTCATGTATTTTTGACGAAGATTTATCCGAAGCCATTCGAACACATCTCTTGTATTGTGAATATCTTTAATTTCCATACCTTTAATTCTTTAATATTTTCCAAGATCCTAATTTTTATCACCATTATCATTGCTATTATTTTCACTGTTATTATGACATGATCCTTAATTTTTATCATCATTATCATTGCTATTATTTTCACTGTTATTATGATCAGCATAATTTCATATTTTTTTAATCATACCTCTTCTCCTTTCATCATTAGTATTATTCCCATAGTTTCCCCGCCTTGAATAACGACCACCCACAACAACGACCACAAACATCACCCCACCTGAAGATGTCATTGCTGCCACCAGGTAGAGTTAATTAAGGTGAGATCTGAGAGCCAAAGTGAACTGATTCCTGTCATGGATTCCAATTTCTTTCATCACGATTCCACTCCCGGGAGGGCAATTAACGCCTCTTCTTCTTCTTCTTCTCTGTCTCTCTCTTTGTCTCTTCTTTTTCTTTCTTTCTCTCTCTTTGTCTCTTCTCTCTCTCTCTCAACGTATCGATATCTCTCTCTCTTTGTTTCTTCTTCTTCTTCTCTTTCTCTCTCTCTCTTTGTTTCTTCTTTTTCTTTCTTTTTCTCTTTTTTTCTTCTCTTCTCTTCTCTCTCCCTCAACGTCTCGACATCTCTCTCTCTCTCTCTTTGTCTCATCTTCTCTTTCTCTCTCTTTGTCTCTTCTTCTTCTCTTTATCTCTTCTTCTTTTCTTTCTCTCTCTCTCTCTTTGTCTCTTCTTCTCTTTCACACTCTGTCTCTGTCTCTTCTTCTTCTCTTTCTCTCTCTCTTTGTCTCTTTTTCTTTTTCTTTTTCTTCTTCTCTCTCTCTCAACATCTCGACATCTCTCTCTTTGTATCTTCTTATTCTCTTTCTCTTTGTCTCTTCTTCTCTTTCTCTCTCTCTCTCTCTTTGTATCTTCTTTTTCTTCTTCTTCTCTCTCTCTTCTCTCTCTCTCTCTCTCTCTCTCTCTCTCTCTCTTCTCTCTCTCTCTCTCAAAACGTCCTCGAAATCTCTCTTTCTTGTCTCTTCTTTTCTCTTTCTCTCTCTTGTCTCTTGTTCTCTTCTCTTTTCTCTCTCTTCTATCTCTCTCTCACTTCTCTCTCTCTCTTTTTGTCTGTTCTCTCCTCTCCCCCCTTCTTCTCCTCTCTCTCCTCTCCTTCTCTCTCTCTCCCTCTCTCTCCTCTCCTCTCCCTCTCCTCCTCTCTCTCTCTCTCTCTCTCTCTCTCTCTCTCTCTCTCTCTCTCTCTCTCTCTCTCTCTCCCTCTCTCTCTCTCTCTCTCTCTCTCTCTCCTCTCTCTCTCTCTTCTCTCTCTTCTTCTCTCCTCTCTCTCTCTCCTCTTACAGCGCGCGCCTGTGTGTGTGTGTGTTTGTGTATGTATATAATGTGTGTATCTTTCTTCCTTTACCTGAATCTTCTCTCTGCTTCTCTGTTTACACACACACAAACACACACATAAACACAACCTACCATACGCCCATTACACATTCACGAACACACACCTAAGTATATGTCAAAAATTGTAAACACACAATTAGCAGATGACTTGCTATTTCTCAGACGCCTTACTTTTACTATTCTGTACAGGAAGGCCGGTTGAGTGATGGATCGAAAGGCCCAAACTTTCTCCATTAACGAATGCTTACGTGATTTTTTTTTAATAAGGGGATATTAGGCTTGGGCTGTAGGCAGAAGCGTAAGGCTTGTGTCGGGTTAGGTTTGTATACGTAGATTATGTACATGCATACTTACATATACTTATATATTATATAATATGTAATATATATAATGTTATATATGATAATATATATATATATATATTATATATAAATAATATTAATATATATTACGTAATATTAATATTAATATATTAATATATATATATAAAATATATACTACTATGTATATTATATAAATATAAGATTAATATTATATATAATTATTAAGTATAAAATTAAATAATATATATATAAATATAATTAGTATAATAGTACTAATAGATATATAATAAATAATATTATACTATAATATATATTGTATATATATAATTTATATATTATATATATATATATATATATCTAGTATATATACTATATATCTCCAAACCACATCACACACACCACAACATTCACACAGGTCTACACCACATATATATATATCTATAATATAATATATATAATATATTATATATATATTTATTATATATATTAAATGTATTGTGTGTGTGTGTGTGTGTGTGTGTGTGGTGTGTGTGTTGTGTGTGTGTGTGTGTGTGGTGTGTGTGTGTGTGTGTTGCTTGTGTGTGTGGTGTGTGTGTTTTGTTTTATGTATGATTTATAATATATAATATGTATATTTGTTAGTATAATCTATCTATTTATTATTATTATCTATTCAATCTTATCTATATATTCCATTACCTATCTATCATCTATAATATCTATCTAACTATCTATCTATTTATTTATTCTATATATTTATACTACAAGCCATCTTGATATATATAAGGGTTAAACTTTACATAGCTGAAAATTTCCGAATTTATGTTTAGACGCAATTTAATTTGTATTTAACAAATAAATTTCGATCTACGCTACAACCGAGTGAACTTTTTCGAGCTTTTTTTCTATTTGGTGTTATTTTATGCACTTATTGCTCACGACCACTTCACATCCTCCTCCTCATCTTATCATCTAATCATATGCCGTATCTAGATTCTGTCTTCACCTCCTCCTCTTCTTCTGTCTCTAATCTTCTTTCTCTCTCTCATGCTCTCCTCCACTTTTCTCTCATCCGTTGCTCCATCAGTCCTCTCAACACACCACACACGACACAGTGATTTCGCATCACATCTTACTTACCATCTAATATATCTTACTGCCATTATCTGTCATATTATACTCAAATCTCTCATCTTCATAATATATTATCAATATATACCTATTATATTTATTCTCTCTAATCTATATATATACTCTCTCTTCATCTCTCATCTATTACTTCGCATAATAATAATATCATATTGTATTTATAACATTATTATATTAACCTTCGTATCTCTCTTTACATCTCATCTATCTGTCCCTATATATTATATACTTACTAATGTATCGTCTCCTCTATATGTATCTCTTTCATCTCTCTCTCCTTTCTCTCTACTCTCTCCCTCTCTTTTTTTTCCCTTTTAATTATATTATTATTATATATATGTACTATATATATATATATATATATATATGTATTTATATATATTATTTACATATGTATATTTATATATATTAAATATAATAATATATCTACTATATATATTATATATATTATTATAATTGTTATATATTATTATATATGTATTTTGGTTATAGTATTAATTATCTTTCTTTCTTAAATCAAAAATATAACTCACATTGTGACAAAGGATACCTTACTCACTATTACTCTGTAGAGTAGTCATAGAATAGATAACGATAGATAGATAGGATAGATAGATGGTAGGTTTAGATAGGTAGGTATGATAAAGTAGATCTTATATTGGGATACATAAGGGATAGATAGATAGGCAGGGAATACAACACATAGATATATAGACTATAACACTACATAATATGATACACAGAAGTTCGTATACTGAGCCACCCTCTGAACAGTGCAACATAGTTATATCCTATATCACATCAGTGCTTCTGTGTGAAGTATCGATTCTGACAGTATGCTTTACCACCACTCAGTTCGATGGTTAGGTTGTTAGGGATCTTCCGATCTTGATTCTCGTTTACTTCTCATCTACAAGTCATGACATTTCTCTCACCTTTCCTTTCACAGTTATCCTGTCGGGCTGATGCCCTGCCATCTCTCTCTCTCTTCCCTCCCCCTCACGTCGCTTTTCATTCTCATATACATCGACCCCCGTCCTGTGGATCCGTCACATTTTCGTCTTTTCTCTTCCTTCTTCCTCTGCTTTCTCCGTTTCTATCTCTCCGTTCATGCTCTCGCCCACGCTCATCACTCTTCTCTCCACTCTCTCTCTCTTTTAAATAGTGGACGCTGTTTCTTCGCTCTGCAACCTCCTCTTTCCCCTCTTTGCAGAAACGAAAGAAGATTGTTCTTTGTGTAGAACTTGTCTCGTGATATTGCATTTGCAGTGACAGGAAGGTGTTAGTAATATATAATAAATCATAAAGTTGTACCTGAGTATGAGATATTGATAATAAGAATATGAAAAATTAAAAAAAAAAGTGACGAGAATATTCATTATAAGAATAGTGATAATAACAAAATCGACAATAGTTTTAACGTTTAACTGCCACCACATTTTACAGCAAAATTAATTGAGTTCTGGTCCGCAGTCATATGGAACATGCCCCAAGGTACATCAAAGTGAAGAGAACCTTATGTCATGGAATATGACTTCAGGCGTTAAGTGTGTTACGTACGAGCTGGCGGATGAAACTCAG
>NW_020869435.1:44805-67305 GCF_003789085.1 Penaeus vannamei | reverse complement strand
TCTTTATTCTCTTTCTCTCTATTCTCTCCTCCCTATCTTTATCTTAGAACCTCCGCTCTCTCTCTCTCTCTCCTCCTCTACTCTCCTCCTCTCTCCTTCTGCTCTCTCCTCTCTCTCCCTCTCTCTCTCTCCCTCTCTGCTTCTCATCTCTTTTCTCCCGTCTCAATCTTTATTCCTCTCTTCTCTCTCTCTCTCTCCCTTCTCTCTATTCTCGTCTTCATCAAGTCCCAATCGTTTTACTTCTAAACCTCGGCTCTCCTCTCTCTCTCTCTCTCTCTCTCTCTCTCCTCCTTCCTCTTCTCTCCTCTTTTCACCTCCCCTCTTTCTCCCCCCGTCTTCTCTCTCTCGCTTCCTCTCGTTCTCTCTCCCTTCTCCTCTCCCACCCGCATCTTTCCCTCTCCTCGCTTTCTTCCCGCCCTCTTCTCTCCCCCCTCGCTCTCCCCCCCCCTCTCTCTCTCTCTCTCTCTCTCCTCCTTTCTCCCTCTCTCCCCCCCCTCTCCTCTCTCTCTCCCCGGCTCCTCTCTCTCTCTCCTCTCCGGCTCTCCTCCTCCTCCCTCCTCTCCTCACCCTCTCCCTCCCCTCTCTCGTCCTCCTCTCTGCTCCTCTCCTCCCTATCCTCTCTCCTCTTCTCTCCTCTTTCCTCTCTCTCTCTCCTCTCTCTCCTCTCTCTCTCTCTCTCTCTCCCTCTCCTTTAAAAGCCTGTCTTTATTTTCTCTCTCTCTCTCTCTCTCTCTCTCCTCCATCTCTTCTCTCTCTCCTCTCTTTCTCTCTCTCGTCTCTCTCCTCTCTCTCTCTCTCTCTCTCTCCTCTCTCTCTCGTCTCTCTTGTAGAGAATCAATCCGTGAAAGGAGAAACCGTATATTTTGCACCGAATAAAGGGACGAATATGAGACCTTTGTTAAGCTTATTGGCAGAAGATTGGCTAAGATGTGTCTGTATGAAAAGTGTGAGGAAAAGTTATGAGGGGGTGTTGTGAGGAAAAGTTATGAGGGTATTGGGTGACATATCGTTCTCGGGGATGAGTTGTGAGTAAGATGTGTCGTATGAAAGTATGAGGGGGTGTTGTGCAGGAAAGTTATGGGGGGTGTTGTGAAGGAAAAGTTATGAGGCGGGTGTTGTGAGGAAAACGTTATGAGGGCTGTTGTGGAGAAGTTATGGAGGGGGTGTTGTGAGGAAAAAAATTAATGAAAGGGGGTGTTTTGTGAGAAAAGTTATGAGTTGTGAGGAAAAGATGAAGGGAGTGTTGTAAGAAAAGTTAGAGGGAGTGTTGTGAGGGAAAGTAATGAGGGGAGTGTTGTGAGGAAAAGTTATGAGGGCTGTTGTGAGGAAAAGTTGTGAGGGGTGTTGTGAGGAAAAATTAATGAGGGGGTGTTGTGATATGTTTATGAGGGGGTGGTTGTGAGGAAGTTGTGAAGGGAGTGTTTTGAGGAAAAGTGTGAGGGGGGTGTTGTGAGGAAAAGTTATGAGGGGGTGTTGTGAGGAAAAGTTATGAGGGGGTGTTGTGAGGAAACGTTATGAGGGAGTTGTTGTGAGGGAAAGTTGTGGAAGGGTGTTGTGAGGGAGAAGTGAACTGAGGAGTTTGTTGTGAGGAAAAGTTATATGAGGAACGTTATTTGGGGGGTGTTGTGAAAAGTTTGAGGGAGTGTGTGAGGAAACGTTATGAGGGAGTGATTGGTGAGGAAAAGTTATGAGGGGGTGTTGTGAGGAAAAGTAATGACGTGTTTGGGTGAATTTCGATTCTCGGGGATGAGTCGTGAGGAAAAGTTATGAGGGTATGGGTGAATATCGAGTCTCGGGGATGAGGTATGAATGGGTGTTGTGAATGAGGGCCATGAAGGTATGGGATAAAAATCGATTGGAAGATGAGGTGTAAGGATTTGCTATGAGGGAGGGTTGTGAGGGTCTAAGTAGGGATTCAGGGATGCAGTATAAAAGGTTTTATGAGGAGGGTTGTGAGGATATGAGTGAAAATCGAGGAGGAAGAGGGGGTCATAAGGCGTGAAGTTGTTATGAGGGATTATGAGGAAGGGTTGTTGAAGGAGTGCACCGGGGACGGGTTATGTGAGGGTTTTGGTTGTTATGAGGGAATTATGAGGAAGGGCTGTGAAGGAGTGCACGAGGATGGATTAGAGGGGGTGTTGGTTGTTATGAGGAAATGGATGAGGAAGCATGCCAGAAGGATTGCACGAGCGATGAATTACGAGGGGTTGTTGAAGTTGTTATGAGGGAATTATGAGTCAGGGTTGAGAAGGATTGCATGAGTTATGAGGGGATGTTATGAGTGAAGACAGAAATTGGTAGAGAGGGAGAAATAAGTTGTTCGAGGGAGTTTGTTACGAAACGGGTTGTTATCGAGCCTTGCAATGAGGGAGGATGAGTTATGGAGGGATCGCTAATGAAGGGACGTGTGAGGGGATGGGGGAAGCTTGGTGAATAGGAGGGGGGCGGAGAGGGTGATAAAAAGGTCATGTCTTTTGAAGAGAAAGGGGGAGATGCGGTGAGGGGAGGGGGGAGGGGGAGGTGGAGGGGGAGGGAGGGAGTGGGGAGGGGAGGCGGAGGAAGGGGGGGGAGGGGGAGGTAGGGGAGGGTGGAGGGAGGGGAGGGGGGGCTGGGGAGAGGGGAGGAGGACGGGTGGGAGGGGAGGGGGAAGGACAAAAGGGGAGGGGGGAGGGGGGAGTGCGGGAGGGGAGAGGGTATGGAGGATGTATGGCGGAGGGGGAGGTAGAGGGCAGGGTTGGGAGGAGGGGAGTGGGGAGGGCTGAGGGAGAGGGGAGGAGGAGGTTGGGCGGAGGGGAGGGGAAGGACAAAGGGGAGGGGGGAGGGGGGAGTGCGGAGGCGGCGAGGGGGATGGAGGGATGTGATGGGAGGGGGAGGTAGAGGCGCGGTGAGGGAGGGGAGGAGGCTGAGGGAGAGGGGAGAGGAGGGGGAGGGGGAGGGGGAAAGGACAAAGGTCGGAGAGGGGGAGGGGAGAGGAAGGACAAGGGGAGGGGTAGGGATGGGGAGGGGGAGGGGGAGGGAAGGGTGGGAGGGGGGGGGGAGGGGCGCGGTGAGGGTGGGAGGGGAGGGGGGAGATGGAGGGGATAAGGAGGGTTGAGGTTGGAGGGGAAGGGGAGGGGAAGCGACAAAAGGGGAGGGGAGGGAGGAGGTGGAAGGCACAAATGGCGGGATGGGGGGGAGTGAGGGAAGGACAAAGGGAGGGGGAGGCGGAAGGGGAAGGACATACAGGGGAGCGACGAAAGGGGGAAATGCGGTGAGGGGAGGGTGGGAGGGGAAGGACCAAAGGGTGAGGGGAGGGGGGGAGGACAAAGGCATCAGGAAGACTAAATCGAAGTCGAAGGAATTTTTATTTATTTATTTATTTTTTCCATATTATTGTTTTATGATTAAAATACGAAGCCAAGAATTATCTCCAAGGATTAAGTTTTTTTTTTGTTTTTTTTGTGGAAATAAAAAAAAAGAAGGGACGAATTAATTAAGTTTCGATTGAATCTGCAGTAGAATTCTATGCAATGCTGATGAACTGTGCTCGTAACACCTTTTGCTTTGTATAGTCATTCGTTTTTATTTTTTTATTTATTCATTTTTTGTCTGTACTCAACATTCGTTTTTTGGTGTTATTGTTTTTTCATTTTATTAATTCCTTTTTTAAACATTCGTTTTTGTTGTTATTGTTGTTGTTTTTTTATTTATTAATTCCTTTTTTAAACATTTGTTTTTGTTGTTATTGTTTTTTTTCATTTATTAATTCCCTTTTTAAACATTCGTTTTTTTTGTTATTGTTGTTTTTTTCATTTATTAATTCCTTTTTAAACATTCGTTTTTGTTGTTATTGTTTTTTTTTAATTTATTAATTCCTTTTTAAACATGCGTTTTTGTTGTTATTGTTGTTTTTTCATTTATTAATTCCTTTTTTAAACATTCGTTTTTGGTGTTATTGTTTTTTTCATTTATTAATTCCTTTTTAAACATTCGTTTTTGTTGTTATTGTTGTTGTTTTCTTTCATTATTAATTCCTTTTTAAACATTTGTTTTGTTGTTATTGTTTTTTTTTATTTATTAATTCCTTTTTTAAACATGCGTTTTTGTTGTTATTGTTGTTGTTTTTTCATTTATTAATTCCTTTTTTAAACATTCGTTTTTGTTGTTATTGTTTTTTATTTGTTTATTTATCAATTCCTTTTTGTCTGTATTCAAATTCGCTTTGCAAATTTCCTTGACAAATTATGATGTATATCAGTAATTGCGTTCCTCTCTAGTAATTTAAGTTATCAACTTTGTGTTTCACTCTCGCGCGCCATGGAATTCCGTCTGTGTGTGTGTGTGTATGTGTGTGCGTTTATGTGTGTGTGTATGGTGTGTGTATATGTGTGTGCTGTGTGTGTGTGTGTGTGTGTGTGTGTGTGTTGTGTGTGCGTGTGTGTGTTGTTGTGTGTTGTGTTGTTGTTATGTGTCTATGTGGTGTGTGGTGTTGTGGTGTTAGTGTGTTTGTTGTATTTGTGTGTGTGTGTGTGTGTGTGTTTGTGGTTGTGTGTGTGTGCGTGTGTGTGTGTGTGTTGTAGGTACCACGGACGTCTGGAGAGGCAGGTATACCTCAATAGAGCTGTGGTCTCTTAACAACGTAACAATGGTCGCAAGTTCGAATATACTCGACTTCATGACGTCATAAAGCTCTTTTTGGGATGCAGATGACGCTGTCGACTATGATGCTATGTGGAAGACAGTTCATGCAACAAAGAACAACATATCACTCCATATTGATTAATATGTTTATTAGTTTCTCCTGAGTTATATGAGGAAATTGGTGATTCTGCTTCCTCTCTCTCCTTTACCGCCCAACTTCCTTTTCTTCCTCTCACCCTCTCTTTCTCCTCTCTTCCTTCCCTTCCTCCCTCCTCTCTCTTCTAGCCTCTTTTCCTCCTCCTCCCTCTCTCCTCGCCTCTAACCTCCTTTCATTCATCCCTCCTTCCCTCTCCGTCTCCCCCTCCTCCCCTTTCTTCCCTCCCTTCAAATTTCTTTTTCTTTCCCTCCCTTCTTTTCTCCCTCCCTCCCTCTTTTCCCCTCCCCCAACCTCCTTCCTCCCTCCCTCCTTCCTTTTCTCCCCTCCTCTCCAAACTCCTTTCATTCCTTCCTCCCTCTCATTCTCCCTCTCCTTCTCTTCACACTTCTACTTCTCTCCCTCCCTCCCTCTCTTCCCACCTTCCCACCCTCCCTCCCTCTCCCTTACATCTTTACTCTTTCTCCCTCCCTCCCTCCCCCTCCCTCACATCTTTACTCTCTCCCTCCCTCCCCTCCCTTCCCTCCTCCTCTCCCTCACATCTTTAATTCCCTCCCTCCCCCCCTCACATCTTTACTTCTCTCCCTCCCTCCCTCCCTCCCCCTCACATCTTTACTTCTCTCCCTCTCTTCTCCCTTTCTTCCTCTCCTCCCTTCCCTCTTTCCACCCCTCCCTTCCCTTCCTCTCTGTCCCCTCACATCTTTACTTCTCTCCTCCTCTTCACATCTTTACTTCTCTCCCCCCCCTCCCCTCCCTCCCCTCACATCTTTACTCCTCTCCCTCCCTCCCTCTTCTTCCCTCCTCCCTCTCCTCCTTATCTCCCACTTCCTCCTCGTTGTCTCGAGATTTCGTTCGCCAATCACGATAGCTGCGGTTCGGTCTGAGTTTACGAAGTTCGGAAAGGAAAGTAGAAATAGTTGCACCTTTTGGCAGATTCGCCTCAAGTGCAAGAAGACTTTTGTTTTCATTCCTTCCTTTGGCTCACACGGAAAGCGAGAGTTTGGGATTTTTTTTTTTTTTTTTTTGGGGGGCGTGAGGGTTTGTGTGTGTGTGTCTGTGTGGTGTGATGTGTTTGGTTGTTTGTGGTGAGTATAGTTGTGGTGTTTTTTTTTGTACGTTTGTGTATGTTTTTGTGTGTGTGTGTTTGTTTGTGTATGTGTATGTGTGTTGCGTGTATTGCGTGTGTGTGTGTGTGCGTGTGTGTGTGTGTGTTGTTTCTGGTGCGTTGGTTCACACACACACACACACACACACACACACACACACACACACACACATATATATTAATATATATATATATATGTATGTATATATATATATATATATATATATATATATATATATATATATATATAATATATATATATATATATGAAAATAATTGTGTGCATATTTTTTTCACATTCTAAGGGTTAAAAGAGATCAAGTAATTCCGTTCTGGAAAATGACATATGCTTATTTCAAAACATATTCCAAAACAAACAAATAAACACAAAACGCATTAAAAAGAAAAAAAATACTAGATAAAAAATTAAAAATAGATAAAAGAAAACTAATTATTTCCCACCATAACTCACACACCTGGACCCCATCCCACTGATCCCTTAATACAAACAATCAAATTACCCCAAACATTACACCTTTCCCCAGCCTGATTTACTCCGGGCAGTGATTGGGTGAGATTGAAATAACAGACCTATTGTGATTCGGGGGAGAGAGAGAGAGAGAGAGAGAGAGGAGAGAGAGAGAGAGAGAGAAGAGAGAGAAGAGAGAGAGAGAGAGAGAGAGAGAGAGAGAGACCCTTCCAGAAATTGCGAAATTTGTTTTGCGTCTGAAATTTCCGAAATCGCATCGGGTTTATTAGCAGAAAATTGCCTCTTATATGGAGCTTTGATTGGATCTATGAATGAATGGAGCCGGAATGCAAATAAAGAGAGGATTGGAGAGGATTATGTGGTGTGGAAAGAGCGCGCTCATAGCCACACGGACGCATAAAAACATACAGAGAAATTTACACACAAACACATACAGAGGCACAATCACACACGCACACACAACCACGCATATGTTATAATCTATATACTATAATAATAATATATATTCTATATAAACGGTCAGCATCGCGGTGGGTTGCTATAGCAAGCTACCGGGTCATAATAATGATTGGAAGCCAGCTCACCGCGCTGCGTGTCGTTATTCCATGGTACTGTGCGACGTCCTCTCTAGNTCTATTTATACATTCTTTTAATCGTTTAAATAACTTCCCTTTCTTTAAACTTCTCTAATGATTTTGTTTCTTTCTTCACGCGCATCATCGCACCCATTTTTCGTTTTCTTTATCCTCTCCTGAAACGGATGAAAACGAAATGGATTTCCAAGACAATCTGAATACGATTCTCCTGCGAGATCAGAATGCAAGAAGAGATTTATGGAATACGAGAGGGGGGGGGGGAGAGGGAGGGCAGAGGGTGGATGGGTGGGTGGGAGAAGTGAGGAAAAGAGAGGGAGAGGGAGAGAGAGAGAGAGAGAGAGGGAGAGAGAGGGAGAGGGAGGGAAAAGAGAGAGAGAGAGAGAGAGAGAGAGAGAGAGAGGAGAGAGAGAGAGGAGAGGGATGAGAGAGAGAGAGAGAGAGAGAGAGAGAGAGAGAGAGAGAGAGAGAGAGAGAGAGAGAGAGAGAGAGAGAGAGGAGAGAGAGAGGAGAGAAAGAGAGAGAAACAGAGGTATTTAGTGTAGGCATAAAGGAAGAAAAATAGAAAGAAATTAACAAACAGAATTTGAAAAAAAAAAAAAAATCTGAACATCAGTGATAATTTATAGCTAAATCATTCGTTCACTCATGAAATTTCCTCTGGTATGCTTGACCATCCTAAGCTCCATCCTTCCAGACTGAACTTAAAAAGACTACAGACACAACCCCGCAGCACTGTAGAACCCAAGATGCAGGAAAAATGATTGGCCAAGCTACTCCCAGTCCCTTTAACACAGAAGGGACATGGACATAAGGTTTTCGTGTTCTGTAAGGCTCCAACATTACTACACGTCTCACCGCAATTCGCTAATCCTCCAGTTTTTCCCCTCAAGCTATGACACACTCTGATCCGAAGTGACATGAACACTGAGTCCGTTTTTCCCTCAAGCTATAACACACTCAGAGCCGAAGTGACACGAACACTGAGGCTGTAGAGACTGTAACACGCATCTGAACACTTGCTCTGTAGAGATTGTTCTACGCAACAGGAACAACGAAGGGAAGGACAGGAAAACACACGAATATGCCGAAGGCCTTTTCGCTATTGCTTCGTCAGGGCATTAGCGAAAAGGCCTTCAGGATATTCGTGTGTTTTCTTGTCCTTCCCTTCGTTGTTCCTGTTGCAAAAAGATTGTTCTATGCACTGAACACATTCTCTGTCGTACCCTGTTCCACGCACTAAACAATTTCTCTGCAGAGACTGTTCCACTCACTGAAAACTCTCTGTATATTTCTGCTAAAGGAATCCAGAACATGAAACCTGTGGAGGAATAAATTATATCACTCGTCTTCCTTATAGCATTTTATACGATCGTGAAGGCTGCAATATGCTTACGATTAACCATGTATTGTGATGTACCGACTTGTTATTCATTTTATTTCAATTTTCAGAAATTCCTAAAGGCCATGTTAAGGATAACTCATATTCACAAGTAAATATTGTAGAAGAGAGGTAATCCACGATTGTGTGTATGTGTCATATCAATTTCAATAACCTGAAAGTTAATGTAGTTAAAGGGAAATGTAGGAGACCAAGAAAGAGAGAGAGAGAGAGAGAGAGAGAGAGGAAGAGAGAGAGAGAGAGAGAGAGAGAGAGGAGAGGAGAGAGAGAGAGAGAGAGAGAGAGAGAGAGAGAGGAGGAGAGAGAGAGAGAGAGAGAGAGAGAGAGAGAGAAAAGGAATGAAAAAGAAAGAGAGAGAGTGGGGAGAGAGTGTACACAGAGAGAGAGAAAGAGAAAGAAAGGAGAGAGAGAGAGAGAGAGAGAGGAGAGAGAGAGAGGGAGAGAAGAGAGAGAGAGAGAGAGAGAGAGAGAGAGAGAGAGAGAAGAGAGAGAGAGAGAGAGAGAGAGAAGAGAAAAAAAGAAAGAGAGAGAGAAGAGAGAGTGATACACAGAGAGAGAGAAAGAGAAAGAAAGAGAGAGAGAGAGAGAGAGAGAGAGAGAGAGAGAGAGAGAGAGAGAGAGAGAGAGAGAGAATATACAGAGAGAGAGAGAAAGAGAAAGAAAGAGAGAGAAGAGAGAGACATACAGAGACAGAGACAGAGACAGAAAGAAGAAAGAGAGAGAGACAGACAGAGCGAGAGAGAGAGAGGCAAACACGGAGGATCCCCACTATATCTCACAAGAAATGCGTAGGATGCTCGTGAGAACTAGAGGATCTGTCCCAGTTATTTTTAGCTGGATTTATGTTCCGTGCGTTCGAGACCGTTTAAATGTGTACGTGTTCCTATCTCTGTGGGCATGTGCGTGTCTTGTGTACGTGTGTCTGTGGCCTTGGTGTTTCGCCGTGGATTTGCGGGTTGTTTATGTGCGGCTGTTGTGTGTGTGTGTGTGTGTGTGTGTGTGTTGTGTGTGTGTGTGTTTGTGTTTTGTGTGTGTGTGTGTGTGTGTGTGTGTGTGTTTGTTTTGTGTGTGTGTGTGGTGTGTGTTTCAAGGCGTGTGAGGTAAAAAAGGATGTTATTAAAGTTAGGATTTTTTCTTTTCTTTTTTACGGTGTGTGTAAGGAAGATAGGGAGAGAGGAAAGAGAGAGAGAGAGAGAGAGAGAGAGAAGAGAGAGAGAGAGAGAGAGAGAGAGAGAGAGAGAGAGAGAGAGAGAGAGAGATAGAGAGATAGAGAGATAGAGAGAGAGAGAGAGAGAGAGAGAGAGAGTGAGTAGAGAGAAAGAAAGAATACGTGATTTACATACGTAATTTATTAATATCTTTACACTCCTGTACAATATGGCAGGCAGACACACAGCGAGTGAAGGAACACCCTCCCCCCCCACTCCTTAGAGAACCAGCTGCACTCCGACATCATACTCTTTAATACAGAAATCGTGATATTTTGATTATTTACCTTATACCTTAAACTCACTCTCTATCATAGTTTTGCTGGGAGAGACAGAGAGAGAGAGAGAGAGAGAGAGAGAGAGAGAGAGAGAGAAAGAGGGAGAGATAGAGATAGATAGATAGATAGATAGAGAGAGAGACAGAGACAGAGAGAGAGAGAGAGAGAGAGAGAGAGAGAGAGAGAGAGAGAGAGAGAGAGAGAGAGAGAGAGAGAGAGAGAGAGAGAGAGAGAGAAGAGAGAGAGAGAGAAACTGAGTGACAGAGATAGAGAGAAAGAAAGTGAGATAGAGAAAGATAATATATATATATATATATATATATATATATATATATATATATTATAGAGAGAGAGAGAGAGAGAGAGAGAGAGAGAGAGAGAGAGAGAGAGAGAGAGAGAGAGAAGAAGAAGAAGAAAGAACTGAAATTAAGAAAATAAAAAATGAATACATAAGCTTATGATTTCGCCTTCATATGCGTCAAAGGAGAGGGACAACAAAGAAAAACTAAACCCTTTTAATTTTCATTTTTCCTTTTTTCTTTTTTTTGGAATTTAGGGAAAGGCTGAATTTAAGACCAATTTGCGACTTCAAAAGGCACATGACAAAACTCTATTTACTAGCAAAATGGAAGAATATTGAACTCATGTTGAGCTCATTAGATCAAGAATTGGCTTTGATACGAGGCGGTGGGTGACTGGCTCTGCAGTATAAACACGAACAAACGAGAATTGGCGAGGTTTGATGAGATTCTGCGAGACTATGACATCCTTTTTTTCTGTCGCTATTTTTGGCTTTGTTTTGTTTTTGATTTGTTGGTTTTTGTCACTTTTTCTTGGTATGTTAGGTAATGTTTTCTTTTATTTTCTTGAATATATTGGTAGGACGAATTTGGTCACACATAAAGAGAATCTCAGTGTTTATATTGGAGATACTGAGAGTTTATTGGACATAATATGTGCAAAAATCAATAGGCGAATTATCGGATTTTAAGATAATTATTGTTTATTGTCTTTTGCGTCAACAGCCAAGTTTTATAAGCGATTTAAACCTTTTAACGTATGAGTACTTGGAAGTAAATGAGTGAAGTAACTGCAGATTCGTCTTAATACTGTATTGCGGAAATACGAAAATAATATTTAAAAGGGTTCATAAAGGGAAATATGATAGCTAACTTCTACTGCAAAATGGGACAAGTTGGTACAAAATTTGTACAGCAAAATAAACGTAATTACAGGCCTTATGTAGCATCTCAAATCCCGTAGCACTTTGATCCATTGTCTGATTTTGGTTCACGATCAAAGCGAAATATGTGATCATCTGAAGTTGTTCTGACGTATTGAGTTTTAAAAGGAAAAAGAGTTATTTAAATTCGTTCCAATTTTTATATAAATAGAAAGCCGTTGATCTGCTAAATATGCTATTATGGTTTAAGTAAGCAAAACATTATGGAAACTTCAAATCAAATATAAAAAGTATTGAACTATTCCGTCGCGAGGCTTTGGACACGTTTAAATGTATTTCTCAAATTCAGGCTAACCATTATTTTTTCCTACGTTCTCTTTCTCTCTTTCTTTCTCTTTCTCTTCTTTTTCCTACGTTCTCTCTCTCTCTCTCTCTCTCTCTCTCTCTCTCTCTCTCTCTCTTCCTCTCTCTCTCTCTCTCTTCCTCTCCTCTCTCTCACTCTTTCTCTTTCTCTCTCTCTTTCTTATTTTTGTATTTTATTTTCAACTTGTTACACCCATTATTCTTCACATGGAAAGGGGAAGTATTTTGCTCGAAGTCTTCCGTATTTCACCCTCTAAGATAATTTCAGTGATCACAGATAAGATACACAACACTTTCTTTGATATTTAGGAGTATGTATTGTTACATCATAGCGGCCCAGAAGGATTGTAAAGATATTAATCCCGCCAAAGTCAGGACCATTTTATATGATTCGGACATGTTGGAAATATTCATACGATATCGTTTCACCATCTTTAGTGCCTTTTAATTTTAAAGATCTAGAGTATATATGTATTTATCATAATAAGAACATTTCATGCACTCTTTTATATGAATTTCATATCAAGAACATACAACACACGTTATTAGTGAAAATGTGAATCCCTAACTGTATACAGCGCATGAAATATATTGAAGTCTCGAGCTTAGGGTGGCTTTGTATCAACTTAGAGACTGACAAAATGAAAATATGTTTCAACATGTTCCGAACAAGTGCACTTAAAAAGGCAAAAATTTTGATTTGACAAAGTATTATGGGTTTTAGAAATGCTACAAAAATGGCAACGAACTTGGATGCTGATGAGTCATGAATAATGAGTCAAACTTTACCATACGAAGACCAATGGATGGACGTACAGTAATTTAAAGACAAAGAGAATATGATCTGTTTGAATCTGCGAAATACGTTTCAGTTCCCACAGCCTTGTGAAGCGGGAAGTGGTGTATTAAATAACCAATTTGAGGCACAGAGGGATCAGGCAATTTTTGAAGCCACCATGATTTGCTTCTGTCATGTATCACACCAGCATTTGGAGCAAACCGTTCAATTGTCTTCTATCAACTTGTATGTGAAATGAAGATAACTTATTACAGAGCTTTATATTTTAAAACACATTTCGGTAACACTGGATCATGAGCAAACGTCAAACAATGTGCGTGTTAGGGGTTTAGGATATAAAAGGCATATAGATTATTTTTGGTTCTGCTGAAAACACATGAGATATGCAGATAACCTTTCTGGACAGCAGGCAAACTGTGCAAAACAAAAGCCATGCAAGGAATTGCAAGCACACTACACTGTAATTCAAGAGATTCATTGGGATAAAAAAAAAAAAGCTTGGATAAAAAATTCAAAGGTACTGACTGAACACTTTGGAAAACTATACTGACGATTTTAAGAGAAGATAAGCAGTTGGACTGAATGATATTAAGGAGATTTAATTGATATAAATGAAGAGAGACAGAAGCTATGAAATATGATATACGATTATATTAAAAAACAGATTATCCTTACTGTGATATGGAAATTAGAGTGCAAGCATAATGAACTTCCTGTAAGAATGCGAATGAGATCTAACCCATGGATGTAAAAAAAAAAAAAAAAAAAAAAAATTGGTGGTGATGCATGTAAAGCGAAATTTAGGGATGATAGAGTGATTTGTGTAAAAATAGTGAGTGTTGATATTAAGGAAAATAAGTTATGACGTACAGTCAGAAGAGGCATATAATGAAACAAACAAGTATGACTTGTTTTGTTGGTAGAAGAGAATACAATTAAGTGTTATTAAGGCTTAATAAAGAAGCAGATCCCCTTTACCGATGAAAACAGGAAATCAAAAGGGATGGAAGAAATAGAATGATATTTGAATCTATTGAAAATAACACTTTAACTACTATATCTTCAACTCTTCTAGCTAATGAAAGGAAAAAAAGTATGTTGTAGGCAAAGTTGCTATGAAGTAAAGTAAATAAATAAATAAAAAATGAATAAATTGTTGAATAACTAAGAAAATAATGCTCAAATCCCACCGCTGTTACCTTTTTTTTTTTTTTCCTAGATAAACAATTAAATAATGACTATTTCCTATCTTATTTAGTGTTTCTTAAGAGAGAGGTTGCTAATCAAGTATTGATTATTTTTGTAAGTTGACTGTGTTTGAGAAGATTAGAGTAAGATTATATATTTATATTTTTTTTCATAATTTGTTTAAGGCAGACTAGGAGAACTCGAGTATTCTCTCTCTCTCTCTCTTTTCTCTCTTTTCTCGGCACATCTCTCTCTCTCTCTCTCTCTCTCTCTCTCTCTCTCTCTCTCTCTCTCTCTCTCTCTCCTCTCTCGCTCTTCTCGACACATGCATTATCTCTCTCTCTCTAACTTTTCTCGACATATACATACACTCTTTCTATCCCCATCGACTCTGTCTCTCTCCCTCTCTTCTCTCTTTCTCTCTCTTCCTTAAAGAGAGAAAGTAAAATGTCAGAACTATGAAGCGAGCGAAGGCGGATATCAGATCAGGCTAATGTACTTTCGCGAGCTTAATTTTTCTCTTAAAATTCCCAGCAGTTCCGCTTGGAAAGTTTGAAGCTTGAAGTTAATAGGACTTGTTTTCCATCATTTTCCTTTTGTTTTTCATTTATTTATCTATTATTATTTTTTATTTTCTCTTGAATATCGAATTCTGATTATTTCCGTAACATGTATTCAATTGTCTCCATACTGTATTGTTATTGATTGTATACTACAGTTGTATTATTATTATCATTATTTTATCATTAATTAGCCAGTAGAAGTATTGAATCTAAATTTGTTGAATATTATATAATGATTATTCGTTATTATTTCAGCGTTATTAATTTTTTCTTCTTCTTATTATCAAACATCGTTTTTTTTATTTACTCTTATTATAGGAGCTCATAGAGCTGTAGGGAGCTCTTTGATCAAAATTTCCCTTCTCTTTTTACTTAATTTCGTTTGCTTCCTTTTTTGATCAGAACGACAGACGAAAAAGAACACACACACACACACACACACACACACACACACCACACACACACACAAAAAAAAAAAATATTACTGAAGATCCAGAGACGATAACTAGACATTTATGGCCATATTTTCATTTTCTCTTCTCTCTTCACTCCTCTCTCTTTCTCTCTCTCTCTCTCTTCTCTCTCTCTCTCTCTCTCTCTCTCTTTCTCCTCTTTCTCTCTCTCTCTCTCTCTCTCTCTCTCTCTCTCTCTCTCTCTCTCTCTCTCTCTCTCTCTCTCTCTCTCTCTCTCTTCTCTCTCTCTCTCTCTCTCTTTCTCTCTTTCTACCCCCCCTCTCTCTCTCTCTTTTCTCTCTCATTTCTGCCATGAATGAAGTTTCGCTTAAACACAAAGAATCAACTCTATTGGGTTATCATTTGAATCCAATAGGAGTCCATTATGATCCACTCTCTTTTCATATCCTTGCTGTGTATCTGGGTATGTATGTATGTGCCAGCTAGCCCAAGCGTGTGTGTGTGTGTGCGTGTGTGTGTGGTGGGGGGGGGTGAGTGTGTGTGTGTGTATGTGAGGGAGTGTGTGTATGTGTATGTGTGTGTGTGTGTGTGTGTGTGTGTTGGTGTGTGTTGTGTGTGTGTGGTGTTGTGTGTGTGTTGTGTGTGTGTGTGTGTGTGTGTGTGTGTGTGTGTGTTGTGTGTCGTGTGTGTGTGTGTGTGTGTGTGTGTGATTGATGAGTGAGTGAGTGTGAGTGAGTGAGTGTGTGTGTGTGTGTGAGTGAGGGATTGTGATGTGGAGTGTGTGTGTGTGTGAGTGAGTGAGTGAGTGAGTGAGTGTGAATGTGTGAGTGAGTGTTGTGTGAGTGTGAGTGTGCGCGCGTGCACATATACACTGATTTATTCCTTTTCCACTGCACATCCATCAGGAATATTGCCGATACTTACATCACCCAGCAACCGAAAAACGCCCTTAGGATTAGGTTCACATATTGGCGGTTTGCGACTTTTCCATTCACCCAAAAGGCGTCCGGGCGTTGTCATGGCAACAGGAGGAGGACGAGGGGTGTGAAGTATCGACTATGATGAGATTTCACTTTTTTTTTTTTTTTTTTTTTTTTTTTTTTGCTGTGGGATACGTATTCAATTAGATTTTCTTGAGAGGGAATAAATAAATTAGTGATCAGCAGGGAATTTACAGCTTACAGACCTTTTTCTTGGTCTTTGAAACGCTGATTTCATCATCGAAGTAAAGTGCTAATTAATATATATTTTTTTAAAATCCTTCTATAGCTAAATGATAAATTTTCTGACCTGATTTAAGGCAAGGAGAGCGGGGAGAGATTTTTTTTTTTTTTTTTTTTTCGAAAAGTCGATTAATCTTTCCTCTCATCTAATGATTAAACTCAAGTTTCTTAAATATATCTATAAGCTGATAGATGATTCGCAATTTGGCGAATAAAGAGATAAAGAATTCCGGTGCATTTTTATTTATCGCAATTTGGCGAATAAGGAGATAAAGAATTCATTTTTATCTATTTATTAATTTAAAAAAAAAATCTAATGCTTCGCGTGATATTGAAATTCTAAATAACCTTTCCTGCTTTGATATTAGATAAAAAAGTGTGCCAGATTTGATTATTCTTTTTCATATATTTCCTGATAAATGATGAAGGGAAAATGATAAAAGTGTGACGTCGTTGCTGGCAAAATTAATGTCAGAGATGGTAGGTTTGGCCAATATATTTCCGATCTGCCATCGCTTATAATGCTATAATATAGTTACTAGTAGTAATAATTTATGGTATGATATATATATATATATTATATATATTATAATATATATATATATATATATATATATATATATATATATGGTATATGTTTGTGTGTGGTGTGTGGTGTGTGTAACTATAATATGTGTGTGTGTTGTGTGTGTTGTGTGTGTGTGTGTGTGTACATATACATATATATATTTGTGCATGGGGGGGGCGTGGTATGTGTGCTTGCGTGCATAGATATGTAAGTGAAAGGAATATAGTGAAATAGGAAGGTAGGCACGCAAAAGAAAAAGAGAGAAGAGATAAATGTTGTCATGGGATATCTACATGAAGGTAAAATGCGACAGATGTACTGGGTTTTAAGCGGACCTTTTAACCGAATCCTTAAATTTAAAGTAAGCTTCAAAACTTTAAAGGAGCTCTTAGGTTAAATTCCCAACCTTATATGGAACGTCTAAGCTCTCCGTAAACCTTCATTCTTAAGGAGAATCTAAGAACCGAAAAGACCTTTTTAAGTATTACGAAAACTTCTAACTTTCGAGTAAGCATCGAAGTTTTTGAGGATCTTTGGAACTTTGAAGGAACCTCGAAGTTTAAAATGAGACTACCTTGACCTGTTACGTAACTTACGACCAAGTTGGTATCTGACCCCTGATAATCTCTAAATATTGTTCTTAAACCCTTAAGAACACGACCGTCCACTTTTAAGGGAGTCAGTCACTACAACAGTGATCAGTTAATTTGAGAATGTAGTTTAATTAAATTTGTTACAATGGATATTATTTACCGTGAGATGCTGTCTGTTTATTTTCCTTCTAAATTATAATTACTGCGTGCAAAGAATGGCTGGGGTGACCATCCACTGGCAGCGCGCGGGATCGAACGCAGGTCAGCAAGAGTGCCAGACGAGAACGCTGAGAGAGAGAGAGAGAGAGAGAAGAGAGAGGAGAGGAGAGAAGAGAAGAAGAGAGAGAGAGAGAGAGAGAGAGAGAGAGAGAGAGAGAGAGAGAAAGAGAGAAGAGAGAGAAGAGAGAGAGAGAGAGAGAGAGAGAGAGAGAGAGAGAGAGAGAGAAGAGAGAGGAGAGAGAGAGAGAGAGAGAGAGAGAGAGAGAGAGATGCAACCAAAGCATTCTGATACCAGCGGTATTAGGACACTAGCTACATTGTATCACTGATTGAAATAGATAATTAATATATAATAAGTAGCTAAATCATTTTTATTAATATTATCATAATTATTATTTTAGATTGGATAATACAAATACTGTTAGTAACCGTTATAGCATTATCATTAAATACAATTTTGATTAATGTTTACGTTCATGTTTATTTTTTTACTTTCAAATTTTACTTTGATTTTGCTGTTTCTGTTTCTACGTTTACTTTTGCTTCGTCTTCCCTCATTATGGATAACGCCAGCTCCCTGAGTGATGATTAAGGAACTCCTGTGTCCTGTGAATAAACGGTTAGATTGAGATCAAAGGAGAGACTTATCCTTCCTTCTCCTCCCTCCATCCCCTCCTTCCTCTCCCTCCCTCCGTTCTCTCTCCTCCCCCTCCCTCCTCTCCTCTCTGTCATTCGTCCAGCTTCCACTCCCTCACTTCTCCCTTCCCTTCTCCCAGACCTCCCCCTTCCTCCTCCCTTTTTCTCCATTCCCCTCCCACTCCCCCCTCCCTTCTCTCCCCTCCCTTTTCCTCACCTCCCCCCTCCCCTCTCTCTCCCTCCTACCTACCCTCCCTTCCATCCCCTCTCTCTCCTCCCCCTCCCACCCTCTCCTCCCCCTTCCCCTCCCACATCTCCACTCTCCCCTCCCTCACCCTCTTCCCTTCTTTCGCCTCCTCCCCTCCCTCTCCTCCCTTTTCTTTCCTCTCGTCCAGCCTTCAATCCCTTTTATCCCTCACCCCCCCCCCTTCCCCTGACCAGCTAAGAGGAGACTGTCGCAAATATTCTGTGACGAAGATAGACACTCTCTCATTGTGCATTTGCTTGCCTCCTCTCGCCCTCCTCCCTCTCATTCCCCATCCCCACCCTCCCCTTTCTCCTTCCCCACTCCTACCCCTCACCCTTTCCCATTCCCCAGCCCTCTCCTTCTTTTCCCTCATTTTCCCCTCCACGACCCCCTCATATTCCCCTCCTCCCACCTCCCCCTCCCTTTCCCCACTTCTACCCCCACCGATTCCCCACCATCCCATCCCATGCCCCACCTCCCCTCCCCCACACATTTTCCTGCTTCCCCCTCCCCTCCCCCTCCCATTCTGCCCCCTTCCCCCTTTCCCATTCTCCCCCTCCCACTCTCACCTCTACCCCCTCGTCCCTTCCATTCCCCCCTCCCCTCCCTTACCCCCCCTCCCCTCCCTTAATCCCCCTCCCCACTCCTTCCATTCGCCTACCTCTTTCTTATTTCGTACCCCTCTCTACCCCCTCTCAACCCCCCCCCTCAACCCCCTCTACCTCTACCCCTGACACCAAGTTCCTTTAACTTTTCCCCTTTAACTATTGCCTGAAAAGGGATATTGCATATGAGGAGAGAGATGAGAGAGAGAGAGGGAGGGAGAGGAAGAGAAAGAGAGAGAAGGAGAAAGAGGAATAGAAAGAGAAAGGGAAAGAAGGAGAAAGAGAAAGAAAAAGAGGCAGACAGACAGACATATAAGCAGACAGACAGATAGACAGGCAGAGAGGAAGAGAAAGAAAGAGAAGGAGAAGAGAATAAAAAGGGAAGGAGAGAAGGAGAAAAAAAAGGAAAGAGAGAGAAGGAGAAAGAGAAAAAAAGAGGCAGACAGACAGACAGACATATAAGCAGATAGACAGGCAGACAAACAAAAATATATTTAGACAAACAGAGAGACGGACAGATAAGCAGGTAAACAGACAGACAGGCAGCAGACAGACATGTATACAGACATATAGATAAACAGACAAACAGAATCTTACTATTCCCCGCCCTACTGATCATACAAACAAGAAACTAAAAAACTAAAAATAAATAAATAAATAAATAAACAAATTTATAAAGAACAGAAAAATAGTACAAAGGAACAGAAAAAAAGAAAAAGAAAGAAACAGAAAAAACAGAACTTCTAAAGGAAGAAAAAGAATAAAATAAGATAATTGAATAAAAAAGAGAGAGAAAAAATGAAAAAGAATTTCAAAAAGAAAAAAAAAAAAAAAAAAAAAGATAAAAAAAAGAAGAAAAAAAAGAAAAAAAAGAAAAAAAAAAAAAAAAAAAAAAAAAAAAAAAAGTGAAATAAAAATAAATAAAAAAAAGAGAGAGAAAGAAGGACGGTTGAAGCAAGATGAGGGAAAAATCTCCCCACGCGGTTCACTCAAGCATGAAAAAAGGATATTAAATTTTCCGACGTCATCTCGACAGCAAGCGCGGATGGGGTGTTAAAGAGTCAATAGACAGCCGAGAATATTATCCTTATTAATAATCTCTTGGTTAATTGCTTGTTAATTATTTGGAAGTGGACGGAGCAGAGTCAACAGACAGAGTCAATGGAGAGCATAGAATATTATCATTATTAAAATATTCTCTTTGGTTAATTGCTCTGTTAATTATTTGGAAATGGTAAGGAGTCAATAGACAGCCGAGAATATTATCATTATTAATATATTCTCTTTGGTTAATTGCTCTGTTAATTATTTGGAAGGAGAGAATATTATCATTATTAATAAATTCTCTTTGGTTAATTGCTTTTAATTATTTTTTGGTAGGTTTAGGAGCCAGAGAATATTATCATTATTAATATATTCTCTTTGGTTAATTGCTCTGTTCATTATTTGGAGGTGTTAGGGAAGAATATTATCCATATATTCTCTCAATATATTATCATTATTAATATATTCTCTTTGGTTAATTGCTTTGTTAATTATTTGGAAGTGGTACGGAGTCAACAGACAGAGTCAATGAGAGCATAGAAATTATCATTATTAAAAATTCTCTTTGGTTAATTGCTCTGTTAATTATTTGGAAATGGTAAGGAGTCAATAGACAGCCGAGAATATTATCCTTATTAATATATTCTCTTTGGTTAATTGCTTTGTTAATTATTTGGAGTCAATAGACAGCCGAGAATATTATCATTATTAATATATTCTCTTTGGTTAATTGCTCTGTTAATTATTGGAAGGTATGGAGTCAATAGACAGAGTCAATGGAGAGCATTAGAATATTATTTATTAATAATAAAATCTTTTCGTTAATTGCTTTGTTAATTATTAGGAAGTGGTACGGATGTCAACGGACAGAGTCAATGGAGCATAGAAATTATCATTATTAATATATTCTCTTTGGTTAATTGCTCTGTTAATTATT
This sequence comes from Penaeus vannamei, assembly GCF_003789085.1. Classification (NCBI taxonomy): domain Eukaryota; kingdom Metazoa; phylum Arthropoda; class Malacostraca; order Decapoda; family Penaeidae; genus Penaeus; species Penaeus vannamei. The sequence continues at coordinate 46,874 of NW_020869435.1, read as the reverse complement.
TGGAAGTGGTAAGGAGTCAATAGACAGCCGAGAATATTATCATTATCAAGATATTCTCTTTCGTTAATTGCTCTGTTAATTATTTGGAGGTGTTAGGGAGCCGAGAATATTATCGTTATTAATATATTCTCTTTGGTTAATTGCTCTGTTAATTATTTGGAAGTGTAAGAGTCAATAGACAGCCGAGAATATTATATTATTAATGCATTCTCTTTGGTTAATTGCTTGTTAATTATTTAGAGGTGTTAAGAAGTCAATGGAGAGCCGAGAAATTTATCACTATTAAAATATTCTCTCTGGTTAATTGAATCATTTGGAGTGTTAAGAAGTCAATAGACAGCCGAGAATATTATCATTATTAATATATTCTCTTTGGTTAATTGCTTTGTTAATTATGTGGTGTTAACGAGTCAATAGACAGCCGAGAATATCATCATTATTAATATATTCTCTTCGTTAATTGCTCTTATTTGGAGGTGCTAGGAGCCGAGAATTATCCTTATTAATATATTCTCTTTGGTTAATTATTTAATTATTGGTGTTAAACGAGTTAGACAGCCGAGAATATATCTTATTAATATATTCAGCGAGAGAATATTATCCTTATTAATATATTCTCTTTGGTTAATTAATCATTTGGAGGTGTTAAAAAGGATAGACAGCCGAGAATATTATCCATTAAATATATTCTCTTTGGTTAATTGCTTTGTTAATTATTTGGAGGTGTAAGGAGCCGAGAATATATCCTTATTAATATATTCTCTTGGTTAATTAATCATTTGGATTAAAGAATCAATAGACAGCCGAGAATATTATCATTATTAATATATTCTCTTTGGTTAATTGCTCTGTTAATTATTTGGAAGTGGTAACGAGTCAATGGAGAGCTGAGGATATTATCATTATTAATACATTCTCTTTGGTTAATTACTTTGTTAATTATGTGGTGTTAACGAGTCAATAGGAATATCATCATTATTAATATATTCTTTGGTTAATTTAATTTAGAGGTGTTAAGGAGTAATGGAGAGCATAGTATATTATCATTATTAATATATTCTCTTTGGTTAATTGCTTTGTTAATTATTTGGAGGTGTAAAGGAGCCGAGAATATTATCATTATTAATATATTCTCTTGGTTAAGTTAATTTTGGAGGTGTTAAGAGTCAATAGACAGAAGAATATCATCTTATTAATATATTCTCTTTGGTTAATTAATATTTGGAAGGTGTTAAAAATGTCAACAGACAGCCGAGAAAATTGTCATTATAATATATTCTCTTTGGTTAATTAATTTTTGAGGTGTTAAAAAGTCAATGGAGAGCATTAGAATATATCATTATATATTTTCTTTGGTTAGTTGCTTTATTAATTATTCGTTATTGATAATCAATCGATAATACTATAGTGATGATATCATTGATGATATAAATGCGTTGGTTTTATTGTTGTTGTTAATGATAATGGTGATGATATTAATGGAAATAATATTGTCATTATCATCATAATTTTCTTCCTCTTCCTCCTCACCATTGTCATCCTCATCCTCATCTTCATCTGCATCATCATCATCATCACCATCATTATCATCATCAGTCATCCTTCACATCATCTTTATAATCCTTTCATCAATCATCTTCATCTTCATTTTCATCATAATCCAATTAAATAATAAACAGTTTTTCGGGAAAAAAAATGATATTTATATACACAAAATTTAATCATGATAATAATTAACATTTTCAGAATAACAACGGTAATAATTAGAACAACTCTTAATTATATAACACAGAACATCATCAATATAAAATAACAAATTAATAATATTGACCCTAGTCTCCTCGAGGGAATAATTTGACCATATTCACCCACCAGCTTCCAGTAATCCAGACTTCTCCATAGTGAATATTCCTTTTATTTCCATTCTTCGACTCGACGCTGATCCACGATAGATAGCTGCCAAAGCCTGATAGATAGATCCTTATGTGACGTTCTGCATATACAGTTTCCTTCACAGTGTATCCGTCTGCTTGATCCTAGTTGGCATGGCTATTAATCATATGTTGATT
>NW_020869435.1:32305-34805 GCF_003789085.1 Penaeus vannamei | reverse complement strand
TTTCTTTCTCTCTGTCTGACCTTTTCTTTCTCACTTTCTCTCTCTCTCTTTCTGATCTTTTCTTTCTCTCTCTCTCTCTGTCTGACCTTTTCTTTCTCTCTTTCTCTCTGTCTGACCTTTTCTTTCTCTCTTTCTCTCTCTATCTATCTTTCTGTTTATCTCTCTCCTTCTCGCTCTCTCTCTCTTCTTCTTCTTCTCTATTGCTTCTTCCTTTCCTTCTTCTTCTCCTTGCGGCTTCTCTCTCTGAATTCTCTCTCTTTTTCTTCTCTTCAATTTTTTTCTTCTACTCTTGTTAATTTTTTTTCTCTTTTTCTCTCCTTTCATTACTCCTTCCTCTTCTTCTTCGTCTTTACATTCCTTCTCCTACTCTTCCACCATCTCATCCTCGCATTATTTACTTTTTTCCTTCTCCACAGCTTCTTATGCCTCCTGTTTATCGTCTTCCTCCTCCTCCTAATCCTCTTCTTCCTCTTCCTCCTCTTTGTTTTCAATCTTTTAATCCTCCTCAGCTTTTCTCCCCCTGTTCATCTTATTTCTCTTCTTCCCCTTCTCCGTTTCCCTCGTCCTCCTCCTCTTCCACCGTATCCTCCTTGTATCTACTCTATTCCCTTTTCTTCTAGAGTGAGTTCATAGGTCAAGGTCAAGGTCTGAGGTCGTAGGCTGTTGGGTGCGTCTCCTCTTTTACTCACTCTTTCCCTTCTCCTCATTTACCTCCTCTTCCTGTTCGCGTCCTCCCTTCTCCTATCACCCTCCTCCTTCTTATCATCTTTTATCATCATGTTCTTTCCTCCTCCTCCTTTTAATCTTCATCATCACTTTTCCCTCTTCGTCCCTTTCCTCCACTCCATCATCCTTATTATCAACATCACCATAATCATCATCATCTCTTCTCTCCCCTTCCTTCACTTCATCCTCATCACCTTTCCTCTCTTCTTCCCTTTTCTCCAGTTCATCCTCATTATCACCATCATTATCATTATTATCACCATCATTATCACTATCTTCATCATCATTATCCTCATCATCACCATCATTATCCTCATCATCACCATCATTATCCTCATCATCACCATCATTATCCTCATCATCATTATCCAAATTCTCACCATCATTATCCTCATCACCACCATCATCCTCATCATCACCATCATTATCCTCATCATCATCATCATTATCCTCATCATCATCATCATCATTATCCTCATCACCATCATCATTATCCTCATCATCATCATTATCCTCCTCATATCATTATCCTCATCACCATCATTATCCTCATCATCACCATAATTATCCTCATCACCACCATCATTATCCTCATCATCACCATCATTATCCTCATCACCATCATTATCCTCATCACCATCATTATCCTCATCATCACCATCATTATCCTCATCATCACCATCACTATCATTATCCTCATCATCATCACTATCATTATCCTCATCATCATCATCACCATCATCATCACCATCCTCCTCCTCCTCCTCCTCCAACAACAGTCATCATTATCTTTATCGCAATCTCAGCAGCAGCGATAACAACAACAATAGCAAGTATTTTATCAACAGTTTAACAGCGATAAGAGAACAACACAAGAAATGACTTTAACAATGATTCGTTTTCACAACCAATTGTTCAAGCCACTAATGGTATTATAAGCAGAAGTATGTATCGTTTCTTAAGTAATTTCGCGAGGAGATTAAATGCTTTATTCGCGTATTAGTATTTGCACTCTTTCGGGTTATGAGTTCCTTATCCTTAAACGTTCACTACTGATTAAACGCATCGCAGAAATAGCTTTATTTGTATTTTTATTTATTTATTTATTTATTTTTTTTTTTTTTTATTATTATTTTTTTTTTTTTGGGGGGGGGGTGGATTCGTGGAGGGCTTGGCGTACGAGTTGCTTTCTCCGAGCTAGCTACCGGTGTGGAGAGGAAATATTTTCTCTTGTTTTCTACTTTGGTTTTTAGTCTCTCTTTCTCTCTTTCTGTGTCTCTGGCTCTGTCTCTGTCTCTCTCTTTCTCTATGTCTGTCTGTCTGTCTCTCTCTTTCTCTCTGTCTGTCTGTCTCTCTCTTCTCTCTGTCTCTGTCTCTCTCTTTCTCTCTCTCTATTCGTCATTTTCACTGCCATTATCATTATCATTTTCACTGTCATTATCATTTCCACTGTCATTATCATTGTCATTACTGGCTTTGTTAGGATCATCATTTTCGTTGTCTATTATGATAATCTCATTGCTTTCGTCGATTTTCAAAATTCGTCGATGTTAAATTATATATTTTATATATCTAATACCATTATCATTATAATTGGTGTTCGTATTGGTATTGCACTAGTATCAGTACATATTTTGGCATTGTTATTAATTCTATTTTGCAGTTTTATCAATTATCAAAATTATTATTTTCACAGTTATTGCTGTTGTTGACATTCTCATAATTAATATCTTTATCATTATCATTAATATCACTATCATTATCATCATTGTTA
>NW_020869435.1:8020-15520 GCF_003789085.1 Penaeus vannamei | reverse complement strand
AAAAATTACATAGGTACTTGATTGCACGTTGCACCTGGGACTTCTATCACAATATAAGCCTTTATATATCGAAGGAACGTGTTAGATGCGGTTTCAAACGATCGTGCTGGAAACCATTTAACAGCCATTTATTTTTCAGCTTCCTAGTTAAACCCTTTGTGCTTTAAGGTCCGTTCTCCGTTTGTGAAGTACATAGAAAAGAGATTCTCCGCAATACCCATTAGCCTAATTTGCATATACAGAGGACTACACACTAAGAGTAGATAGAGCTGCAGTCCAGTGGATCCCGGAGAAAATGGTAGAAAGACGAACTCGATAAAACGAAGATTATGAGTATTTCCCTCACCGTAGCAGATACTCCTTTCACTACAACGTAAAATGAGATTAAACAATGATGCATTTAACACGAAGAAAAGCATCAATATCTTGGGTGATGATTCTAACCAAAGAGAGAGACAGAGAGAAAGAGAGAGAGAGAGAGATGCCCAACTTGCTCTAAACTCATAGGACATCGTATCATGAGTATTTCAAAATGCCAGGCATGAAAAAAACGACACAGAATTGGAAAACGCGGTACCCGAACATACATATATACATACACACTCATACACAAACACACACACACACATACACACACACAACACACACACACACACACACACACAACACACACACACACACACCACACACCACACACACACACACACATATATATAATATATATTATATTATAATATATATATATATATATATATATATATATATAACATATACATATATATATATATATATATATATATATATATATATATAATATATATAGCCAGCAGGCAATTCACCTGCTTAGGGTATGAGACGTCGGAGAGAAAAATAAATAAAGAAAGGTGAAGGGGAGAGACAGAAATAAAGAAGAATGAAAGGGAGAGCAAAAAAAGAAAGGTGAAAGGGAGCAACATAAATAAAGGAAGAATGAAAGGGAGAGACAGAAATAAAATAAGAATGAAAGGGAAAGAGAGAAATGAAGGAAGGTAAAGGGAGACACAAAATAAAGAAGAGTAAATGAGAGACAGAAATAAAGGAAAATGAAGGGAGAGACAGAAATAAAGAAAAGGTGAAGGGGAGAGATACGCAGAGAAGATAGAGAATAAAATGAGTAAAACAGCAAGGGAGAGAAACTAATATCATTTAGAACAAAGGCAGAGATATGAAAAACATAGAGAGAGAGAAGAGAGAGTGAGAGTGACAGACAGAAGAGAAAGAGAGAGTGTGTATGTGTGTGAGAGAGAGAAAGAGAAAGAGAGAGTGAGACAGAGAGATAGAAAGAGAAAGAGAGAGAGAGAGAAAGAGAAGAGAGAGTGAGAGAGAAAAGAGAGAGAGAGAGAGAAAGAGAGAGAGAGAGAGAGAGAGAGAGGAGAGAGAGAGAAAGTAGAGAAAGAGAGAGAGAGAGAGAGATAGAAAAGAAGAGAGAGTGAGAGAGAGAGAAAGAAAACAGGCCTTTAAGAAACCAATAGAATCACAAAGAATAGAGAGAAATAAACTTATCATTTCTTCTGCACGTTTCAGGTTTGCAAGATATGAATTTTCTTGCTTTCTTCTCTCTTCTTCGTCTTCTTCGTCTTCTTTTTTCTTCTTCTTCTTCTCTTCTTTTTTCTTCTCTTTCTTCTTCCCTTTCTTTTTCTTTTCTCTTCTTCTTTACTCTTCTTCTCTCTTTTTTTTCTTCTCTTCTTTCTCCTTTTTCTTTTTCTTCTTCTTCTTTTTTTCTTCTTCTTTCTTCTTTTCTTCTTCTTCTCTTTTCTTCTTCTTCCTTTCTTTCTTCTTTTTCTCTTTCTTTTTTCTCCTTCTTCTTCACTTTCTCTCACTTTCATTTTCTTCTTCATCTTTTTCTTTTCTTTCTTCTCTCTCTTTCCCTCTTCTTCTTCTTTTCTTTTTTCTTCTTTTCTTATCTTCTTAATATTATTATTCTCCTTCATTTTGTTTTCTTCTTTTTTCTTCTTCTTCTCCTCTCCTTCTTCTTGCCCTTCTTTTTCTCTTCTCTCCATTTTCTTCTTCTTCCTCATTATTCCCTCTCTTTCTTCTTTTTTCTTTCTTCTTCTCTCTTCTTCTTCCCCTTCTTCTTCTTCTTTGTGGGGGGGGGCAGCACGATCGATACCTTGTGAATGCATAAGAAAGATTCTTCAGTCCTCTCTTTTTATTCTTTATTATTCTTTTTTTCTGTGTCGTCTTTATTCCCTTGTATATTGTTTATATTCTGTCATTCTCTCTTTTTTTTCTTTTCTTCTTTCCTTTGATCTTGTTCATTTCCTATTCTCTCTCTCTCTCTCTCTCTCTCTCTCTCTCTCTCTCTCTCTCTCTCTCTCTCTTCTCTCTCTCTCTCTCTCTCTCTCTCCTCTCTCTTCTTTCTCCCTTTCATCTCTTCCTCCCTCCCAATCTACTCCATCTCCTATCTTTCTCTTCCCTTTCTCCTTCCATCCATTCCTCCCTTCCCCCCTCTCTCCCTATCATCATCTTCCCTTCTTCCTATCTTCCTCTTCCATCACCTCTATTATTCATCTCTTCTCTTAATGTAACGTGCAATCTCTTAGCAATATTGCAATAACAATAATGGTCAGAAGCGTTGAAAATTTTCCAGCGCAATCTTGCTTCAAGTTGACCAAGTATCTTGCTTTAGGATATCTAGACTTGTTATGCTTTGCAAATGATAATGATAATAACAATGATGATAATGATAATTATAATAATCATCATCATCATGATGATAATGATAATAATGATAATAATAATAATGATAATAATATGATATAATAACAATGATAATGATAAAATAATAATATTAACAATAATAATTATGATGATAATAATGATAAAAATAATAATAACAATAATGATAATAATGATAGTAATAATAATGATAATAATGGTAATGAATAATAATGGGTAATGATGATAAAAAAACATACAAAATAATAATCCATAATAATACAAAATATCCCAAAAGAATTATATTACTAATAAATCAAGTTTATGTTCTCTCGCTTGCTCTCTGATACCAAGACGCTTCCTAGACTTAATCTGAGACTTGCCTTTGAAGAAAACAGCTTGAGATTAAATTGTGTTAAGAGTCGAATGCTGAAAAGCAACTCAAAGCAAAAAAATCTTGGATGGGTTTCCTCGCCAAAATACGCTTACGTGGACTAGAATGTTGGGTTCTTGCCTGCAATGAGATTATGTTCTTCACTCGTGCAACATGCAACATGCGTGTGTATGAGTGGATGAAATGAGATGAAATGAAAATGAGTGAAGAGTATGAGTAAATAAGAGGATATTAAGATTGATGTTTTTTTATTGTTTCATCTTTCTCTTCTTCTTCTCTTCTTCTTTTCTATCTTCTCTTCTTCTTTCTCCTCCTTCTTCTTTGATCTTCTTCTTCTTCTTCTCCTCCTTCCTTCTTCTTCCTTCTTCTTCTTCTTCTTCTTCTCTTCGATTTCTTCTTTTTCTCTCTTCTTCTTCTTCTTCTTCTTCTTCTTCTTCTGCTTCTTCTTCTTCTTCTTCTTCTTCTTTTCTTCTTCTTCCTTCTTCTTCTTTCTTCTTCTTCTTCTCTTCTTCGTCCTCTTCTCTTCCTTCTTCTTCTTCTTCTTCTTCTTCTTCTTCTTCTTCTTCTTCTCTTCTTCTTCTAATACACAATATCAAAATGTAGTAAGTGATCGTTAAAATGCATTTAAATCAATAAATGAAGAAAAGATAAATAAACGAAAGAAAAATACAAAAAATAACAAATAACAAAAAAATAACAAAATAGATTACCAAAACAGCAAAACAAATTAGATAAAAATAGATTCTACATAAACGCCAAAACATATATGAAATAAGAAAAAGAAAAAATCTCTCTCTTCTTCTCTCTCTCTCTCTCTCTCTATCTATATATATAATATAGTATATCATAGATAATATATATATATAGTATAATATTTTTTTATATATATATATATATATAATATATTAAGGTATAGTAACATATAGCTTATGATATATGTGGAAAGGTATGAATGAGAACGAATATCTTCACAATACAAGAATGTATTGTAACCGGTTTCGAGTATATCTTCGTCAGAATACATGTATTTCTGACGAAGATATAATCGAAACCGGTCAAATACATCTCTTTTGTATTGTGAAGATATTCGTTCTCATTCCATACCTTTCCACGATTTGTCAACGTACATGAATACGGTCATATTATATATAATAATATATATATATATATATTATGTATATATATATATAATATATATATATATATATAAATACACAATACATACATACTCCTCAAATGGACAAATAGTACACAGGGACAAAAACAGAAAAGAGATGAAAGTAAAAATTCACTTCATTTTCCTCATCACATCTGCGGTTTTATTATAATTTCCTGTTATTATTACGTCTACGAATAATGAGAAGGATAATATGAGGGGTCGAATCCTAGCTACGGTACGGTGTCAAAAGAGCCATAGAGAGAGAGAAATAGATAAAGAGGTAGATAGATATGAGAAAAAAATACATCTATATAGAATGAAAAGAAAGTTACTGAGACCTGCTTTTTCTTTTTCTTTTTCTTCTTCTTCAATGTCTATTTTATTCTGTTTTTTTTTTCTTTCTTCTTCTTTTCTTAAGGTTTCTTTTTTGTGTTCTTCTTTTTTCTTTCTTTCTCTTTCTTCTTTCTTCTTTCTTTCTTTCTTTTTCTTCCTTTCTTTCTTTCTCTCGTCTCCCTCTCTTTCTTTCTTTTCTTTCTTGTCTTTCTATTTCTTCTCTCTTTCTTGTCTTCACGGAGGAACATTAGTAATGTGACCTGTTTTTTCTCTTTCTTTCTTCTTCTTCTATTCTTTCACTTTCTTTCTTCTTCTCTCTTCTTTCTTCTTTACTTTAAATTGAGGAACATGTAATGCAAACCTGATTTTTTTTTGTCAACATACGAGTTTAGGAAATACAACAGAAAAAAGTAAAATCATATTGATAAGGAAGAAGGAAATAAAAATAATAATCAAGAAGAAATTGTTTGTCAACCGAGGCAATTCGTCACATTGTCTGTAGTGTTTGTGGTTTACGCGGTGTAGCATGTTTGTGTCTCGTGTGTTGGTAGTTTGATGTGCGTCGTTGTGTTGTGTGCGTGGTGTGTTTGCGGGCGTGCGTGTGGTGTGTTTATTGAACGGTGTTTGTGAGCAGTACTAGTGTTTGGTGTGTTTGATGTGAGGTTGTGTGTTTGGGCGCGCGTGAGTGTGTGTGTTGTTTGTGTGTACGTGCGGTGTGTTTAGTGCGTGCGGTGTGTGGTGTGTTAGAGCTGCTAACGTGTGAATATAGACCAGTTCTCAGTATATAACGTGAACATGCCATTACCTAATAAAATGTAATACAGTTTAGATGTCGCATTAATAAACTGAAAAAATGGTAGAAATATTAATGAGAATGATGATAATAATGATATAATTAATTATAATGATAATAATACTATAATAATAATAAAATGACCATAACAATAAAATAATGATGATAATAATAATACATAACAGTAATTGATAATGACTTGATAAAAATGGCAATAATGATAATGAAATAATAACAACAACAATAATGATAACAAATAATTGAGTAAATGAATAATATAATAAATAACAGTAAAATGACATGATTCTTGATAAAAATCAGGCATAATAAGTAATGAAATATAACACACAATAACAAGTCAATAATGATGATAATAATATAATAACAGTAATAATGGATAAATAATCTTGATAAAAATGGCAATAATAGTATGAAAAAATAACAACAACAATAATGATAACATTCCGCTCGACTTCGAAGGCGAGAGATAACCTTAAAAAGAACCGTTGCATAAAAGCTGATAAATCGGATTTGTCTTATCTTTTTAACGTCCAGACAGTCCCTCGTTATTGTTCTTGGTTATCTTTTCATTATTATTATCCGTTTTTTTTTTTATTCTCTCTCTGTAATCTCTCTTATTATCAAATTACATTTTTATCTTATTATTTTTTGGTTGTGGTCTTTTTTTTCTTCTTTTTTTCTTTTACTCTTTTCTGTCCATCTTTTCTGATTTCTTTGTATTTCTTATTTCTTTTTTTTCTCTTTTATTTTCTCTTTTCTCTTTGTTCGTGATGTTTTGATCTTCTGTCACTTTCTTTCCTATATCTTCTTTCTTTCGTTTTTTTTCCTTTTTCTACTTATTCTCCGTATAGTTTGTCTCCCTTTTTCTTCTTCTGCCTTCCTGCTCCTCCCCCTCCACTCTCCTCCCCCTTCCTCTTCCGTCCCCTCTTTACCTCTTAACTCTCACCTCTCCTCTCTCCTCACCCTTTTTCCTCTCTTCCCATCCTCTCCCTATTCTCTCCTCTTCCCTTCTCCTTACTCAACATTTTCCTTCTTTCCATGTTCTCTTTTCCTCCTTTCTCTTCATTCTGTGCCCCTCTATCCTAAATCTTCTTTTCAATAATTTTCTCCTCACTTTTATTTCCTTCTCCTGCTCTCCTCCGTTCTTAATCTCCTACTGCTGTTCTTGTTCTATTTGTCTGCCTTTTTCTCTTCTTTCCTTTCTTCCTCTCCTCTCGGTCGCTCACTTCTCCCACTCCTTCTCTTGACTCCGTTCTTTTCCTCTTAATTATCCCTCCTCCTCGTCGTCTCCCTCCTTCGAGTCCTCCCCTCTCCCTCTTTCTCCTCCTCCTTCTCTCTCTTGTCTTCTCTCTCCTACTCTTCTTACTCTCCAACATCTCGCACTCCTCGCTCTCCTCTTCTTTTCTGGTCTATCTGTCACATTAGATTTATTCTACTCCTCCCTCTATCTTTTTTTAAATCTTTTCTTATCTTCGTTTTATCCTGCCTCTTCCCTCTATTTTTCTCCGCCTCCTCTCTTCCCATCATTCTTTTCTTCCTCCTCCTTTTTTTTCTTCTTCCTTCCTTCCTTTCTCTATCCTGGCCTTTCTTCTCTCCTTCTTCTCTTCTTATTCTCCTTTTACCTTCCTGCTTTTCATTCTCACATTATTCCGTCATCCTCGTTTGTTTGCTTCGCCTCTATCATGCGCCCTGATCTAACCGTTTCGCATTTCATGATTCCTCTTGATCGCTCCCCTCCCTCTTCTCCCTCACCCTCGTCTTCCCCTTCCTGCTTCTTCTTCTCCCCTCCACCTATTCCTCCTCCTCCTCCTCCTCCTCCACTTCCATTTCTTCTTTCCTCCTCTTCCTCACTCCTACATTCCATTTCCTCTTTCGTACCGTCTTTCTCTCTTCTTCTTACATTCCTCCTCGCAGGAGTCCTCCTCCTCCTCCTCATCCTCCTCCTCCTCCTCCTCCTCCCCTCACTCCCCTCCCACCACCACCACACGCTCCCCCCTCTCCACCAACCACCTCCCGCTCCCCTCCACCACCACCACCCTCACCCCTCCCCCTGTCCCCTGCCTCTCCCCTTCCCACCCTCCCACCACCATTAATACAGTTAAT
>NW_020869434.1:273228-283228 GCF_003789085.1 Penaeus vannamei | reverse complement strand
ATAAGGTGGGTAGAGAGGGAGAGAGAGAGAGAGAGAAATAAGGTGGGTAGAGAGAGAGAGAGAGCGCGAGGTGAGAGCTGTAGAGAGAGGAAGAGAGGGGAAGGGATAATAGGTGGGTAGAGAGAGAGAGAGCAAGGTGAGAGGTTGTAGACAGAGGAAAGAGGGGAAGGGGTAATAGAGAGAAAGAGAGACATAAGGTGGGTAGAGAGAGAGGAATAAGAGAGAGAGAGAGAAATAAGGTGAGTAGAGGGAGAGAGAGAGCGAGGTGAGAGGCTGATGCTGTAGAGATAAAGAGAGGGAAAGGGATAAATATATAGAGAGAGAAGTAAGGTGGGTGGGGAGAGAGAGAGAGAGATCTTATTTATTGAATTTAGTCAATCCTTTCTATTTCCCACATATACGTATACATTCTTTCGGTTTAGATTAAGATAGAAAATAGGGGCGGTCACATATGATATTTCGATAACTGCGATAATGATGATTGTAATATTAGTAAATGAGTATGTTTTTAAAAATAACAACTGGGTTATTAAGGAGAATGATATTATGATCATAGTAATATTAACACCGATAATGATAATGATATTGATAACGGTGATTGTGATAATGATATTGATGATAATCTACATAATTATGACAAAAGTACTACTACTGATATTAATAAAAATACAACAGATCTAGACTACCGTTGTCACAATACTCTTTGGCATTTATGATCATTGCCATGATAACTTTAATCAAACACATTTTTGCAGCAATTTTTTTACTAAGACACTCCCACCCCACCCCCTCCCCCTCCAATACCTCTCCAGGATCCGATTAAGTTCAACGGAGAGAGAGAGAGGGTGAGAGAACTTGTAGAGAGAGATAAAAGGCAGAAGAGATAAGATAGATAAAAAGAGAGTGAAAGTACGAGGTGAGAGTCTGTTCCTGTAGAGAGGAAGAGAGGGAAAACGGATAAATAGAGAGAGAGAGAGAGAGCTGAGAGGCTAGTCCTGTAGAGAGAAAATGAAGGAGAATTTAGAGAGAGAGAGAGATGAGAGTCTTGTAGAAATAGATAGAAGTTTTATTTTTTTGCAGCATTTTAACTAAGACCCCCCCTCCAATACCTCTCCAGGATCCGCTTAAGATCAACGGGGCTGCAGGTGAAATCGCTGACGGAGGCGCTGAAGGAAGGAGAGGTGGTCCTAGTGACGATCCCTGCGGAACACCACGACTCCCTCCCTCGCCACCTGCTCGCCGGGAAGATCGTGGTCGACGTCAGCAACAGGTGAGGCGCTTGGTGTGTGTGTTGTGTGTGTGTGTGTGTGTGTACCAATAATGATGTGATTATAGGAATAATAATGACAATGCGATAACAATAATGATAAAATGATAGTGGTTATTGAATGATACTGATACTCATAACAGTAATGATGATGGTGATAAAAATAATAGTAATAATAGCTATGGAGGGGCTATGTGTGTGTATGTGTGCGTGTGTGTATGTGTGTGTGTGTGTGTGTGTGTAGAGGGGATGGGGTAGCGGTGTGCGTAGATATGTAGATATTGGAAATAAGTGTATACGTCTGTCTTTGTATTGCATCAATGATTGTAATTGTGTTGGTTTTGGTGTGTATGTGTGTGTTTGCTTCGTTGTATATATGTATATAGACACATGAATACACATATGCATACATACCTACAATACATATAAAAAAAAGACATGGGTGAACCATACACATACAAAGAACAATACATATAAATTATATATGAAATATACCCGGCTGTAACTCCTCTGTCTAAAAGCCCCCCCCCCTCCGCCTGCAGACCCCCCGACAGCCCCGTCGGGCCGAGAGCGTGGCAGAGCGCCTGCAGGAGTGCCTTCCGGAGAGCCCACGTCGTCAAGGCCTTCAACACGCTGTCCGCCTTCGCCCTCCAGCAGGGGGACGTCAGGGGCAGCAAGGAGGTGAGGGAGAAGCAGGGAAGGTGAGGGGAAGAAGCAGGGAACAGGGAGGAGGGAGAAGCAGGGGAGTTGAGGAGGGAAGCAGGGGAGTTGAGGAGGAAGGGGGGGGAGCAGGGAGGTGAGGGAGAAGCAGGAGGGTGAGGAGGAGAAGAGGGGGCAGGGAGGTGAGGAGGAGAAAAGAGGGGGACGTCAGAGGCAGCAAGGAGATGAGGGAACAGAGGGACGCCAGGGGAGCAGGGAGAAGCAGGGGAGCAGGGGAGGTGAGGAGGGCTAGAAGGAAGAAAAGGAGAATGGAGAATGAATGAGAAAAGCAAGGAGGCGAGGAGGGAGATGCAGGGAATGGAGGAGGAGCAGAAGAATGAATGATGAATAGGAGAAGCAAGGATATGAGAAGGGTGAAGCAGGGAGGTGGTTAATACGTATGAGGAGGTGCGGGGAATATGAGGGAGTTATTAGTGTGAGGAATAGCAGGAGGATAAGCCACGGATATGAGGAGGACCAGAATGGGAGCAAAGTGATAAGAAAAAGCAGGAAGGAATGATATCGAGAAGGAATGAGGCGAATAGGGAAATGGAGGAAGAACGAGAAATAGAATAATGGAAAAAAATATGAGAAGTAAAGATGAATAAGGAATAGGAGGAATAGAGAGAGAACAGAGAAATAGAATAATGGAAAAGAAAATATGAGAAGTAAAGATGAATAAGGAATAGGAGGGGGACGAGAGAAGTGGATAATTAATTATGAGGAAGGAACAGACAAGTGAGTGATGAAGCATAAATCTAATGAGGATTATGAGGATAAAAAGAAAGAGAGAAGAGAAATAATGATGATGATGAAGAGGAGAATGATAATAAAAAACAGTGATAGCGATGTATTGGATTACCGGAGTATTGGATGAAGATGAGAATAAGGAGAGAAGAGAGATAATGATGAACTAGAGGAGCATGATAATAAGGAAAAATAATGATGATGATTGATAGGAAGAACAAGTGATGCGAAAAGATAATGACACTAAAGCAACATGATGATGGAATGAACACGATGAAACCCATACTAAAAGAACATAAAAATGGGAAAAGAAAAAAAATGAACATGAATTGTGCAAAGCAATTGACCTCATTGTAACATTTTCAAAGAAGAAATAATTACAGTTCAAAGATTTATGCGGAGGTTTATATATATATATATTATATATATATATATATATATATATATATATATATATATATATATATACAAGATAAATATATATATATATATTATATATATATATTATATATATTATATATATATATATATATATATATATATGTATTGTTGTGTGTGTTGTAAGAAAATGAAACATTATTTCTTATATAGAAATACCAGTTTTTTTCTTTTTTTTGTAGATAAACGGAATTATATATAAAAAAGTTAAGCAATCTTAGTTGTATCCATCAAATTCATCAAACATTTTAGAAAAATAGATGTGTGTGCGTGCGTGTACCATTTTAGGAATGTAAGAAAACACATTTACTAATGACCATTTCATGCTGAGAATCCATGGATTAGATTATTATTTTAAGAACGGGATTAATGAGTGCTTAGTTTTTTTCTCTTTAATATATCTATTCTGTTTATCTATCTGTGTTTTTCTTTCTTGTCCATTTCTCAGTCTATCGGTTTATCTATGAGTCTCTCTTTCTTTTTTATTCATTCATTTATCCATTTTTCCAGATCCCAATTTTCATTTATCCATTTTTTTCAGATCCAATTTTCATTTATCCATTTTTTTCAGATCCAATTTTCATTTATCCATTTTTTCAGATCCCAATTTTCATCCATTTTTTTTTTTTTTTCAGATCCCAATTAGCAGCGACAACGCCCGTGCTCGCCGCCTGGTGTCAGAGCTCGTGCGAAACATGGGTTTACATCCCGTAGACTTCGGCGCGTTGAGGGCGGCCCGTGAGATCGAAGAAATCCCGTTTTCTTTCTTCCGGGAATGGAAGGTGGCCGGCTACGTGGCTCTCCTCGTTTTCTTTCTGTTCTACTTGCTTTTGTTCATGAGGTGGGTGGGTGTTCTCTTTTCTGTTTCTTTGGTTTTGTTGCATGTTCTGTTGATTTCCTTATCTTTTCAGGTGATAGTTACCTATTACCTTGGCGGATCCAGAAATTGCATCAGTTACCCCTACCATCTTGGCGGATCCAGAAATGCATCAGTTACCCTTATTACTAGGGAATAGGGGTAACTCATGCAATTTCAGGATCCGCATCATGACCGGAATTATTACCAAAATATAATGGTAACTACGCTAGGTTAAGACACACCTTTGGCAAGATAAATGATAAAAATCTGTTTATTACTAACCAACAAACTAACTAACCAACGCTACCAAAACATAACTTCCTTGGCGGAGGTAATAAGACATGTAAATAAAGATAGTAATGGGATGTTAATGATATGATTAATGAAACTGATGCTGAAAATAATTCGTAATAATGATGGAAATAATGATAATGAAAGCGATAATGATATAATAATAACGCTGATAATAATAATAATAATGACGATGATGATGACAATAATAATAGTGATTATAGGAATGATAATGATACTGATAACAATAATGATAATGATAATAATAATGATAATAATAGTAATAATAATAGCAATATGATAATGATAATAATAATGATAATAATAGTAATGATGGTAACAATAATGATAATAATAGTTATTGTAATACTCATGACAAAAATAATATTGATAGGAATGATAAGTAATAATAAAGTTAACGATAGTGAAATCAACAATCAAAGTGATAACGAAAACGACAAATTAATTTTTTTAAAAAGAAGTTATAAATAAAGTTACTGCTTATATAAAATCATTTGATAGCACGACAGCCCTAATAACAACAATGATAATGATAAACCCATAATTATTTCGACCATTTTCTTTCATTAAAAAAAAAAAAAAAAAAAAAAAAAAAAAAAAACAGGAGACAGATATGCCCGAATCTGGACAGTACGGACGGCTGGAATTGGAATCGATTCCAGACATTCCCGTTGAAGAATGGCATGCTGGCCTTCGCTCTCTCTGGAACCGTCATGTTGCTGCTCTGCTATGTGCCAGGTTGGTAAGAGGGGGGGGGGGAGAGGGAAGGGGTAAAGGAGGGAGGGAGGGAGACGGAAGGGGGGGGGGGGGGGAAAGGGGAAAGGGGGGGAAGGGTAAAGGAGGAGGGGGAGGGGAAGGGGGGAGAGGAAAGTGGAAAAGGAGGGTGGAGGGGGAGGATGGGAGTGGGGACGGGTGAGGGAGTAGGTATGTATGTTGAGGGGGGGGGATGTAAGGAGGTTTGTTGTGTTTGTTTGTGTGTGTGTGTGTTTGTGTGTGGTATTGTGTGTGTGTTGTGTGTGCGTGTGTTGTTGTTTTTGTCACGAATCAGTGCAGTTAATTTCCATATGTTGCCTAGAAATTTAGGGCTGCAAACATATTTCTGCTCACTGATTCGATAAAACAAAAATAGATATATTATCAAATGTGTTATTTACTTTTATCATTTCCTATTAATCGTCTTCCATAATCGTGAAATATTTATTCGTATGTATTCTAGTTCTTCTCCAGATTCTTGTAAGTTAATTGGAATTAATAAATAGATGTAGGAAAAAAAAAACAGTAGATTAATGTGTATGTTCCGAGCGTTTCGAAGCTTCATTCCCTTCACATCTCTCGGCGACTGCATCATAATTCGCACAACGAAATGAACACGCCACTTCTCCCTCTCTTTCACAGATACAGTCGCGATCAACATGTCAAACACGCTTCGAATCCCTTCTCGAACCCTCAAGGGATTTGACGTTGAATGTAGATGTTCCGAGGCGTTTCGGAGCTTCATTCCCTTCACGTCTCTCGGCGACTGCGCCAAAATTCGCACAACGAAATGAACACGCCATTCTTCCCTCTCTTTCACAGATACAGTCGCGATCAACATGTCAAACACGCTTCGAATCCCTTCTCGAACCCCTACGGAATTTGATGTTTAATGCATATGTTACGAGCGTTTCTAGGCTTCATTCCCTTCACTTCTCTCGGCGACTGCACCATAATTCGCACAACGAAATGAGCACGCAATTCCTCCCTCTTTTTCAGTTACAATCGCGATCAATATGTCAAACACGCTTCGAATCCTTTCTCAAACCCCCAAGGAATTTGATGTTTAATGCATATGTTACGAGCGTTTCGAGGCTTCATTCCCTCCACTTCTCTCGGCGACTGCATCATAATTCGCACAACGAAATGAACACGCCACTCCTCCCTCTCTTTCACAGATACAGTCGTGATCATGTCAAAACACGCTTCAATCCCTTCTCGAACCCTAAGCAATTTGACTATTAATATATATTGTTACAGGCGTTTCGAAGCTTCATTCCCTTCTCTCTCTCTCTCGGCGACTGCGCCATAATTCGCACAACGAAATAAACACGCCATTCTTCCCTCTTATTCAGGTACCATAGCGGGCTACCTGCAGCTGTACAGAGGCACCAAGTACTCCACGTTCCCCAGCTGGCTCGACAGGTGGCTGAAGTCTCGAAAACAGATGGGACTGCTGGCGCTCTTCATGGGGTCTCTTCACGTGAGTTCAAGATGGCGATACGTGATATTTTTCGTTTCATTTTCTCGGCGTAACAAGTAAATTTTTATAAATACAGTTTACTTGTTTTCTCGTTTGTTTTTTACTACTATTTCAGCCCTATTAATAAGATTATGAAATAGTAATGATATCAGTAATGACGATTTTAATGATTTTGATAATAAAAATAACGATCATGTTACAGCAGTAATGATAACAGCTTTGGCTTATAGAAAAAAAAACATAACTAAAACAATACTTTGAAAATATCAGTACAAGTAACATCAAAAAACGTAAATATTATCATGGAATTTTTTTTTTCAGGGTTGCATGGCTGTATTTACTCAAATCGACGAAGGAATGGCCGAACCAGCGCGTTGGTCTCAGCAGCTCTTCATTGCTCTTGGTGTGTGGTTTTATATGTCATTTAATGTTTTATTATGTATTTATTTATTTGTTTACTCTTTCAATAACCTTAAATATTGATATCTTGTCATGCGTTTTTTTTTTTTTTTTTTTTTCTTCTTTTTTTCTTCTCTCTTGCTCGATCTGTCTGTCTGTCTGTCTTATGTCCCTGTTATATCTCTTCTCTCTCTCTCTCTCTCTCTCTCTCTCTCTCTCTCTCTCTCTCTCTCTCTCTCTCTCTCTCTCCTCTCTCTCCTCTCTCTCTCTCTCTCTCTCTATTGTCTATTTTTTATGTCTCTATTAGTCTCACCATTCTCTCCTTACTCTTCTCTCCCTCTCTTAGCCTTTCTCCCCTTCTTTCCACCACCTCTCCCCTTTCTCTCTCTCTCTCTCTAACCCTCTTTCCTCCTTCCAGGCATAGTCCTACTAGGAGTCCTGGGTGTGTTAGGCGTCTCCTCGCTTCCCTCCGTCTCAGCAGGACTCACCTGGAGGGAATTCAGCTTCCTACAGCGTTACTTGGGATGGGCTTCGGTCCTTCTTGTCACGGGTCACGCCTTCTTCAAGGGTTACACGAAGCTGCTCGTCCCGCGTTTCGAGTGTGTCGTTCTGGCGTCCGAAACACAGGTGAGTGATTCGAGACGTTTCGCTCTCACAGTTTGGAAAGGGTGAAGGGTTGATTAGTGATTGGATAGTCGTAAGGGTTGTTTTAGATGGATTGATGAATAGGATATGATATTCTTTTTCCCCCGAGTTTAGCTGTTACGTATTCGTCGTTCTGCGTCTGAAACAGATAACGAAATAAGTGATTCGAGACGTTTCGCTTTCACAGTTTGGAAAGGGTGAAGGGTTAACTAGTGATTGGATAGTCGTAAGGGTTGTTTTAGATGGATTGATAAATAGGATATTAAAATGTAGGGATGATATCCGTTTTCCCGAGTTTTGTTGTTACGTATTCGTCGTTCTGCGTCTGAAACAGATAACGAAACAAGTGATTCGAGACCGGTTTCACTTGTTCACATTTTAGGTTTGAATGGTTGACTTGGATTGGTGTTTGGGGTAAATGATCGATTTGTGGATTGAAGGTATATGAAAAAGTATATTTCCATCACTCTAGTCAACTGGAGAAAGAGAATGTTAAGCCAAAGTGTTACATTTTCATTTTTTCTGTTGTCCGAATTACAAGTAAACAAACGAGGTAGACATTGAGAGAAGAGATATCGAGTGAACAAGGGTTTTTATTGTGAACAGAATAGAAAAATAGTAAATCCGTCTTCATTTCTTTGAAGGGATTATGAATCTAAGAATAATGGTAATTATTCATATGAAATACAGTAGGCCAAATGTATTTTATTTTTCAGAAGTAAAAGAGCCAAACCAATATTTACACCACGTAGGTGTGAACTCTCGTTTTGATTGGTTAGATGAATTGTGAATCAAATAGAAAGAGAATATACATTTATATCTTATCTTGAATAGGCCATATATATGCGTTATATCTTACCTTCGATAGGCTATGTATATGCGTTATATCGTATCACAATCCTACTGGTAATAGATAGCAAAAGCATATTTTTAAAACTTTTGTTTGTAATGATATTCGCATTTACCATTCAATATTGTATAACGTCTATCAGTAGAACACACGAACAAAGAGAACCATGTTTGTTATATAATGTATAATGCTTATGTATAACCGTCACAAACAGCAGAATATATAACAGGTATGTCAGTAGAACACACGAGATGATCAAATATACCTGTCATGTTATCATTGTGGAATGCTTATATAACTGATACAGGTAGAATACGTAACTGGTATGTCTGTATGACGCGCGGAGAAAAAATATGCTTGTTATACAATCTACTCTTATTACTTATATAACTGACAGAATCCGAAGAACGCAAGAATTAGGAAAAATCTGTGGGTGTTATAGGATTCTGTTCATTAGCGGATTTCTAAAGATATGATGATGATAATAATGATAATGATAATGATGATGATGGTAATAATTATTATAACAATAATGACAGTAGTAATGTTATTGACAATGGAAATAGTGATAATGGTGAATGATGATAATGATGATAATAGTAATATGAACAAGAATAAGGATAGTGATGATAATATTTACAATGATGATAGCTATAATAATTATGATGATAATGATAATAACAAAGATAGTAATTAAATGATGATTACGATGATAATGATAATGAGAATATGAATAATAACAGTAATGATAAAAATGATAATGATAATGAAGATAATGATAATATTGGTGATGATGATAACGATAATGCTGTTCATGATGTTAATGATAATAAGAATAATAGTAATTCTAAGAATAATAATGATGAAAATAGTGATTATTATAGTTCAAATAATAATAATAATAACAATAACAACAGTAAAGAATAAAAAATGAAAAAAGGCCCACAGGCTCGTTCTAATAATAATAATAATAATAACAATAGTAAAGAATAAATAAAAAAATGAAAAAAGACCCACAGGCTCGTAATTGGCTCTATACACACGAAACCCTCAACTAATGGTGCTCAGATATCCGACATTGAGGGTTGTCGTTAATGATCAGCTGTTTCCATATTCCCTAATAAGACTGACTGATACCATGTGGTGGTTTCTGTTCACGATGTATATTGTGGTTTTCAGGTCTCTGGTCACGGTATATATTGTGGTTTCTGGTCTCTGGTCACGATGGTATATTCGGTTTCTGGTCTCTGTCACGATATATATTGTGGTTTCTGGTCTCTGTACATGATATATATGTGGTTTCTGGTCTCTGTTCACGATGTATATTGCGGTTTCTGGTCTCTGTTCACGACATATATTGTGGTTTCTGGTCTCTGTTCACGAACATATAATTGTGGTTTCTGGTCTCTGGATATATATTGTGCTTTCACGATATATATTGTGGTTTCTGGTCTCTGTTCACGATATATATTGTGGTTTCTGGTCTCTGTTCCCGATATATATTGTGGTTTCTGGTCTCTGTTCACGATATATATTTGTGGTTTCTGG
>NW_020869434.1:268228-270728 GCF_003789085.1 Penaeus vannamei | reverse complement strand
GGGGTATGAGAGGATGCCCAACGGATCGCCTGCTTAGTGTGGATAGACATGTGGATAATTTTTTTTTTTTTTCGTTTTTTCTTTTTTTTTCTTTTATTCTTTTTTCTTTTTTGTTTTTTTTTTCTTTTCTTTTCTTTTTTTGTAGAAGGGAAGGAGATGCTAGTTTATGGTTATATTTTTTATCTTTTTCTTCTTTTGAGATAAGAGACGACTCGCAAATATCTATCTTTTTCTTTCTTTATATATATTTTTTTTCTTTCTTTTCTTTTAAGGAACGATTTGTAAGTTTCTGTTTTCTTTACAATTTATTTATTTTTTATTCTTTTTTTTTCTTACTGTCAGTGAGGGTCTGATTAGAACATGTAGCCTTTGTTAAGAAAGCAAAGAAGGTCACGAATAGGGTTCTTAAACTTGAACAAAGAAAGCTGGTAAGAAATTAACACAATCATTGTGATAATTGTTAATCAAAAGCATAATTGGCGTCATTAACTTTATTTTGGAGTGGTATTAATGAGGTAAATGATAGTAGGTTCATATAGATAAGATTTTATGTGGCAGGAGACAGTCTTAACTATAGAAGGTTAGTGTTTGATATATTATAAGATACGAACTAGTCTGCTTACTAAGAATTAATTGCAGATTAAGTTCAGAACACTATGGACTGTAATATAAACTCAACAGTCTAACTACAGATAGTTAACTGTAGAATTATAGCCCTATAGTTTTTAGCTCGATATGAAGCAGTCTAACTGTAGAAGGTTAACTGTAATCTCAAAATGATATTTAATATTTCATATGATATAAATCAGTCTGCTTATAGAGCGTTGACTGAGATTAAGTTAAGAACATTTTGGATTGTGTTTATAATATAAGTTCAACAGTCTAGCTGCAGGTAGTTAACTGTAAAATCATAGCACTATAGTATTTTTTTTTACGCGATATGAAACAGTCTAGCTGCAGAAAGTTAACTGTAATCTCAAATTGACATCTGGCATTTTTTTATATGAATCAGTCTGACTGTAGAGTGTTAACTGTTCAATATGCCCAGAACAATAATATTTGTATGTGTTGACATAAGACTAACAGTCAAAAAGAGTCACTTGATTAAGGAAATTATAGACTCTTAAGTTTTATGAAGTCTTTTACGTGACATGACACAGTCTGACTGTAGAGTTAACTGTAATGAAAGTCATGATCATGATCTGTGATAGCAGTGTGACTGTAGATAGTCAACTGCAACTTCAAAAGCATTTTCCGTAAAATCTCATAGACCAGTCTCACTACAGGAAGTGAACTGTAATCTGAAGTTTGTGTATACGTTGTGCTTGCAGTCTAACACACGCGTTAACTGCACACAACCTTCGTAAAATTGGGATCTCTTATTTGCAGTTGAGTTCGTGCAAGGGCTAACTGCTTGTACAAATTAGTTTAAGATTTATTTGGTACGGTACAGGAGGAAGATACATCCTGTTTGGTTGGATTTTTTTTATACCTTTTTTGGATGAATAAGGTGCTGAAAATAGGATAGGCCTATGTACGCATGTGTTGTTATATATGTAATGTCCTTTTCCAGAAGCATAATAACTAAATGGATGATAAAAAAAGTCCCTTTAATCTACCATTTTGTTAACAGTTATTTGTGTCAAGTAGTAGGAATGTATAGTTTATATGCGTACATCTTACAAAACGCTTAAGCATTTTCGCATACCACAAGAAGAAAAAAAAACAGAATTTATTGCAGTTATATAACATTCTTCAAGTTAAATTATCATGTCAGTTTTGTTTCAGTTAAAAAAAAAACAGGTTAAGAGCTTGAAATTGAAATATGTTACTGTACTGTACACAAGTATTATAATACACGTTTATACAGCAGAAATTGCTTTGTGTTATTATCCTTCACATGCTTATTCCTTTCTTTCTTTTTATCATAGTTATGATACTTTTGACATGTGTTTATGCGTGTTTGTGTATCTGCCCGTTTGTTTGTGTGCGCTTTTGTTTTGTTTATGATTTCCTGTAGTTTTGTTGCGTTTGTGCGATTTATGTTTCCTGTGTTTGTAGTGTGTGTGTGTGTGTGTGTTCGTGTGTGTGTGTGTGTCGTGTGTGTTGTGTGTGCGTGTGTGTGCTGTGCATGTGTGTGTGCGTGCGTGCGTGTGTATGCGTGTGCGTTTGTGCGTGTGTGTGTGTGTGTGCGTGTGTCGTGTGTGTACGTGCGTGCGTGCGTGTGTATGGTGTGCGTTGTGTGTGTGCGTGCGTGTGCGTGTGTGTGTGTGGTGTGTGTGTTACATTATCGTGTGTGTGTGGTGCCGTGTGTTTGCGTGTGCGTGTGTGTCCGTGTGTGTGTGTGTGTGTTTATGGATACCTGCTACTACGGATTTATCAATAGATATAGTTTTTATTCTGTTATATCCTCCCCTTCTCCAGATTATTTCTCTTTCTTGTCACATGCCAGCGGTCACACATCTCGAATGCAACAAGGGAGTTTTTCCTCTGTTACCGT
>NW_020869434.1:245728-258228 GCF_003789085.1 Penaeus vannamei | reverse complement strand
TAAGTTATACACAGAGGAAAAGCTTTGGTGTTAATGAGGGGAAAACAGCTTATAACAGAGGAAACATACAGAGGAAACAGCTGAATGGTGATACCAGAATGGAAACAGCGGGAATGTATACGAGAACAGCTTGAAACAGAGTAACAGCTTGATGTTATACAGAGGAGGAAACAGCTTAATGTTATACAGAGAGAAACAGCTTGATGTTATACAGAGGAAACAGCTTGATGTTATACAGAGGAAACAGCTGAATGTTACTGATACAGAGGAAACAGCTTGATGTTATACAACAGGAACAGCTTAATTGTTATACAGAGGAAACAGCTTGTTTTATACAGAGGAAACCAGCTTGGTGTTTATACCAGAGGAACAGGCTTAATGTTATACAGAGGAAACCAGCTTGTTAATAAAAGAGGAAAAAACAGCTGATTGATACAGAGGAAACAGCTTGAATTTGTTATACAGAGGAAACAGCTTGATGTTATACAGAGGAAACAGCTTAATGTTATACAAGTTATTACAGAGGAACAGCTTCATCTACAGAGGAAACAGCTTGGTGTTATACAAGGAACAGCTGAAATGGAATCAGAGGAACAGCTTATGTTATACAGAGGAACAGTGAAAAACAGCCGGAAACAGCTTAATGTTATACAGAGGAAAACAGCTTGATGTTATAC
Source organism: Penaeus vannamei (assembly GCF_003789085.1). Lineage (NCBI taxonomy): Eukaryota > Metazoa > Arthropoda > Malacostraca > Decapoda > Penaeidae > Penaeus > Penaeus vannamei. The sequence continues at coordinate 257,551 of NW_020869434.1, read as the reverse complement.
AGAGGAAAAACAGCTTACATGTTTATAAGAGGAAAAAACAGCTTGATGTTATACAGAGGAACAACAGCTACATGTTATAGAGAGGAAACAGCTTGATGTTAACAGCGGAACAGCTTAATGTTTAAACAGAGGAACAGCTTGAGTTATATCAGTTTATAGGAAAACAGCTTATTTATCAGAGAAACAGCTGATGTATACAGAGGGATGGATTTTTAATACAGCGAGGAAACAGCTTAATGTTATACGAAGGAAACAGTTGATGTTTATCAGAGGAAACAGCTGAATGTTATACAGAGGAACAGCTTAATGCTACAGAGGAAACAGCTTGATTGTTTATACAGAGGAAAACAGCTTAATTGTTAATAGGAACAAACAGCTTAGTTATACAGAGGAACAAGCTTGAATGTTATACAGAGGAAACAGCTTGAATGTTTATAACAGAGGAACGCTGGATGTTATACAGAGGAAGGCTGAACAGCTTTACAGAGTTATACAGAGGAAACAGCTTGATGTTATACAGAGGAAACAGCTTAATGTTTATACAGAGAAACAGCTATGTTATACAGAGGAAACAGCTTTGATGTACAGAGAAACATAATATACAGAGGAAACAGCTTAATGTTAACAAGAGGAAACAGCTGATGTTATATAACAGAGGAAACAGCTGATGTTGATACAAGAGAAGCAAGCAGCTTAATGTTATACAAAGAGGAAACAGCTTGAATGTTATACGAGAGGACGCTGAATATTGTGATACAGTTGAGGATATACAGAGGAAACAAAACTTGCGTATAACAGAGGAAAACAGCTGAATGTTATAGAGGAACAGCTTTATATAGCTTAATTTATACAGAGGAAACAGCTTGAATGTTATACAGATTAATGTTTATAGCAGAGGACAACAATTTGATTTATACAGAGGAACAGCTGAATGTTATACCAGAGGAAACCAGCTTAATTGTTAACAGAGGAAAACAGACTTGATGTTTCAGAGGAAACAGCTTGAATGTTATACAGAGGAAACAAATACAGGCAGTTAAAGTTATAATACAGAGGAAACAGAGCTTGATGTTATACAGAGGAGCGGCTTAATGTTATACCGAGGAAACAGCTGAATGTTATAACCAGAGGAAACAGCTTACAGAGGATGCTTAATGTTATATACAGAGGAAACAGCTCAATGTTATACAGAGGAAACAGCTTAATGTTATACAGAGGAAACAGCTTAATGTTTATGCAGAGGAAACAGCTGAATGTTATACAGAGGAACACAGCTGAATGTTTAATACAGAGGAAACAGCTTAATGTTATACAGAGACAGACAGCTGAATGTTTACAGAGGAACAGCTTAATGTTATACAGAGGAAAGCTTAGTTTATACAAGGAAACAGCCTGAATGATATAATATATACAGAGGAAACAGCTTAATTGTTATACAGAGGAAGCAGCTTAAATGTTATAACAGAGGAAACAGCTTAATGTTATAACAGAAGGGAAAAGCTAATGTTATACAGAGGAAACAGCTTAATGTTATATAGAGGAACACAGCTGAATGTTATACCAGAGGAAACAGCTTAATAGTTATACAGAGGAAACAGCTTAATGTTATACAGAGGAAACAGCTAAATGTTATACAGAGGAAACAGGCTGAATGTTATACAGAGGAAACAGCTTAATGTTATACAGAGGAAACGCTTAATTTATACAGAGGAAACAAAGTTAAATTATACAGAGGAACAGCTGATGTTTATAAGAGGAAAAGCTTAATGTTAATAGAGGAAACAGCTGAATGTTATACAGAGGGGAAACAGCTTAATATACAGAGGAAACAGCTTAAAATGTTATACAGAGGAAACACTTAATGTTATACAGAGGAAACAGCTTAATGTTATAACAGAGGAAACAGCTTTAATGTTATAATCAGAGGAAAGCTTAATGTTAATACAGAGGAAACAGTTAATTATCAGGAAGCAGCTTAAATGTTATTACAGAGAAACAGCTTAATGTTATACAGCTTTAATGTTATTAGGACAGCTTAATGTTATATAGGGAAACAGCTGATGTTTATAAGAGAAACAGGCTTAATGTTATACAGAGGAAACAGCTGAATGTTATACAGAGGAAAACAGCCTGAATGTTTATTAGCAGAGGAACAGCTTAATGTTTTATATGAGGAACACAGCTGATGTTTTATAATACAGAGGAACAGCCCTAATGATATACAAGGCGAAGAGCTTAATGTTATAACCAGCGGAAACAAAGCCTCTCCTTTTTTTTAATGTTTCAGGAGAGGAAACAGCTTAAATGTTATAGATGGAAACAGCTTTTAATGTTTATAATCACAGAGGAAACAAGCTTAATGTTAATATCAGAGGAAACAGTTGAATGTTATAACAGAGGAAACAGCTTAATGTTATCAGAGGGAAACAGCTGAATGTTAATTATACAAGAGGAAACAGTCTTATGTTATACACAGAGGAAACAGCTTAAAATGTTAATAGTAGNATGTATATATGTGTGTGTGTGTGTGTGTGTGTGTGTGTGTGTGTGTGTGTGTGTGTGTGTGTGTGTGTGTGTGTGTGTGTGTGTATGTGTGTGTGTGTGTATATATATATATATATATATATATATATATATATATATATATATATATATATATATATATATATATATATATATATATATATATATATATATATATATATATATATATATATATATATATATATATATATATAATATATATATATATATGTATATGTATATATATATGTATATATATATATATATATATATATATATATATATATATATATATATATATATATATATATATATATATATATATATATACATGTGTATATATGTATATATACATATACATTCATACATACATGCAAAATAGATTCATCATACAGTAATATGATTTATTTATTTTTCTGTCTCTCTCCCCTGTAAATATTCATGTGAGTCACTTGCTCTTCTTTACAGGAAGAGTTGAATGTGATGCTAGTGTGATGGACGGACGCACCCTGCGGCACGGGGCAGTGGGTGCTGTGCCGGGGGTGAGGAACCCTGTGCTGCTGGCCAGACAGATCCTGGAGGCCCAGTCTCAGCCACTGCCAGGGGGCCTTGTACCACCAAGGTCGGTGTTTCCTGTGGCTTATGCTCTTCTGTCTCTTCTTAGCCTCTGACTAGGAGCCTCTCTCTCCCTTCTTTCATCCTGTTTCTCCTCCCTCTTTCTCATTCTGACTGTATCTTTCTTTCTTTCCATGCACTCTCTTTCTTTCTATTTCTCTTTTCCCTCTTTTTCTCTTTCTCTTTTTCTCCCTCTTTTCTCTTCACTTTCTCCCTCTTTCTCTCTGTCTCTTTTTTATCTTTCTACTTCATATTCAGCCAATTGCTTTTAATTTTACATAATCAGCAAGTTAAATTTCTTGTCTTTTTTCTCCTTTCCCTCCTCTTTTTTTTCTTTTTCCTATACCTTCTCACAGGTGTTCTTTTATGTAGTTTGCTTTTTTTTTAAATTCAGTTTTGTCTTTACAGTTTCTCTTTTGCCTTCTCATGTTAAATCATCATCATTGTCTCCTCCATCTTTCCCTTGCTCTCTCCCTCTTTTCTTTTTCTACTTGTTGATTACTTAAGATTTACAATCAGCTTCAGTATCTTTAAATCGTCCTTCTCTTTACAGTTTTTTGGCAGGCTCGGGAGCTCAGGTATGGGCTGCTTCCAACAATATTGAGACTTGTGAGCCAGCTGAGTTAATTGCTGGTGAGTGCACAGATGTTCTTGTTGTATTTATCCTTTCTTTTGAGGTCCTTTGTTTTATCAGTCAGTAAGTTTTTTTTCTATGTTTATGATTTGTTTGGCATTTGATTTGCATAGTTCTTTTACTGTTGTTATTTTTCCTAAAAGCAGTAAAGAAGCATTTATTTTCATCCTCACCTGCAGTAGGAAAAGCTTCCTTCTGCCCTTGTACCTATGCCAGAAAACACTAGATTGATAAGTAAAAATGGCCTTTGTTCTTTGTGTAGAGAGGTCGCAAAGGATCCACGAAGAGAGCCTGAGGAACATCCAAAGATTGGAAGAGGGAGGAGCCAAGAGGAGAAGGTACGCTTTGCCCGAAGAAGAGGAGGAAATGCAGGTATGGAGAGGGGAAATTGGACAAGAGAATACAAGAATGAAATCAAAAGAAATGGAAATAGAATTAAATATAGGAATGACTATAGAAGCAATGGACCTTTTTCCTTCAAAATATTTGAAATATCTATAGTGATATTATCATCATCTATAAAATTGTTAGAATACAGCCTTAATCAATTCTCCTAAACCTGCCTTTTCTCCCAATCAGGGTGGTTTGCTAGACACCGTTGGTGCAGTGTGTGTGGACAGCTCGGGCTACATAGCAAGTGCTGTTTCAAGCGGGGGCCTACTCCTCAAACACACAGGCAGAGTGGGCCAGGCCGCAGTCTATGGCTGCGGATGCTGGGCAGAGAATAACTGCGATGGTATGCACGAGCTCTTGGGTTGTCCTGATTTTATCTGGAGGTTGAATTACTTTCTTTTTTCATTGTCTCTTTCAGTCATTAAGACATTTATTCATTCTTTGCATGTATTTTTGTGGATTATTTTTATCTCTTTCTCTCATTTGCTCACACATTTTATATACCATTCCTTCATTCTTTGTACCAGTGATCACCAACTCAAACTCATGTTTATAGGTCAAGGTTTTCTTTGTTTCTTGAATAAAGTATTAGTTACAACACAGTCGGCGTCATTCTCATATTCCCCAACATGCTCTGCCTCAAACTGACCTGCAGTCTCATTTCTCTTTCCACCACTGTCCTTTCACCAATGAATTGTTAGGTTGTATTGAGTAAAATCAAAGAATTTTATCTTTCCTTCTGGTTCCCTGTTGACTCAGGCCTTCACAATGTAGGCTAGTGTCCGACGGGTTCTGTAAGGATAAGGGAGTGTAAGGGGTAATGCTCAGCCATAACATTTCACTTTTGTTTGATGTTATGGCCTGTCTTTTAAGTTAGTTAAATCTGCCTATTAAATCTGTTGATAAAAGATATGGGTCTATTTTGCATTAGGCAGTGGTTTCTGCATTTTTGGTATCATAAGTCACTTACTTTGTCTGTCTTCATTTAATCAAATGTCATTAACTATGTACCTGCTTTGCGCCAGGCAGTGGTGTCAGCATAGGAGTGAGTACAACCGGATGTGGGGAGCACCTCATCCGTACCATGTTTGCTAGACTCTGTGCCCGGGCAGCCATCTCACCGCACCTTGGTTCCAACATCATTGAGACGGTCACCACACACTTCCTGGGTAAGGGGATCAGATGGCAGATGTGGTGTCCATTACATGGAAAAAGGGAGAATTTTCTTTAAAATATATGTGAATGAACAGAAATATAGATGTATTTTGTTATTTTTTCTCCTCTTTTTTCTTAAATCAAATATTTTTCTCATAAATAAAGAAAATATCTCCTTAAAAATATATACTTCTAAATCATAATCACTCTTTACAGAATCCGATTTTTTGGAGGGTGTTCATCCACGGATGGCCGGGGCTCTGATCCTCCGACACGACCCACAGGGAGCAGTGAGTGACCTGTACTGGCTTCACACCACACGTACGATGGGCGTCTGCTACATGACCACCAACGACCGTAAACCACAGGTAAAGGGGAGTTATATGGCTGGATAAGGGGGTTCCATGTTATAGTTTTTTGTTTGCAGTTCGTATGAAATGCAAAATGTGTTTGGCAATATAAAGGTAATCTTAATGCAAGACTAACGTTTTTGAATTACATAATGCACTGATTTCCAATTAAATCTATAAAAATTATAACTATACCAATGTATTTGCCGTGCAAGTTTCACAAAAGTTATATTCCTAAATCTCTTGTTAAAGATTCATAAATGTTTGCTGAAGATAACATTAGTATTATTTGGCCATGATAATCAGTATTATTAAGCCTTGATTATAGCCAAAAAAAACAGTTTGTCAAAGTTAAAATGTCAAACCATGTGGTAGACATTCCTTGGTGCAGTTTGTCCAAGACTTTCATTTAGCCATTCAGCAGCAAGATCTTAGAAGTGCTAACCAAGAATATGTAACACTGCAGGGGCCTAGAATTAAGTGAAATGTGCAGAAAAATGCAGAAGTAACGTTGATATGGTTGCATAGAGATGTATTTGCCCACTGCTGATTCAGTACAAGGAGAAAGCCCATTTAGTGCTCTCCCTGAACTGTTCTTCAAACATAGCTACTTGTTGATTATTATACATATTTAATAGCAGTATGAATTCTCTACTGCTTTTTTTTCTACTTTTTTTATTATATCTTATTCAATATATATTCATCAATTATGTATTATAAGTGGGCCTTTTGATTTCTTATTTTTCTCATACTTTTTGGTATGTGATATGGCCAAGTTTTGCAATGGTTAGACTTGCAGATCTTAAATTTATGAAAGTTAAGGACCAACTGTGAAAAGAGTGTTTATTTTCTTACCCCTTTTCCTACCCTCTCCTGCCCCCAACCCTCCAAAGGCCCAGTTCTCAGAGCTCGCAGAAGACAAGATTGGTATCTCAGTAAACCTCCAGTGCAAATCCTTTGGAGCTGGTGTTCCTGTGACCACCTCCCAGGAGCTCCAACCTGGTCCCTCGCGTGTGGGCTTAGGGGGCCTCCTATCAGGGGAAGAAGAGCACAGCAAGAGCGAGTCCAGTGACGACGACGATGAACCAGGGTAACAGAGAGGACAGAAGAGACAGAGAGAGGAATCTTAGAAAAGGGAGAGATGTTTCATGACAAAATGGAAGTTTTTTTTTTCTCTCTCTCTCTCCATTCTCTCTCCCTTTTGCTCTCTCTTTCTCTTAACCCTTAGTAAGAAAAAGAAAAGAATAAAAAATGAATAAAATATATGGAAGAACAAGCTGGAGGTGAGTTTACCGAGCAATGAAGAAGATTCACTGACGATGTTGTAAGAGCTGTATTGGAATATTGTAACGGGAAAGATTTGCAGTTTTGGAATACTTGAAGTGCGTTTAAATCTATATTGGAACTGGCATCAAATGCTCAGAGATTCCCAGGGTAATGATATTTTACAATGATATTGTAATATGCAGCTGTTTTTTCAGGGTATGATCCTTTAACAATTGAAAAATGTTCTCAAAGTGTGTCGTAGTTTTGTCATTCTGGTTCAGTGTTCATTGTAAAACGCTTCTGCCTGGAACCACATGTTTATGGGAGGTGTTTTCAAGATGATTTTCCATCTCTTCAGGGTAAATGTGAGACAGTCTGGCAACTGCTGCATTTCAAAATCACTCTAGGATTAAGGTTCTCTTAACTGTCACTGCCAAACGTGCACAGCCACATACCAGTATTTTCCCAGCATTTCCATATTAACACAGTTCTTTCCAGAAAGTGCATTACAAGCCTGTGGTAGCCGGGTGAGTAGGTTGTACCTCAAACCTATATCCTACGCTTTGGAAGCCACAAAATTTCTCCCCAAGAGATCTTATTATCCACGGGGGCCTTAAGAGTTGTACGGAATTGCTATCGGTGCGAAAGCTCACTACTTTGGCATGGCAGTTGGTGTTAATAATAGAATTGCATATGTCCGTTATGGTGCATATGCACGTCATGCCTTATTAGGAGCTGCAGATATACCTCATAGAGAATTTCCTGACGAGCTCACTGCGCCTGGAGAGCGTACGACTCGTGAGAAGATTGTGTATGGGGGTAAGTTACTCTCCCAGCAACAGAAGAAAAAAAACCTTACTCAGGTACCACAGGTGTTATGACTGCCACACAGGAACCATACGCTACCTCAGTTGTGCCACCAACCAACAGTCCTTCACTGGCCTGCAGCATGTCCCCCTAGAGACATTATGCAAAAGAGTCCTTAGCTCTCCTTCAAGGCTTTTATACTCTAGGTATTTGCAGCAAGGAATGATTATGATGATAACAACAACATGATTAATGATATTTTGGATATATAATTATTAAGGACAGTAAGCTTACTGTTTCTTAGCTCTAAGTAGGCAGCTATATGGGACCATTTGTTGCAAGGTCACTGAAGGACTGAACCGCTCAGGGTGGGCTTAGGAGGGGACGTCACACGTACTGTTGCTCATGCTGCTAACACTCGTGCTCTTATTGCATTGTATCAAGAGGCCACATGACCTCTCCGTATATATATATATATGTACATATATATATATGTATGTATGTATATCTCTGGTTTGCAGAAACAGGTGATGATGATGATGATGATGATGATGATGACAATGAAGTTGATGTTGTTGCAGACAGTCTGACCAGGTTGGAGCAAACCAGTAGGAGTACAAACACTTATCTGCCCATAATGCTCATACTCCCATTCATGTTGTTTGCCCATTCTCTGTGATTGTCAGGACTGCCAGCCAGTTGTCTATGCTTCCTCCGGTGACTAATTATTCATAATTGTAATGTCTTTTATATACATTCCATAATATTGTTGGTGCACTTTTTATATAATATGTTCCCTCTCACCCTCAATCATGTGTTCGTAATAGCTACTACTAGCCCTATCGGCAGCATGAGCAATGGTTACGGTTGTCCTCCCCAAGCTGTACACTTGGTGAGCTCCACAAGTGCCTGTTGAACCACTATACCTCAAAAGTCTCCATAGTATCTCATTCCAGTGGACCCATATCAGGAGTTTTGTTGTGCCCTTACATAGCCGATCATAAAAAAAAAAATAAAGTGGAGGCCGGGCTAACAAGCAGAGCTGCACAGAGGCTAAACTTGTTGAATGTTTCTTGCATTTGTTCAGAAGGCAGCCGGTCTCCACGCCACTCGACCCACAATAGTTCTCATATCAATGAAGGTTGGTAAGAGGCGATGCTTACCGGCTATGCTCACGACCCCGTACTTGTTACCGATGCCTATAAGCTCGTTCAGACCAACCGTGGGCAACTGTTGGTAATTACCGTCTTATTTCCAACCCACTTTTTACTGTGACGTGTTTGTATGTTAAGCATTTTTTGACATTTTGTTTCTTTTTGAATATTAATCGTTATTTTTTTCTTTATTATTATTTTTATTGCCTCTTATGGCATAGCTGTAACTGTAGCTTGCATTAGTAGGTTTGAGCTTGATTTATGTGTATTGTACTTTTAACTTGGGGTGACCCGTGCCCAATTAGCTTCTCGTAGGTATGACAGCAAGGCGTCAGGGACTCAGGTCTTCATTATAGGGTGAATAAATAAATAAATAAAAAAGAAGAAAAAAAATTAAAATTGCTTCAGAAGCCTTGTTCTCTACATTTTACGGTTGGTAATATCTTTTTTCGTCAGTGTGACTAAACTCTTTGCTGCGACACCATTGTGTGGCGAGCCGTTTACCTTCCCTCAGTTAACCAGCACTGCCAGTGTGAATGAGTGCTCATCTAGACATGCTACTCAGATGCTGTTTCAGGATGTGGTTAAAGATCAAGAATGAGTGAAAAGGTTTTTTTTTCTTTCTTTTTATTTGCTAGTTAAGTTATGATGATAATAACAATAACTTGGTGTTGTGGTGATTTTCCTTTTTTTTATATATGTGCATAATTATTATTATTTATATTTTTTCCTCTCCTCTCTTTTAATCTTTAATCATAATATAGATAAGGAATTAATTTTGCAATAGCTTTCAGTATTGCCAACTTGCTGGGCATTCCGCTGTGAATGACCCAGGCCAATTTCCCACCACAGTATCACCTGCATCCAAAGACCATGCAATGGAGGGGTACCTGTTACTATGCAGCAGGTTTTGTTATCAGTAGGAGTGCATACATAGTATATGGTTATTATCTTTTTTTATGGAGTTAGATGTGATTTATTTTTTAATAGATTTTTTTCTTTTTTTCTCTCTCTCTCTTTCCTTCTCTATTCTTTTCCATTCTGGATTTCTTTGTTTTTCTCTCTCCTAGGACCAAACTCAGTCTAGTTCTGTTTTTGAGGTTTGAAGTGAAACATCCAGCATTGAAATCTCTATTTTTCTTGCCCTCTTCTTCAAATGGTATATTTTTTATTACTCATGGTCCCGAAATTCTTTATTTTCTGTTTATCCTTCCAGTTCTTTATCCTTATCCATATCCTTGTCAGTGTCATTCTTGACTTTTGTTTCCTTTCCTTCTTCTATCTTCTGACCCTATTTCTCTTCCTCTTTCCTTCCTCCCCACTGGCCTCTGCCCCTGTTTCTTCTCCTCCTTCCCCCCAACACTTCTGCCTTTTCCAATTCCTCCCCCTCTTCCTTTCTTCTTTTTCTTCTTCTCCATCTTTTTATTTCTGTTTGTCTTCTCAATGCTGACCTTTTCAGTAAGAACAGACTGAGTTGGGACCGATCCATGTTTGGCCTGCGAATAAGATAGAAGGGGCTCTAAAGAAAGCAATGTACTTTTGTCTCTTCTTTCTTTCTTTCTTTCCTTTTGGTGCTTTTACGAGAAACAAATGAAAATGTATGCTTATTTTTTCATATATTGTTTATTTTTTGGTGTCTAGGAAGTTGAGGAACAATTCTCTTAGGTCATTTCTCGAGATGTAAAGGGAAATTGGTGTAGATGTTTATTGAAAAAAAAGAGTATGGATATATTAGATATCGGTTGATTATTTAAACAGTTTTTACAATGTTGTTTTACAGGTACACCACTGATTTTCTGGGCATAATTATTAGCAGGAACTTGACTTTCCTGCCGTGGCCAGATTAGTTCACTGGGCAGCCACAGTTAGTATTAAGTGTGGGTGCAGTCACATTATTGTTTACACTGCACTGGATGGTGTAGCTTTCTTGATTTTGTGCAATTTCTAGCTTATTTTGTTATGAATTCCAAATAAAGTGTATGTGTTATAGGTAGTCCATAATGCTTTAGAGCTGCAGGAGGTACATGATTAAGAGTTCAGAGGCATATGATTTAATATTATTGTATAACTGTTGTTGGTCTGGCTAAAAGGATGATCCAGCTCTGTTGGAGAATCAAGGTTTACCAGGTAAAGTCAGTGGTGTCCCGTAAATGTTAACGGAATTGTTTTACATGTTGCAATGGAAATGTAAGCCGATTCTTTTTAGGGACAAAGAAAGAAATATTTAGGTTTGCATCAGCTATATATTAAAGGACTTGTGGTAAATTAACATCCATAGTCATTGCATTTTTAGCTTTTGAGATTGTCCAAAATTATGAAGCAGACAGTTTATTTTGTTTTGTAGAGAGAGTATTATTGATGTTGGCAATTTTTGAATAAGATTTATTTTCAAAACTCTATAAAAAAGATATCAACTGAAAGTACAGGGATATGTGAAAAATCTTGTGCTGGGTTTTTATGAATGAAAATAGACCTAGGAGAGACTGATTAACAAATTCAAGATTTCAGAATTAAGGGATTTTTTTATGTATTGATGTGGGTGATAAACAATTTTTGTGTTTTAGAACAATATGTGGTGGTGTACATACTCACGCATCTGTGTCAGTAATATACTCTGCACATTGATTACAAAATAAAGCATTCGTAGTTCAACTTATACTCTCACAGGAGTCGGCAGATCAAGCATAGGGTGAATGTGAGGGTGGTATGTGATTAGTTTTTTTTTTTTTTTTTTTTTTTTTTTATTTATGTTTTTTTTTTTTTTTTTTTTTTTCTATTCGATGTCCAGCATTTTCCAAGATGAGCAGTGTTTTGGAGGTCAGGGGCTTCCAAACACTCCAAGTGTCCTAGAGGGGTGCTGGACTGTCACAGGATATAGTATAAAATGATATAAAGGTAAAGAGAGAGAGCCATACTCTTTTTATTA
>NW_020869434.1:230728-240728 GCF_003789085.1 Penaeus vannamei | reverse complement strand
CCAGCAAGGCCACATGGCAGCCATCTTGACAATCCATGTCCCACCACTTATCAACGGCAGAAAACACAGTGTAAGGGGATACATTCCAGTTTGTGCAATTAAGAAGTAATTGCTGCTTGTTCTGTACTAACCCCTAAAAGGATGGCAATGTTCAGAGCATGTGCACACAAGACGGGAAAAAGTCAGGTTTTCTATCTTATTTAATACACAGTTATTTCAGCTAAGATGCTCTGCTTTGGAGATTTATATATATATGATAATTTGGAAACCTTTTTTGGGAGGATAAATCTTGCTGTGTTTCGTCCAGTGTGCGTACATACCTGAGAGCAACACTTGCCGCATTTTATCCATAAGGGGTTAAAAAAAAAAAAAAAAAAGAAAAAAAAAAGTTGCTCCGTAATTGTGCAGAATTTTGACTCCCAGAAGTTCTTTCGCTGAAATATTCTGAGGATAGTTGTAACTTTTTTAAAAATGTAGTAGGTCAAGTGAAAAGATATTGTATTTTTGGAATATTTTTGGAATGACAGAAACAGGGTATATCTGCATGAAAGTACTAGGTGGTCAAAAGAAAGAGGTTCCCCATTTTAGCTGTGTGTCTGTCTCCATGTGCCCATAGACCAAAGTTTCATACAGTTGTACAGTCAATTGCATTTGCCATTAATTTGTGCCACTTTTTTTTTTTTTTTTCTATCCCCCCCCCCTATTTCCCCTCCCCCTCTTGTTGTGTGCATCTCAATGATTTTTTTTTCTTTTATTATTAACTATCAATCTTACAACATTACTGTCAATGTAATGTGTATTTCCTTTTTTTATTCTTTGTGTAAATTGTTAGACAGAAGGTCACAAACTATGCATAAACAAGTCCAGAGGTAGGACATTCTTGAGAATACTCTTGAAATTCAAAAGAAAGACTTAAATATTCTTGTTGGGAATAGTGTGAGAGATGCAGTGTTAGTATAAAAAAAATAAATAAATAAATAAAAGTGCAGCTTTTTATTTGCAGATTTCTTCATGGCACAGTGTTAAGGTAATAATAAATGTATTGGTTTTCCTTTTTTCATAAAAGTTGAGTAAGCTACATGCATTAACAAGAAATGTTAATTTTTCAACGAATGGGAAAGAATCTCAGTGCATGGAATAATTAAGGATTAGGGAATAAGACTATAGAATGTACACTATAATGTAAAAAGATGATAATGATTCTCTTATTGTCAGTGCCTGGTGGAGAAATCTGCTGTTGGGTTTTGCTTCACAAATTTTTGATGTTAAGAATCGTCACGAAATCCTTAAAAATAATAAAAACTCAGCACAATTAAAAGGAGTCACATTTTGGATGTTTGTGCTAGTTCTGTATTGTGTCCCCCCTCCCCCCTCAAAATCTCCTAGGTAATTGTTTGTTTTGCCTTTTCTCTACCTCTGGACTGCGAGTTCAGTGCCTGGACTGTTAAGGCTGAGTAGATGTCTTTGTAGATACTGTATCTGGTTCTTTTTTTTCTAATTTTATGACGTGATTTTTATTACTTTTTTTTCTTCAATTTTGCATTTGCTTTAATAAAAATCTGAAAATCCAACATGTGTATTCCTGTCCTTTCAAATAAACCTGTAGTGTGCTTTTGAAACTCCGTAATTTGTAATTCGCATCAATTTAAAAAAATTATGGATCCATAATAAAAGGTAATTAATCACTAGCACTCACTTTATTTGTAGAAAAAAAGACACAGAAGCATAAGAAAGTAAACAGAAAAAGAAATAAATATATTTTCCATATATGCATTAATACTATTAAAAAAAGAAGAAAAAAATGTCCACAGCTATTTTCATATTCATAAACAATACACAACTTAGCAAAATGTTTCATGTCATCTTCAAAGTGGAAACTCAGGATATAGGCATTTCCTATATGTTGTAAAGCTTACAATTGGGGTAACTAATTAAACAAAAACTTCTTTGTTATTAAATGGGAAAGTTTTTTTACCTTTTTTTTTTACTTTTTATTTTTTTTTAGTATACCCTACATATATCAGTTATATTTGTACTGATTAATTACTGTTCAAATCACTCGTACCAATATTTGAGATGTTACAAATAAATTCTTCCATTTTAGGATCACAAGTCCAAAAGACATAATTTAAAACTATTATTTTTGTACTAGCCAATAAACAGGCTATGACTTTGAAAGAGAAAAATACTATAGAATGATTATGTTGTTACATATGAGAAGTTGTCGAAAATTTTACTACACAGTCATACACAACATGCAATGCTTTGACTAATGAATATCAACACAGGTGAATGCCAGATCTTGTTATGCACTTTCTTAATTCCTAGAGAGAAAATAGAAAATAACTTTTAAAAAGGACAAAATCGCAATACATATATCAATCAACCTACTTGGATAATGGAAGAGTAAAAATCCTGAACAAATTCCAAAAAACTTTAACACATCTTCAACATAATCACAATATAGTAATCCATCTTTTCCATCTATTAAAATCAAATATTCACGTTACATTAGCACTTCAATATGAATTATTTGCATGGGAAAAAAATAATAACAATAATAATGCATTAGATAAAATGGTCAAATTCTTTTGTATTTCCTCGCACAATTCCCTGTATGACAAGTTTTGCACAACCAGTTTATAAAAAAGAAAAGAAAAAAAGTAAGTCCCTTGTTCATGAGATGGCAGTGAAGAGTTGTATATAGGACAGGGCTGAAAACATACCACCACAGAAACATTTCAAGTATAAATTTATTGACTATTATACTGTTCTAAAAATGTCCTCCTATAGACACTAGGAGTCAAAGAAAAAGTTGTTTATTTCGATTTTCTTTTTGCATTTCAGTTGATATTCACACAAGCAACTTTTCAATAAAAAAAAATTAAAAAGGAAGAGGCATTCCTTAACAGACAAGAAAAAGGTTGTTTTTTCTTTCCTTTATTTTCACTCGCCATTTCTTTTCCACATGAAGCATAAAATTCCACAATTCGACTGTGCTCTCCCAATATACACTAATTAATTGTCTGTCGTCTCCATGGGATCGTCATCAGCATCCATGTCATCTCCATCATCATCCTGTGGGGGTCGCTCCGGGGGCTTTTCATAGGCCTTCTCTAATGCAGACACTACAACGCCATCCCAGACAGACATTTCGCTTGCTATACCTAAAAGAAGAGTAAACCAAATGCATGAGGTTTAATTATTCTGCAAAGACAGAGACAATACTAAGAAATTGTCAAAATGCAACTACAGAAATTCCCTCTTCCCAGTATGTCTAAGGAATTATTTACACAATCCTTTTCAGAGCATGGAACCAAATTTGTTCCTCAAAACAGTTATCCTTCCCAAGCACTGATATACAGGCCCTGAATTCAGACATGCCAAGCTAATGGATTCCTGACAAAACACACATACATAGACAATAAATAAATATGTGAAGAACACACAATATATAAGAAGAACCCACATCTAACATTACTCTACTCTCGTATGAGCAACTGTTGATATTAGCATAAACACACTGCATATATACCCACGTAAATATACCGTCATACATTGCATTCCATAGTTATTGTTATGATGAATCACAGCAATACAATATTTATCACAAATAGATCCATGCACAGCAAAAAATGAGCCAATCCTGTGAAAAAGCCCCACAAGCTGAATGGTGGTTCACACCAAGCTCAAACTTCACATTACCACTGATCCAGAGCATAGCCGAACACCATACATGGATACTGATTGTGTAAATAAATCCTTAGATTCAAGATAAAAGGAACTAGACTAAAAGAAAATATTTTTTCTTTCTTTTCCTTTTGAGAGAAATATAACCACAGTTCTTACTTGAGTTGCCTTCGAGTCCAAGGATCTGTTTGTAGCCACCATGTGAAAGTACTCTTAGAAGAGTCTGGGCGGTGAGACATACAAGGTCCTGCTGTTCCAGAGTCATGGCTGTATGTACACGAATATTCCCTCCTTCACAGGGGTCACTGATACCTGAAAGTATACAAAACAAGGCACTCCTTCCCATCCCTCCTCAAAACATGTCCAATTTAACTCTTCAGTGACAGGTACAGCTATAGACGTAACAGCCTATGACATATATGCATCCTGACCTGGAGCAGGTGGGCCTGCTGTACACAGCTTAGGCCTAGCCACAAAGCCTAGACTGTTACGTAATGTTATTTCATTAAGTCCAATTGCCTTGCTCAATTACTTCTCAATAATTCTAAAATATCTATTAAATATAATGAAACTTCCAATTTTTCACAACAAATCATTACATAAAAGACTTTAAGAAAGGCAAATGCATTAAATGGTAAAGTCAATCAAGAAATCAAAGTTCCATGCACTAACCTGCAGAGCCTGGTAAGAACAGCCCTGCTGCTAATAGCTGCAAACATCTGCGGAATGCAGAATTTATGGGCAAGGCCTGTCTGCTTGGGTTGTTCATAATAGCATAATGTGCCTGGAAAGAAAATCGCAGATAAAATGGAAAGAAAATAATAATTGCTAGGGGGCAGATGTTGCCATCAACATACATAGGAGTAACAGCAATTTTAAGGAATGACTGAAATGAAATTCATGCCTTGACTATAAACCCACTGATGAATTTTTTACCAGCACCAATCTTAGCCTCACAGTCAGTCACTCGAGCATTAAATCAGAAGCACAGGAAACACATTTACCCCAGTCTGTATCCATTTGCCTGTGCTATACACAGTTTTCCAGGTTAAAACAAGGCTTTATCTAGCCCTGCTTTTGAGGGGCAGTAGATCCTGATTAGCCACACCCAGAGCCAAACATGCAAACAACTATTTAGCATCACACAACTTAGAGCAGGTTGACCACTTGTGGTCCGTATCCTTGACAACCAGCATTTGGGCTTGGATTGTTATGAAAAGAATGGATATACATCATCAATATGTCAAAAAAAAACAAAAAAAACAAAAAAAACATGCACTCTAACAACTCCAGTGTTACAAAAAAATGGATGTGGTCCACGTCTCTTGCTATCACTAAATCCTAGTGTCTTAGTGCCTTTTCCTTTTCAATGGATTTTGGTATTCAATTTTTTTTTTTTTTTTTTTTTTTACAATTTATTGTTTCTTAAGCTTTAATTTCAAATACGTTTCAAAAATTTATTATAAAAAAATCATCTACATCTTTCAAAGTCTAAAAGTAGTACATCTTTAAACTTTTTCTCCCAAAGAACCAGCAAAGACTATTATTTTGCATAGTTTATCACCCTTTTCCATTTCTTTACATGTCTTACAAATTGAATGTAGTAACAAATAGCTGGAAAACTACATTCTCCAATCCAGCAGGGGTTATTTACGACGAGCTACCCAAACCATCTCACCAGGAGGTCCAGCATCCAAGGTGACAGAGGTTCAAACCCTTCGAAGCGTCCACGCAGATCCCGCAGTAACCGAATAAGTACTTTAATTGTGGAGTGGTGTGCATTCTCCTCGAACCAGCGGCTGAGGGACAAAGAGAAAGAGAAAGGGGTAAAATCAGATGAAGAAGAATCCAACTGCACTTATGGCACATCTTTTCCAAACTTGACTAAATCCTTTATTCCCATACTTTGAATTGGAAATATTCAAGTATTACCACCTTGAATTTATCTTTCTTTTAAAACTTTTAAGTGACTATCAGATTTCAAGAAACATTTCAACAGGTACAACCATGTACGTTATCATTCATAGGGCGACCAGAAGAAACTTTCTCACCTGTGTCTAATCGCCGCTAGGTGTGACTGGAGGATCTTCTGGTCGAGGTGCAGCTCAGGATCCAGTTTGCGCAGGTTCTGGTGGATGGTGGTCACAAGGACACGCACTGTGGCCTCACTGTTGCTGATCTCGAAGCCTCGGTCATCTGGGAGCATTGTGAGGACGAGCACTGCAGGTTTAGGTTAGTCTCACATTAGGGAGAGGTGTATGTGAATGTATAAAATCGTATGTTGATAGAGGAGGAGGAGAGGAGCGACAGAGGAGGTGTGCAAGGGAGGAGAAAGGATAGGAAAAACAAGAGAAGTGTGAAGAGGAACCAAAACAAAAGGTGGAGGAGAAAGAGCAGGACAGGAAATGACAGAGGTGTGCAAGGGGAAATAAGAAAGAGGAGGAAGAAAATAAAAGAGAGGAGGAAGAGGAAGAAGGAGACGAGGAGGAGTTGGAGGAGGGGGGGGAGGAAGGGAGGGGGGGGGAGGAAGGGAGGAGGAGGGGAGAAAGGAGGAGGGGAGGAGGGGAGGAGGAGGGAGGAGAGGAGGAGGAGGGAGGGAAAGAGGAGGAGGAGGAGGAGGGAGGAGAGGAGGAGGAGGAGGAGGAGGAGGAGGGGAGGAGAGGAGGAAGGAGGAAGGGAGGAGGAAGAAAAAAAAAAAAAAAGAGGGAGAGGAAAAAAGACGAGAGACTTACAAGAGGAAGAAGAAACGGCATGACTTACAAAAGCAACACCACCATTGTACCAAAGAAGAAAAAAGGCTCCCCCAAAAGCAATCCACTTACCTTCCTGGGGCTCTTGCGTGCGCAGATCATCACACACCTTTTTCCCGAGAGCTTCCACGGCCTCCTTGGTGGGCAGCGTCTTGAGGATCACCACAATGTCTGCCACATTGTGTCCCGTCATCATGGTACCTTTCTTGTACGAGCCCACCTGTCGCACCTCTTCGATTTGCTGCAAAGACACAATGGGACGATTCATCTTTTTTTTCCTTTACTGAACTGGTTAGTAGGCAATTCGTCTTTTTTTTCTCTCTTTCTCTCTCACTCAACTACCCCAGTTTATATTTTAGCATTCATCTTTTCCTCTCAATGGCAATGGTTAACATCAAATAATCTATCTTTTTTTCCAATGCGTGGTCATTTAAACGGGACACATCTTTTCTTTTTTCTTATCTTACTGGTTCATACACAACTCTAGAAAATAACTAGCGTAACTGCACCACAACACGCATTTCTGAACAGCCCAAAGTGATTTTAAAGCTTTAACTCTCACCTGGGAATATATGCAAACTCTAGGGGCCAAACGTCATTAAAGACTGTACGGGGGGGGGGGGGGGGGTCCTATGGGTCAACTCCCATATATATAAGTTATGTTTACTTGTTTACTGCTCCTCTTTGGTACAGATTCTGAAGATTATATAAGTAATTTTTTTTTCCTCTCAGATCATGGGATCAAAATATCTAAAGAGGTTAGTCTCTCTTCTTAGTGCTTAACTCTTATAAGGTAGGAAGGGATACCTACAAGCAAGGTACGAAACTTAAACCTTACACACAAAATAAAAACATTTCCCGACAAAGACCTATTACAAAAAAAAGGAGAATGTTTAACATAACACACCAACGAATATTTGTGCAATGGAATTGGAATCTAACTATGGCACTATTTTACATTCCAACTAATGTGGAAAAATGAAGAAAAATCTAACTGGCACATTCTCTACTCGGCAAAACCGCTCCCTCTTCCACTTGCCTCTGCGCCAACCTAAATACTCTTCGAGGGCAGTGTCAATTCACAATCTATCTTCTGACGGACAGATTTGGAACTAATGGAAAAGAGTATTCGCAATTGCTATTTACAATAATAATAATAATAATAACAATAATAAATGAGGAACAAAGAAATGCCATCAATATATAATAATGGTAGTAATTAGAGTAATATTAATAGAGTAAAAATAATATTAGTAGCCAATATTAATAATAATCATAATAATAAAATAAATAATAATAATAATAATAATAATAATAATAATAATAATAATATATAATAATAATAATAATAACAAACAACAACCACAACAACATCGAAAGCAGCAAAAAACAACTCAATGATGTCACAAATCACGTGGGCCGACCCCCTGGCACCCAATCTACCTTGGCCCTCAGCCACTCTGACCCTAAATGGAAGCCAAGCAGGTGATCAAAGTAGACCGGGCATTCCAAAGCCATCGTGTAACCCATAATACCACCATGACCTACTTTCCGCATCCACACAAGAGGTCCATGAATTGAGTGAGAGCTATACGCTGTCGATTTAGCGTTCGGTTCCGAGAACGGACGCGTACTGCTGACTATGGAGAGGGGTGTGATCACAAAAAGGAACTTGTTCTATTTCAATATTCACAACCAAGACACTAATTTACATATGTATTTGTGAGTGTTGGTGTGTGTGAATGTAAAAGTGAATGAATGAATGAGTGAGTGTGCATGTGTGTGTGCATGTGTGTGTGAAAGTGAGTGTGTGTGTGCAACTGAGTGCATGTGAGTGTGAGTATGTGTGAAAGTGTGTGAAAATGAGAGAGAGAGAGAGAGAGAGAGAGAGAGAGAGAGAGAGAGAGAGAGAGAGAGAGAGAGAGAGAGAGAGAGGAGAGAGAGAGAGAGAGAGAGAGAGAGAGGAGAGAGAAGAGAGAGACAGAGAAGACAGACAGAGAGACAGACAGAGACAGAGAGAGGACAGACAGACAGACAGACAGACAGACAGACAGACAGAGAAAGAGAAAGAGAAAGAGAAAGAGAAAGAGAGTGATTGTGATTGTGATTGTGATTGTGAGTGTGAGTGCGAGTGTGTGTATGTGCGAGTGTGTGTATGTGTGAGTGTGTGTATGTGAGAGTGTGTGACAGTGTGAGTGAGTGTGACAGTGTGAGTGAGTGTGACAGTGTGAGTGTGACAGTGGAGTGAGTGTGACAGTGTGACCAGTGTGAGTGAGTGTGAAGTGTGAGTGAGTGTGACAGTGTGAGTGAGTGTGACAGTGTGAGTGAGTGTGAGTGAGTGAGTGTGACAGTGTGAGTGAGTGTGACAGTGTGAGTGAGTGTGACAGTGTGAGTGAGTGTGAGTGAGTGAGTGAGTATGTGTGGGTGAGTGAGTGTGAGAATATGTGTATGTGTGAGTGTGAGTGAGTGAGTGAGTGAGTGAGTGAGTGAGTGAGTGAGTGAGTATGTGTGAGTGAGAGAGAGGGACAGCGTGAGTGTGAGTGAGTGAGAGTGACATTGAGAGTGTGACTGAGTGAAAGCACGAGAGCGAGAGTGTGACAGTGAGAGTGACAGACTGAGTGTGTGAGTGTACATGTCTGTGCACGTTTACACATGCTATCAAATTATATACATTATATAAGACAATATTCACGAACAAAAAGAAAGCTCACCTACCCGCTGACAGGCAATGGTTTGCAACAAACTTACGGAACTTACGCATGCGTCAAAATTGCCCGGATCTACAATAAGGTTATCCATCACAGCTTGGATCTTTGTGACTAGGTTAAGTACAGCAGCCTGTTCTGCTGGTGTGGGTGACAAGTCTGCATTTCTTTTTAAGAGGGCCTGCAAGGGAGAGAGCAACACTTCAAAACTTTGAACATCTAACAATGTCCAGAGGTACGAGACTGGGGAAGTTTACAGATCACAATGTCAATCAAGCACCAATGGTATGTAATATCATATGAAGTCAAATAAATATTCAGCATAAACACACATCCTCTCATTCTCACCTGAGTAAATGCAGACTCGTCAGGTGCCGGCTTCACTTTGGGGAAGGCCGACTCGCAGAGTACCATGTCAAAGGGCAGCCGTGGTACAAACTGCTTCATCTTGGGGCCAAAATGTGGCCCGGGGCCCATGGGGCGCATCATGCCTCCTCTCATACCTCGCCCGCGTCCTCGGGTCATTACCATATTTTGCTAACACCTGGTGGTGAAAGAGGAGTTAGTGAGTGGAAAAATGACAGAAGGGACAGGAGAGGAAATGAAGATTTAGTAATTAATTTGTCAGAAACTTGCCCAATTAATTATAAGGTAAAAAAATAAATACAGAAAATAAAATCATTTGTGAAAAATCTAGAGGGTGTTGCTGGTCCAGTATTGTAAGGGGCGGAGACAAATTATAAAGCTGAACTAGTAGTCTCCCAGAACCTGGACCATCAGTCCTTCATCCAGTGTTCCAGCATGAGGCAGGAAGTTACCCAGGAACATTAACCCATTGGCGCCGGGTGTCACGTA
>NW_020869434.1:213228-225728 GCF_003789085.1 Penaeus vannamei | reverse complement strand
GCCGCTGTTACCGCAATAATGATAATTTTAATTTTATACCAAAACTAGGTAAATTTTAATGATAACTGTATTAATCTTCCTTTGCTCTCTATTGCTGAGAAGCACTGATTATTTTTATCTGTCTATATATATCTATCTATACATTATTCATTTATTAATCTATTCATTTATGTATTCATTTATCTATCTATTTATTATATTTGAGAGAGGAGAGAGAGAGAGAGAGAGAGAGAGAGAGAGAGAGAGAGAGAGAGAGAGGAGAGAGAGAGAGAGAGAGAGAGAGAGAGAGAGAGAGAGAGAGAGAGAGAGAGAGAGAGAGAGAGAGAGAGAGAGAGAGAAGAGAGAAGAGAGAGAAGAGAGAGAGGAGAAGAGAGAGAGAGAGAGGAGAGAGGAGAGAGACAGAGAGAACCATTCCTCTGTTTTTATTTCAGTTCCATTATATCAAAGAGAAATAGCCACAATAATCAAAGACATACTGTTTGATTCTATCTTGCGACTACATTTGCATTCAAAGAAAGAAAGAAAAAAACAAAAGAATGAGAAGCATAAAACAGAGTCTTACGGAATGCCATTGCAAAATTAATTCTAGTCGATTTGTCATGCCTCTCTACATCAATCTACTACACTCTTCAAATAACAAAAATCAATCTCTCTCTATACTTACTCTCCTCTCTCTCTCCTCTCTTGCACTTATATTACTTCTATCTTGACCTTTACTTATATTCAACACTCTATATTACTCTACATTCATATTACTCTCGCTCTCTTTCATGCGATCTCTCTCTTACTGGTATACCTCTCTTATATTCTCTATACTGCTTCATATCATCTCTATATATATCTATCCGTCTCCTCTTTCTCCTCTCTCTCATCTTCTTCTCCTCCATTCTTCTCACCTCTCCATCCCCTTCCTTTAGTCTGCTCTATACTTCTTCTTGCCCTGTTTGTCTTGTCGCTCCTTCTCTCTTCTGTCTCTTCTCTCTCTACCTCCTGCTTCCTCTGTCTTCTTCTCACTCCTCGTGCCGTGTGGTGTCTCTCTCTGCGCCCTCTGTGTGCTTTGCCTGTCTGCTTTTGCTTTTCCAGTCCCTCTCCTCCTCTCTCTACATTGCCCTCCTCATCCTCTCTCTACTCTCTCTCTCTCCTCTCTCTCCTCTCTCTTCCCTATTTCTCCTCTTCCTTGTCCCTCTCGCCCTAGCCGTCTTTCTCCTTCTTCTCTCGTTTTTCATCCTTCTATCGTGACCTCTCCCTCTCCTCTCTCTCTCCTCTCTCCTCTCTTTCTCTCTCTCTCTTCTCTCTCTTCTCTCCTCTCCCCTTCCTTAGTCCTCTCTCGTGCTTCTCCCTCTTTTCCTCTCCTCTGGCTCTCTCTCCTTCCTCTCCCTCTCTCTTCTTCCTGTCCTCATCTCCTCTCTTCCCTCTCTCTCGCTCTCTATCCTTTCCAACTCCTACTCTCCTTCTCTCTCTCATACTCTTGTCTCTCTCTCTCTTCCTCCTCCTTTCTCTCCTCTCTCCCTCTCCTCCTTCTCTCTTCCCTCCCTCTCTCCTCATCCCTCTTCCCCTTATACATCCCTTTTCTAACCCTTCTCCCTTCTCTCTTCCCCTCTCCTACTTCTCTCCTTCTCAAATGCCTACTCCCGTTCCTTACCTTATCACCTTCTCATCTCTCACCCCTCCCTCATCCCCCCTCCCCTCTTCTCTCTCCTCTCCTCTCCTTCTCTCTGTCTCATTGCCCTCTACTCTCTATCTACTATCTCCTTTCCCCTTCTTCTCTCCCTTCCCTCTCTTTTCTCTCTCTCTCCTCTCTCTCCTCTCTCTCCTCTCTCTTACCCCTGCTCCCTTCTCTCACTCTCTCACTCTCAATCTCTCACTCTCTCTCTCACTCTCTCTCTCACTCTCTCTCTCTCTTCTCTCTCTCTCTCTCTCTCTTCTCTCTCTCTCTCTCTTCTCTCTCTCTCTCTGCTCTCTCTCACCACACTACACCGACAACATACCGCACAACTACACACACACACACACACTCCACACACACCACACACACACAACACACACCACACACACACACACACACACACACACCACACACACCTACACACACAAAATACTCGACACACACACACACACACCACACACATACACACACGCCACACACACACACACACACCACACACTGAATTGTGTGTGTGTGTGTGTGTTGCTGTGTGTGTGTGTGTGTGTGTGTGTGTGCTGTGGTGGTGTGTGTGTGTGTGTGTGTGTTTGGATTGTGTGTGCTGGGTGTATGCTTCAGATTTGGCAAATATGTATTTATCCTGTTTTAACATTCATCAAACACAACTACATGTATGATTTCAATTGTTATATCAGTCAAAAGTATGATACAATTTAGAAATATTAAGTCGTAAAATATAATCTGAAAAATATCAGTTAAAAGTATTTATACAATTTAGAAATTGAAGTCGTATTTTATGATGTGAAAAACTATATCAGTCAAAGTATGATACAATTTAGAAAATATAATCGTAAATATATAATATGAAAAATATCAGTTAAAAGATATGATACATTTAGAAAAATAAATATTAAGAAATTATAAGTCGTCATATATGATATCGAAAAAATTTATTAGTCAAAAGTATGCATATAATTTGAAATAAGTCGTAATATATATGAAAAATATCATTTAAAAGTATGATACAATTTAGAAATTGAAGTCGTATTATGATGTGAAAAATAATCGGAAAAATAGTATCAGTCAAAGTATGAACAATTTTATACAAGTCTAAAAATATAATATGAAAAATATATCAGTCAAAAGTATGATACAGTTTAGAAATACAAGTCGTAAATATAATATGAAAAAATTATCAGTCAAAAGTATGATACAATTTAGAAATATAAGTCGTATTTATGATGTGAAAAATATATCAGTCAAAAGTATTATACAATTTATATTATACCATGATGTGAAAAATATATCAGAAAAATATATATAGAAATATAAGTCGTAGTATATGAATTGAAAAATATCAAGTCAAAAGTATGATACAATTTAGAAAATAAGTCGTATACATGAATGAAAATATATCAGTCAAAAGTATGATACAATTTAGAAATATAAGTCGTATATATGACATGAAAAATATATCAGAAAACTATATTAGTCAAAAGTATGATAAAATTTAGAAACATAAGTCGTAAATATAATATGAAAAATATCATTTAAAAGTATGATACAATTTAGAAATATAAATATAAGAAATAATAAGTCGTATATATGATATGAAAATATATTAGTCAAAAGTATGATACACTTTAGAAATATGAAGTCGTAAATATAATATGAAAAATATCAGTTAAAAGTATGATACAATTTAGAAATATAAGTCGTATATATGACATGAAAAATATATCAGAAAATTATATTAGTCAAAAGTATGAATAAAAATTTAGAAACATAAGTCGTAAATATGATATGAAAAATATCATTTAAAAGTATGTTACAATTTAGAAATATAAGTCGTATTTAATGAATGTGAAACTGAGCTTCTCTCATAAAACTAGAATTTTCCAGGCGAGAGATTGCAATCCACAGCACAATGTTGCACAATCAATGACAGATATGCGGTGAATATCTAACATCGACGCGCGCACTGTTGCACAATCAGTGATTTGCATGTTGTGAATATCTATAAATCGTTGGAGTGAAGTAAGATCTCAGGTAGAGGCACGCAAACTCACACACACGCACGTGCAGGTAAAACGTGAATATAACGTTTACAAACGGCACACGAAGGGCAGGTTTAACGTCAAGACAGTGAATCATAACGGTTTAAAACGCACACAGAGTCAGGTTTAACGTCAAGACAGAATATAAACGTTTAAACACACACAACGAGTCAGGTTTAACGTCAAGACAAAAGTCTAAACACACACAGAGTCAGGTTTAACGTCAAGGACAGAAATATAACGTTTAAACGCACACAAAGTTAGGTTTAACGTCAAGACAGAATATAACGTTTAAACACACACAAAGTTAGGTTTAACGTCAAGACAGAATATAACGTTTAAACGCACACAAAGTTAGGTTACGCAAGACAGAATATACGTTTAAACGCACACAAAGTTAGGTTTAACGTCAAGACAGAATATAACGTTTAAACGCACACAAAGTTAGGTTAACTCAAGACAGAATATAAACGTTTAAACACACACAGAGTTAGGTTACGTCAAGACAGAATAATAACGTTAAACACACACAAAGTTAGGTTAACGTCAAGACAGAATATAACGTTTAACACACAGAGTCAGGAAACGTCAAGACAGAATATAACGTTTAAACGCACACAAAGTTAGGTTTAACGTCAAGACAGAATATAACGTTTAAACGCACACAAAGTTAGGTTTAACGTCAAGACCAGAATATTAACGTTTAACGCACCCACAAAGTTAGGTTTAACGTTCAAGACAGAATATAACGTTTAAACGCACACCAAAGTTAGTTTAACGTCCAAGACAAAAATATAACGTTTAAACGCACACAAGTTAGTTTTAACGTCAAGAAGAATGTAACTGTTTAAAGCACACAAAAGCAGGTTTTAACGTCAAGACAGAATATAACGTTTAAAAACGCAACACAAGTTAGGTCTAACGTCAAGACAGAATATAACGTTTAAACACACACAAAAGTTAGGTTAACGTCAAGACAGGAATATAACGTTTAAACACAACAAAGTTAGGTTAACGTCAAGACAATATAACGATTTAAAACGCACACAAATTTAGGTTTAAACGTAAGACTAGAATATAACGTTTTAAACACACATCCAGATCAGTTTAACGTCAAAGACAGAAAGTAACGTTTAAACGCCACACAAAGCAGGTTTAACGTCAAAGACCAGAAAGAACGTTTAACGCACACAGAGTCAGGTTTAACGTCAAGACAGAAGTATAACGTTTAAACACCACCACAGAGTTAGGTTTAACGTCAAGACAGAATATAAACGTTTAAACGCACACAAAGTTAGAATTTAACGCGTCAAAGACCGGATATAACGTTTAAAACGCACACAAAGGCAGTTTTAACGTCAAAGACAGAAAAGACGTTTAAACGCACACAAGTTAGGTTTAACGTCAAGACAGAATATAACGTTTGAAACACACACAAGTTAGGTTTAACGTCAAGACAGAATATAACGTTTAAACGCAACAAGTTAGTTTAACGTCAAGACAGAATATAACGTTTAAACACACATGTTAGGTTAACGTCATCAAACAGAAATACGTTTAAACACACACAAAGATTAGGTTTAACGTCAAGACAGATATTAACGTTAAAACACACACAAGAGTCAGGTTTAACGTCAAGAGCAGAAAAAGTAACGTTTAAACACACACAAAGTTAGGTTTAACGTCAAGACAGAAATATACTTTTAAACCACACACAAAGTTCAAAACGTCAAACAGAATATAACGTTTAAACAGCACCACAGAGTCAGGTTTAACGTCAAGACAGAAATATAACGTTTAAACCACACAAAGTTAGGTTTAACGTCAAGACAGAATATAACGTTTAAACGCACACAGAGTTAGGTTTAACGTCAAGACAGAATATAACGTTTAACGCACAACAAAGTTAGGTTTAACGTCAAGACAGAATATAACGTTTAAACGCACACAAAGTTAGGTTTAACGTCAAGACAGAATATAACGTTTAAACACACACAGAGTCAGGTTTAACGTCAAGACAGAATATAACGTTTAAACGCACACAGAGTAGGTTTAAACGTCAAGACAGAAAGTAACGTTTAAACACACAAGAGTTAGGTTTAACGTCAGACAAGACAGATATAACTTTTAAACGCACACAAAGTTAGGTTAACGTCAAGACAGAAGTATAACGTTTAAAACACACACAGAGTCAGTTTAACGTCAAGACAGAAGTATAACGTTTTTAAAAACGCACACAGAGTCAGGTTAAACAGTCAAGAAGAATTATAACGTAAACACACACAAAGTCAGTTTAACCCTCAAGACAGGAATTATAACGTTATAAACACACACAGATTAGTTAACGTCAAGACAGAAGTATAACGTTTAAACACACACAGAGTAGGTTAACGTCAAGACATATAACGTTTAAACACACACAGAGTTAGGTTTAACGTCAAGACAGAATATAACGTTTAAACGCACACAGAGTTCAGGTTTAACGTCAAGACAGAATATAACGTTTTAAACACACAAGTCCGGTTTACGTCAAGAGAATATACGGTTTAACGTCACACATAAGTTATAACGGTTTTAACTCAAGACACGTTTAAACACACACAGAGTTAGTTTTAGCGTTCAAGCAGAAATATAACGTTAAACACACAGAGTCAGGTTTAACGAAGACCAGAATATATACGGTTTAAACACACAGCAGGTTTAACGTCAAGACAAAGTTAGTAACGTTTAAAACACACACAGACAGAAATATAACGTTTAAACACACCACAAGTTAGGTTTAACGTCAAGACAGAATTATAACGTTTAAACACACACAGAGTTAGGTTTAACGTCAAGACAGAATATAACGTTTAAACCACACAGAGTTAGGTTAACGTCAAGACAGAATATAACGTTTAAACACACACAGAGTCAGGTTTAACGTCAAGACAATATAACGTTTAAACACACACAGAGTTAGGTTTAACGTCAAGACAGAATCATTAACGTTAAAAACGCACACAGAGTGAACGTTTTAACGTTTAACACACACAGATCAGTTTAACGTCAAGACAGAATATAACGTTTAAACACACACAAAGTTAGGTTTAACGTCAAGACAGAATATAACGTTTTAGTCAGGTTAACGTCAAGACAGAATATAACGGTTACACACACAGAAGTTAGGTTTAAAACACGTTTAAACAACACAGAGTCAGGTTTTAACTCAAGACATATAACGTTTAAACACACACCAAAGTTTAGGTTTAACGTCAAGACAGAATATAACGTTTAAACACACACAGAGTCAGGTTTAACGTCAAGACAGAATATAACGTTTAAAC
Source organism: Penaeus vannamei (assembly GCF_003789085.1). Taxonomy (NCBI): domain Eukaryota; kingdom Metazoa; phylum Arthropoda; class Malacostraca; order Decapoda; family Penaeidae; genus Penaeus; species Penaeus vannamei. The sequence continues at coordinate 218,682 of NW_020869434.1, read as the reverse complement.
CACACACAAAGTTAGGTTAACGTCAAGACAGAATATAACGTTTAAACGCACACAAAGTTAGGTTTAACGTCAAGACAGAAATTAACGTTTAAACACACACAGAGTTAGGTTTAACGTCAAGACAGAATAATAACGTTTAAACACACACCAGAAGTTAGGTTTAACGTCAAGACAGAATATAACGTTTAAACACACACAGAGTTAGGTTTAAACGTCAAGACAGAATATAACGTTTAAACGCACACAAAGTCAGGTTTAACGTCAAGACAGAAAGTAACGTTTAAACACACACAAAGTTAGGTTTAACGTCAAGACAGAATATAACGTTTTAAACGCACACACAGAGTCAGGTTTAACGTCAAGACAGAATATAACGTTTAAACACACACAAGGGCAGGTTTAACGTCAAGACAAAATGTTTATCTTGAAGGTCTATTGCCATTAAGTATTGCAATCTGCTGGATAAGATGTTGCAAAATTCTGTTATCCGTATAAATGTGAACGGATATGAATTAATTCTATTATCCGTATAAATGTGAACGGATATGAATTAATTTTATTATCCGTATAAATGTGAACGGATATGAATGTTTTCATTTGTATTAATGTATGGAGTCGGCACAAAGAAAACCCTCAAATACGACATCTTTATTCATTTTTTATGAAAGGGTAAAGGAAGGGGAAGGAGACTGCAGATAAAAGGGAGATGGGAAAGAGGAAACGGAGAGGGTTTAAAGAGGAAAGGAGGTTGGGGAAAGGGAAGGGGAAGGGAGGGAGAAGGGAGAAAGGTGAAGAAAGAAGGGATGGGGAAGGGAGGGAGAAGGGAGAGAGGGATTCAAGGTGAAGAAGGAAGGGATAGGGTGGAAGGGAAGGGAATAAGGGAGCTAAGGAGATGGGAAAGGACAAGGAGGAAGAGGAGGGAAGTGGAAGGGAAGGGAATAAGGGAGCTAAGGAGATGGGAAAGGACAAGGAGGAAGAGGAGGGAAGTGAAAGGGAGTTGATGTAAAGCTTAAAATGGGAAGGGAGGAGCGAAATCAAGGAGGATTTGAGAGCGCGAAAGGGAAGAGAAAGGTAGAGGGAGAGGGAAAGGGAGAGGGAGTGGCGACAGTGACAGTGAAAGGAAAAGGGAGAGGAATTGGCGTCAGTGACAGGGAAAGGGAGAGAAAGGGCAAGAGGTAGGAGGAGGGTGAAAGAAAGGGGGACAAAGAAGAAAGGAGGATGGGGAGGAGAGAGGAGGAGATAAAGGAGCGAAGGAGGTAAGAGAGGAGGAGTGAATTTAAGGGAGATTGAGAAGGAGAGGAAAAGGGAGAGAGGAGACGAGGGGTAGAATGACTAAGGGAGAAAAAAGATTATAGGGAGAGGGAAGAAGGGTGAAAGAGAGAGTGAGGAGGCGAAGCGTAGAAGGAAGAAGGGAAAGAGGGAGAGAGGAAGACAGGGCGGAAAAGGAAGAAGAGTGAAAGAGGAAGAGAGGGGGACAAGAGGGAGAAGGAAGAAGGGTGAAAGAGGGAGGTAGGAGGGCCAGAGGAAGAAGGAAGAAGGGAAAGAGAGAGAGAGGAAGACAGGGCGGAGAAGGAAGAAGAGTGAAAGAGGAAGAGAGGGGGACAAGAGGGAGAAGGAAGAAGGGTGAAAGAGGGAGGTAGGAGGGCCAGAGGAAGAAGGAAGAAGGAAAGAGAGAGGAGAGAAGACAGGACGGAAAAGGAAGAAGAGTGAAAGAGGAAGAGAAGAGGACTAGAGGAAGAAGGAAGAAGGGTGAGAGAGAGAGAGGAAGACAGGACAGAAAGAAGAAGAGTGAAAAGAGGAAGAGAAGTGGTCCTTTTACTTTTTCGCTCCGTGGTAATTCCATCATTTTATTATTGTTGTTGTTGTTAGTATTAATATTGTTATTACTGTTGTATTTATTGTATCCATATTTTATTATTGTAATTTTGTTATTGTTATTATTATTATTTAATTATTATTATTATTATTAATTATCATTATTATATTATTATTATTATTATTATTATTATTATTATTATTATTATTATTATTATTATTATTATTAACTACTATACTATTACTACTACATTATTATTATTATTTATTTATTATATTATTATTATATTATTTTTATTTATCATTATTATCATTATTATTATTATTATTATTATTATTATTATTTTATTATTATTATATTATTATTATTATTATTAATTATTATTATTATTATCATTATTATTATTATTATTATTATTATTATTATTATTATCATTATTATTACCATTGTTATTATTATTATTATTACTATTATTATTATCTTTATTATCACTATTATCATTATTAGTGATAATAAAAATGATGAAAATGATGAAAATGATATGACAATAACCATAAGAAACAACAGTAATGATAACAGTGATGATAATTGTGACAACAATGATAATGATAACAATAACAGTAAGGATGATAATAATAATGATAATAATAATAATAATAATAATAATAATAATAATAATAATAATAATAATAATAATAATATAATAATAATAATAATAATAATAATAATAATAATAATGATGATGATATAATAATAATGATGATAATATAATAATAATAATAATAATGATGATGATAATGATAATAATAATAATAATAATAATAATAATAATAATAATAATAATAATAATAATAATAATAATAATGATGATAATGATAATAATAAAATCATAAACTGATGATAATAGCAATATGATAGTAAAATGATAATAGTGATAATTGTAATAATAACAAAAAATAATGATAATGATAATGAATAATGATAATAATAACAATAATAATTATTATTATTATTATTATCATTATTATTACTATTTTAATAATAACCATGATGATGATGACGATAATGATAGTAATGATAATGATAATAATATTAGAAATAATAATGATAAGATATAATATTAATGATGATAATGATTATTATAACAATAATAACAATGATGATAATAATACCATTAATAATATTATTAATAGTAATAACGATAATAATGATAGTAATGATAATAATATAGATAACGTTGATCGATAATATTGATGGTCATGATGATAATTATAAAAAATTGTGATCATAATGATCATAATTATTACTATTATTATCATTATAATGATAATGATAATAACAATGATAACAATAATAAGGATTTATATAGTAATAATAATAATAATAATAATAATAATAATAATAATAATAATAATAATAATAATAATAATAATAATAAATGATAATAATAATAATAATATAATAATATAATAAATAATAATAATAATAATAATAATAATAATAATAATAAATAATGATAATAATAATAATGATAATAATAATAATGATGATGATGATGATGATATATAATAATAGATAGTATAACAATAATGATAATAATGATAATAAAATTATAATATTAATACTAATAGGGACGCTACTACTAATAACAATGATGATAATAATGTTAGTAAGAATAATAATGCTAGTAATAATAATAATAACAATAATCATAATAGTAATAATGATAGCAATAATGATAGTGATGATGATGATGATAATAATAATAATAATAATAATAATAATAACGATAATGATAATAATAATGATGATAATAAAAATAATGATAATAATAATAATGATGATAATAATAATAATAATAATAATAATAATAATAATAATAATAATAATAATAATAATAATAATAATAATGATAATAATAATAATAATAATAATAATAAATAATAATAATAATAATAATAATAATAATAATAATAATAATAATAATAATAATAATAATAATAATAATAATAATGATAATAATAGTAATAATGATAATAATAATAACAATAATAATGATAACAATAAACATAATGATAATCATTAGTACAACAATAATAACAATGATAATATTCACAATAATGTCAATAACAATATTGATAATGATAATAATAATAACAACAGTAGATATATTGATGTTATTCTTGTTTACATAAAATTATATTTATTGTGACTATTGCTGTTATTCTGTTGTTGTTTTAGTTGTACTGTTGTCATCATTATTATTGTTGTTGTTCGTATCCTATCACCATAATCATAGTAAAAGCATTAGTTTTGTTATTACTGTTGATGATGTCATGCACATCACACAGAAGCATGATTTACATTTTTTAAGCAATAATTAAAAAGAACAGTGTTACTGTAATTTTAGGTTTAAATCACCAATAGTTTTCTCAATGAAAAGGCAAAATTTATGATCATATCATTTATCATTACCATCCCTTTTCTCATTCGAGTAACGTAGCCAGACGACGTCGCTCTCGTTCAGATACGGTGCCATCTTTCACCGCTGTCTAAAAGTAATCTGAGGGATTTAAAAGGCCCTAAAAATATCTGTTATTTTTAATTGTTCAAGTAGATAATTTTGAAGAGAAATAAGAGTAAAAGTATGGCATGAATGTAGAGTAAATATAAAAAAAACTTCTGTTGGATGTGAACCAAAGCGCGTCAAACATTATTGGAACACGTAGTGGGTTTCACATCTGGCAACACAAGCAATCAATCAGTACGCGACTGGCTACGGACTAGAGAAGACGTAGTCTATTTCTTTCGTGTTGAATCTATCAATCCAGAAATTGTCGGGAGAGAAAACGAACCGAACTGAATCCAGCTGTTCACAGGGTAGTCCTTGGACCTGCTGACAGCTGTGGGAAGGCGGTTAAAAGTGACTTACGGAGAGAAATCGGTCAGAAATTCGGGCTCACTGAGGTCACCCACATCTAACGGGTCAGCAATTGAGGAACAGCAGCGGCCAATGTGAGTATCTGGGTATCTACTTGGGTATCGGTATCAGTGAGTCTTCGGGTGGTATCAGGACGTGTGTGTGGAGTGAGAATGGCACAGTAGGAGTAATGGCACTTGGCAGACCTAAAGGGATTACGTTATTTATATTTTCTTTCGTTTTTTTTTTCTCGCTTCCTGTTTGTTTGTTTACTTTTTCGTAAGGTTCATGAATATTTGTTTTGTTTCATGACTTTCTTGAGTCATGGCAGACTAGTAAAACAAGTGCTAACTTTATGTAAGTATACAGTTCAATATCTCAATAAGATTTATTCGTAAAATGATTTGTTTTTATAGTAAACCTGACACCTTGTTATATTCTTAGCAACAGATACAAATAATTGAGGAAAAGATATTTTAATTGCAACATTTCTTCTGCAGTTCAATCAATGGCTCTTTCTTTCATCTTGTATTTGTCCAAGTGACACATGCTCTCCCATTGACATTTCATTTAAAAAGGAAAAAAAAAGAAAATACAAAAGTATTATGCTATTCTGAAAATATATTCACTTGGAGATGATTAGATGTTGTTTTGATACACATGTGATATTTAATATGCATATAGCTTTGTAATTTTATGTTTATATATAAATGTATAT
>NW_020869434.1:203228-208228 GCF_003789085.1 Penaeus vannamei | reverse complement strand
CGATGGTGCGGCTTCAAGGGGATGCATTTTGAGAATTTGTTTACTTGTTGATTTGTTTTTGTTTTTTTTTGTTTTATTTTTGTTTAATTTGTTTATTTAAATTTAATGATTTATTTTGTTTATTTATTTATTTTGTTTACGTTTTTTTCATGGTATTTGTTATGCGCGTATATTGTTGCGTAAGGGAACAGTCCTCAATACAGTGTTCAGTGACGTTCACCGGAAACGGATGGAAAAATATCCGAAAAATATTTCTTTATTGAACTGAACAATAGCGAATGAGTTTGAGCTCAGCATTCATCATGTGTGCTTGGATGATGCAACGAGTCGACAGTTCTCAAAGAGGTCGTCAAAAAGTGCCAACTTCGGGGTCGTCCCGGTGCCAGGCAAGTATGTGCGTGTGTGTGGGGCGGGTAGTGGCGAGGGTAGGGCCTGTGGTTGGGGGTGGGGGGGTAGTGGGAGGGTAGGGGCGTGTGTGGGGGGGGGTAGTGGGAGGGTAGGGGCGTGTGGGTGGGGGTGGGCGTGTGGGGGGTAGTGGGCGAGGGTAGGGGCGTGTGGGGGGGTAGTGGGCGAGGGTAGGGCGTGGGGGGGTAGTGGGCGAGGGTAGGGGGTAGTGGGGGGGTAGGGGCCTGTGGTGGGGTGGGGGGGTAGTGCGAGGTAGGGGCGTGTGGGGGGTAGTGGGCGAGGGTATGGGCGTGTGTGGTGTTGTGGGGAGGGTAGGGCGTGTGGGGGGGTATGGCGAGGTAGGGCGTGTGTGTGTGTGTGGGGGGGGTAGGGGTAGTATGGGCGAGGGTAGGCGTGTGGGGGGTAGTGGGCGGTGTGTGGGGGGGGTAGTGGCGAGGTAGGTGTGTGGGGGGGTAGTGGGCGAGGTAGGGCGTGTGGTGTGGGTATGTGGCCGGGGTGGGGGGCGTGTGTTGGGGGGGGGGGTAGTGGGCGGGTGGGGGGGTAGGGGGTGGGCGAGGGCGGTGGGAGGGTAGTGGGCGAGGGTAGGGGCGTGTGGGGGGTAGTGGGCTAGGGTAGGGCCTGTGGGGTGGGGTGGGGGTAGTGGGCGAGGGTATGGCGTGTGGAGGGGTAGGGGGTGGGGTGGGTAGTGGGCGAGAGTAGGGGCGTGTGTGGGGGTAAGTGGGCGAGGGTAGGGGTGGTGGGGGGGGTAGTGGGGAGGGTGGGGGTGTAGGGGGGGTAGGGGGGTGGGGGGTATATTCTCAGCAGCTGCCCTCCGTGGGTCTCCGGCGAGGCGTCCATGTGAGAAAAAGCTGTGTGGCGTCTGGAGCAGGCAGGCGTCCCTCGCTCAGGACGGTGGGAGTCAGAGTGGGGTGGGGGTGAAGGAAGAGGGAGGGGAGGGGGGGTTTTCTTGTATGGTAGGGAGTGGGGTGATGGATGGGAGGGTTTTCTTGTATGGTAGGGAGTGGGGTGAAGGGGAGGGGAGGGGTTTTCTTGTATGGTAGGAGTGGGGGTGAAGTGGGGGGGGTTGTCATACGTGCCTCCTCAGTCGTGCATTATGTGTGTGTGTGTGTGTGTGTGTGGTGCTGTGTGTGTGTGTGTGTGTGTGTGTGTGTGTGTTTTTGTACTTAATCAAAGGCAAGTTTTTTTCTTTTTATGTTCTACATATCAAAGACGGTTTTTTTTTTCTTCTCAGTAAGTGCAATGTATGTTATGATACATGCACAACAGTCATCTTGATTACGTTCAAAACTTGGGGATGATTTTAATCTCTGTAACAGTCCTTGGTTTGTGAGTGTATGTAGATGTTTAATATTTTTATTTGATCTGTATTGCTAATTTTCTAGACAGGTAATAATTTGTATTGAAATAATCCTTCTTTGAACTGCACTAACTTTTAAAATATTTTTTGTAGCTATATAACATTTTTTACCGCAATAACCCAGCAATTATTCGTAAAGTATTAAATTTAATGTTTTTTTTTGTCTCTATCGTATGCTAAATATATCACTCACGCGCTCTCACCATCTCCCTCTCTTTTTCTCCTCACTTCTCTCTCCCTTTCTTCTCTCTCTTTCTGTCTTATTCTCTTCTGTCTTCTCTCTCTCCTCTCTCCTCTCTCTTCTCTCTCTCTCTCTCTCTCTCTTCTCTCTCTCTCTCTCTCTCTCCTCCTTCTCTCTCTCTCTCTCTCTCTCTCTCTCTCTCTCTTCTCTCTCTCCTCTCTCTGCTCTCTTCTTCTTTCTCTCTCTCTCGCGTCTCTCCCTTCTGTCTTATCTTACTCTCTCTCTCTCTCTCCTCTTTTATCTTCTCTCTCTCGTCTCTTCATCTTCTTCTCTCTCTTTTCTCTCTCTCTCCTCTCTCTCTCTCTTCTCCCTCTCTCCTCTCTCCTCTCCTCCCTCACTCGCCCTTCTCCTCTTTCTCCTCTCTCCCACTCTCTATCCTCTCCCCCCCTCCCTTCTCTCTCCTTCCTCTAACCTCTCTCTTCCCTCCCTCTCTCTCCCACTCCTTCTCTCTTCTCTCCCTCCCTCCCTCTCTCCCACTCTCAACTCTCGTCTTTCTCTCCCCAGATACACTTCGGATCTGCACCTCGCCGACGAGCACAATGCATCAGAAGTTAGGGTAAGTACCTGATACCAGTGTTATTGTGTGTGTGATCAAGAGTATGGACAAGGTCATCTGGGGTCCACGGAAGCTCTGGGTGAGTTTGTGTTGCTGTATGTATATGTCTGTGTAGTATAGTAGTATTGTTTATTGGGGTGTATTCGGGGGAATATTATTATGTATGACTCTTTCTCCGTTTCTCCCGATTACTTTTTCTTTGGGTCGGGGAGATTGATAACATCTAACAAAAGTTGTTTTGATCATCTGTCCGGGGATGAGGAGGAGATAATGGGTGAGTGAAGCGTGAGGGAGAGTAGGATGAAGTGTTGATAATCTGTACGAGGATTGTATGTTGTATTGTGTATGTATATGTATATATATGTATATATGTATAATGTGATATATTCTGTCCGAGGATGAAAGGAGGTATGGGTAGTGAAGGCGTGGAGGGAGAGGAATGAAGTGTTTGATAATCTGTCCGGGAGAGGAGGGTAATGGGTGAGTGGAAAAGAAGTGGAAGGAGTAGAATGAAGTGTTTTGATAACTGTTTTGGAGGATGAAGGAGGAAATGGGTGAGTGACACGCGTGAGAGAACGTAGATGAAGTGTTTTGATAAAATCTGTTGAGATCAGGAGGTAATGGGTGAAGTGAAAGAAGCGAAGGAGTAGAAGAAGTGTTTTGAAATAATCGTACGAGGATGAGGAGATAATGGGTGAGTGATTTTGCGTGAGAGAGAGTAGGATGAAGTGTTTTGATAATCTTTGGAGGATGAGGAGGGTATGGTGAGTGGAAAGAAGCGGAAGGAGTAGAATGAAGTGTTTTTGATATCTGTATCGAGGATGAGGAGGATAATGGGGAGTGAAAGCGTGGAGAGAGTAGGATAACGTGTTTTTTTTGAAATTCTGTTGGAGGATGAGGAGGGTAATGGTGAGTGGAAAGAAAGCGGAAAGAGAGAAAGTTGTTATATATCTGTTCGAGATGAGGAGGATAATGGGGGAGTGAACCGCGTGAGGAGTAGGAATGAAGTGTATTGATAATCTGTCGGGGGAGTTGAGGATGTATGTGTATGTGATATGTATATGTATATGTATATTGATGAAGTTTTTGATAATCTGACCCGAGGATGAGGAGGAATAATGGGTGCAGTGAACGTGAGGGCGTAGGATAGAAGTTGTTTTTGATAATCGTTCCGAGAATGAGGAGGAAAAATGGGTGAGTGAAGAAGTGGACGAAGACGTAGAATGAAGTGGTAGATAATCTGTCCGAGATGAGGAGGATAATGGGTGGATTGAAAGAAGTGGAAGGAGTAGAATGAATGTTTTGATAGTCCTATGCCGGTTAAGGAATGAGCGAGGGTAATGGGTGAGTGAAAGCGTGAGAGAGTAGGCATGAAGTGTTTTGAATAATCTGTCCCCGGAGGAATGAGGATAATGGGAGGGGTGAAAAGAAGTGGAAGGAGTAGAAGTAGTGTTTGATAATTTGTACAAAGGATGAGGAAGGCTAATGGTGAGTGAAGCGTGAGAGAGTAGGATTTGATGTTTTGGATAATTCTGCTACGAGGAATGAGGAGGAGAAATGGCAGTGAAGCGTGAGGAGTAGAATGAGTGTTTGATATCTGTCCGGGGCATGAGGAAGGAAAGGAGGATAATGGTGAGTGAAGCGAAGAGACAGGAGAAATGAAGTGTTTTTGATTAATTGTATTATATATATGTGTGTGTATGTGTGTAGTATATATATATCTGATAGTATGTATATATATATATCGTAGGTATTTGAGGATAATGGGTGAGTGAAGCGTGAGAGAGAGAGTAGAAATGAAAGTGTTTTGAATAATCTGATCGCGAATGAGGGCGCTAATGGCTGATTGAAAATAAGCGAAGGAGTAGATGAAGTGTTTTTGATAATCGTCGGAGGATAGGAGGATAATGTGAGTGAAGCGTGAGGGGAGTAGAATGACAGTGTTTTGAAATCTGTCCGGAGGAGAGAGGAATAATGGGCTGAGTGACAAGAATTGCAAGGAGTAGAAATGAAGTGTTTTGATAATCCGTAACGAGGATGGTGGTGCTATATTTTAGATTATGTATTTATTGCGTGTTTAGAGAGTCAAGGATAAGTGTTTTGATAANGTGTGTGTGTGTGTGTGTGTGTGTGTGTGCGTGCCTCCGTGCGTGTGTGTGTGTACAGATATATAGATATAGATATGCAAGTGTATGTGTATGCATATGTTTGTGTGTTAACGTACGTGCTCGCATGCATGTGTAATGAATTACCCATATATCACGCATGAATTGTACCTGTTTATAAACATCGGATACCAAGCACACATAATTACAAACAGAAATACGCATTCTTTCTCAAGATCCCCCCCTCTCTCATTCTCTCTCTCTCTCTCTCTCTCTCTCTCTCTCCTTCCCTCCCTCCCTCCCTCCCTCCCTCCTTCCCTCCCTCCCTCCTTCCCT
>NW_020869434.1:201481-203195 GCF_003789085.1 Penaeus vannamei | reverse complement strand
TCGTATCACATCAAAGGCAAAGGTATTCATGCTCGTACGTTCACTTGCCGTCTTGCGCCTATTTTACATTTTAGTTAAGGCAGTGAATTTGTGAAGGATTTTTGGGGGTGTGAGAGGTTCTCATCGTGGGTGTGGATCCGAAAGGTGGATCTGCCTTTTCGCGGGTTTTTAAACGTGAATTCAGTAAAAAGATATTGGCAAGTACTTTGTATTGGATTCTCTTACTCTCTCTTTCTCTTTCTTTCTCTCTCTCTGTCTCTTTTTTTCCCTTTCTATCTCTCTGTTTCTTTATCTCTCTCTCTCTCTCTCTCTCTCTCTCTCTCTCTCTCTCTCTCTCTCTCTCTCTCTCTCTCTCTCTTCTCTTCCTCTCTTCTCTCTCCTCTCTCTCTCTTCTCTCTCTCTCTCTCTCTCTCTCTCTCTCTCTCTCTCTCTCTCTCTCTCTCCCCTCCCTCTCCTCCTCCCTCCCTCCCTCCCCTCTCTCTCTCTCTCTCTCTCTCTCCTCTCTCTCTTTCTTTCTCTCTCTCTCTCTCTCTCTCTCTAAAGTGATCCTCATCCTCCTCTTCTTCCCAAGCACTATCTCTCCCTCCCGCGCAGGAACGCAGGGGGGGTCCGAGGCGTCGAGGTCCACAGGAGGCGAGTGCGGGGGAAGACGTGTCCCTCAGTGTCTGGGGACCCCTGGCCGGACCCCCTCTCTCTTTCTCTTTCTTTCTCTTCTCTCTCTCTCTTTTTTCTTCTCTTCTCTTTTCTCTCTCTCTCTCTCTCTCTCTCTCTCTCTCTCTCTCTCTCTCTCTCTCTCTCTCTCTCTCTCTCTCTCTCTCTCTCTCTCTCTCTCTCTCTCTCTCTCTCTAAGGTGACCCTCATCCTCCTCTTCCCCAAGCACTTACTCTCCCTCCCGCCGCAGGAACCCAGGGGGCGCGGGTCCGAGGCGTCGAGGTCCCGCAGGAGGCGAGGGCGGGGGAGGACGTGTCCCTCAGGTGTCTGGTGGACCCCTGGCCGGACCCCCTCTACTCCCTGGCCTGGTGGAAGGACGGAGAGCAGATATACCGGGTGGCCGTGGTTCCGACTCCTCCCGGGGACCCTCACGCCCTCCCCGTCAGGAGTATGGTGACGGTGTTCGCTCTGCCCGGGCTCAGCCTGAAGGTGGGGCTCGGTTCCTTGTCCATCTCTGCCTCTCACTGTTTGTCTGTAGTTATCTATCTATCTGCCTGTCTATTTATCTATCTATTATCTATTATCTATCATCTATCTATAAGCTATATGTTTATTTATATTATAATATATATATATATATATTATATATATATATATATATAATATATATATATATTATATATAATATATATGTATGCTATATATATATATTTATATTATATATATATATATATATATATATATAATATATATTATGTTTATCACGTAGTAGTCAGAATCTGTAGCATTAACCCCAGAATCATGGCTGAGCGAGATCACCTTGCAGTGGAGACAAAACCTACGGGGAGATCCCATTTTCATTGAATGACAAGTGTATTGTGTAGATACACACACATACACACACACACACACAACATTCATTACCTTATATATATATATATATATATGATTATATATATATATATATATTTTATATATATATACATTCCATTGGCAAAGAATAGAACAGCAACTGCAACCAGTTATATCATTTGGCCAAAAAAGCATATCCCTGGAACCATAT
>NW_020869434.1:181481-186481 GCF_003789085.1 Penaeus vannamei | reverse complement strand
AGTTCTGAATAGTTTTATAAGAGATTTATGTCTGATTATATCTATTTAATATATATATATATATATATATATATATATATATATATATATATATATATATATACGCGTATTATACATATATACACAATTGGGTGTATGTTTATGAGTGTGTACACGTTTTCTTGCTTATACATTGGCTTTACTTGCTTGTTTGAGGTCACTTAAAACACTTCATCTTTCTTTTTTTAGACAATCGACATATCCATAATCTTTTTATTAGATTAATAATGACATGAAGGTTATACAAACATCCAGCGAAGAAAAATATACAACTACAAGAATTTCAATTCCTCCGTAGCGTCTACGACAGAAATGAAGGCTTCCTGCTGAGGAACCTCCTGCGGAAGGAATCTCCCTGCCATCGGCCGCCGCCCACCGCCCATCGCCCCTGCCATCGGCGGCCGCCCCGCCCCCATTAGACCCGGGGGGACGGCCGGGGCTTCGAATAAGGACAGGTAGCTGTCACGTGCCACCGCTGTCAATCAAAAGACATCGCATATCAGTACAAAGCATAATTTCCGTACTTTTATCAGCATTACCCACATGATCCAAACCGCCAGAAGAGACTGAAATCGGCAGAACCTGAGAAGAAGATGAGCACGACGGTCAGCAGCATGAGAGCCGGGATCTGGATGGAGGCCGGCGACCCCCACAGGAGGGGGATGTTCAGGCCCTCGCTCAGGAGGTCCCTGCCGCCCGCAGCGCCCTCGGGGCTGGAAGGACCTCCGCCTCGAAACCCCGGTGGAGGAGCGAGTGGAGGACGACCTTGGCTCTGAGAGACTGCGCCGTGGAGGGCTGACGCCGCGAGACACCACGTGAGGAATGCCTGCGTGAAAAGAAAGTCATGCCATTTTTGATTCACGTGTTTTATCATTTGTATTCCTTTCGCATTAATGTATATCAATAAAGATAGTTTAGCTGTCTCCCAGTCGGCGAGACGAAGCTGGGATCAGAGAGGGACCAAGACCAGAGAAGGAGCGCAAGCAATATATTGGAAATTATAGAAAGTGAAAAAAATATAACAAAGACACACATCATATTCCCAAAGTAATGACATCTAAATAGTTCCTTTCAAGTGAGCATATTACGTCATTCGATTTCTTTGTAACCTATAGATTTTGAAGTAAATAGTGATGGAAAATTCGCCGTATCTGTAAGCCAAAAATTAACAGCACTCCAAAGTCATGTTACTATGCAAACGGATAGGTCGGAGTTGCATGCTTATTGAGAATCAGACAAGTTAGGAAAGGTGTGAGGCTGGTGTTGCAATTTGCATAAACGAAAGATCTTTAAGACAACTTTCGGAAGTCTATTTTCCGAATACTTCAATTCAGACAACATTTGATAAACTGACAATTTACTCTGAAATCCCATACGCGTTTCTATTCACATGAATTGGTAACATTTCTTTACAAATTCACCACAACTCCCATTAACCCATTTCCCATTCACTTTGACAAGACGAAAGCATCAGCATTAGACATGGAAATTCGCTGGAGTATTCGAAAGAAAAAAAAAAACTTTCGGCCGATTTGTTAAAATCTGCCAGGCCCGACCCAAAGAATTTCCATGAACACAGACGCAGAAATAAAGGCATATCTGTCTATATATCTGATAGATATACATTGAACTATCTATTTTCCCGGTTGTTATGCACGTCTAGCCTGGTAAATATGGTTCTATATCTTTATTTGCGCATGTCAAGTATACGAATATTCTTCGGGTCGGGCCTCGCACAATCCTAACAAACCGGCAGATTATCCCGAACCGATCCTCACCTGCCGTCGCACCTGCATGTTGTCCCTCGGGCGGCGATGACCCTTGTGAACTCTCATCCTCGCGGTCCTCCTCGTCATCTCCCCCTCATCATCACCCCCCCCCCGCCCCTTCCCTCTCCCTCACAGGCCACCGCGCGCACCTCGCACCCTCACCCCCCCTCCTCCTCCCCTCTCCCCTCCCATTGCCAACATCCCATTTCCGTTCCTCCTTATCGCTTAATATTATCTTACCCTCATAGTTCTTTTCTTCATTTCTGTCCATCCCTCGGTCTTTCTTTCTTATCCTTATACCCTCCATTTATCTTTTTTTCTCTCTCTCCCCTCATTCTCTCTTTTTATGCTTTTCCATACTTTATCATTTCTTCATGTCGTATTTTTCGCTTAAAGAACCTCTCTATAAAACCATTTTTTCTGTCGCTTGCTCTACCGCATCACACTTTTTACTCAAACATACCCTCATACCCCGTCATTTCTCCCAAGTCTACCTCACTCCCTTTCCCTCACTATACCCCTCATACCGCATATTTTCTCATATCCGTCCCTTCCTTTCCCTCACTATACCCCTCATACCTCATATCTACTCATAACCCCCTCCCATTCCCTCACTATACTCCATACGCATATTTTCTCATATCTACCCCTCCCTCTCCCTCACTATACCCTCATACCGCATATTTCTCATACCCCTCTCTCCCTCTATACCCTCATACGCAATATTTCCTCATACCTCCTTTCCCTCACTATACCCCTCATACCGCATATCTTCTCATACCCATCCTTCCCTTTCCCTCACTATACCCCTATACCGATATCTACTCATACCCGCATCCCTCACCATACCCTCATATCGCATATTTCCTCATACGCCTCCTTTCCCTCACTATACCCTCATACTCCATATCTCTCATATCCGCCCCTCCCCTCCCTCCCTATACTTCTCGCATATCTACTCATACCCGCCCTCCTTTCCCCCACTATACTCCTCATACGCATATCTTCTCATATCCGTCCCTCCCTTTCCCTCACTATACCCCTCATACTGCATATCTACTCATACCCGTCTCTCCCTTTCCCTCACTATACCCCTCATACCGCATATTTCCTCATACCTCCCTTTCCCTCACTATACCCCTCATACTGCATATCTTCTCATATCCGCCCCTCCTTTCCCTCACTATACCCCTCATATCGCATATCTTCTCATACCCCCTCCTTTCCCTCACTATACCCCTCATACCGCATATTTCCTCATATCAGCCCCTCCCTCTCCCTCATCAAGCCGCCACACTAAATTATTTTCCGCGCGCCATGCTTAACCAAACGCCGCCATCTTGGAAAAACCTTTGTTCCTGTACCCCTCTGCTCCCCCTGCTCCCCCCCCCCCGCCCCCCACGTGCATTGCATCATTTTGCACATGCTAATTGGTTACTCTGACTGACTGGGTGATTAATAGGTTATTCAAATCGATGATATAAGTCATGCAACAAGACGAGCGAAAGATTGACTTGATCTAACCTACGCTCTGATGGGGAATGGCTGTTCGAGTTGCAGGTTATACTTTTTCACTTTTGAGTCCGAGACCTTAAAAACTCTTGATTTTTAAAAACTGAATTGCTCATCTAACGGAAAACGATGCCTCTGAGTGACTGAGCCTTCCTTTTTTAATTTTTTTTTTTTTCGCTCGTGGAAAATACGATGGTGTATGTGATCGACCCGAGACAATCTTAGTTTCGAGTATAATGTTAAGCTACTAATGCATTTTACATACAGTAACGGTAAATGTGTTCAAGATATAAGTAAAGTGTGGGTATATTTTATATATTCAAGGCAGAATGATAAATAGCAGACTGGAATCATCTCTAATATAAATGATCAACTATTGTCACATTCCGTTATGTTGTTATTAGGGCGACAATCACATGATATATCAAGAACAAGACTGCAAGCCATATATGAACGCATGATACAGAATACCGCCTATCAACAATGAACGTCGTCTAAAATGGAAAGCCTCAAACAAGCTAATACCCGAACCCGATCATAACGGTACGTGGACCCGGTGCCATGAATTCCAGCACCCATTTCAAAAACAGAGAAGAGAAAACAAGAAATAAGAGAGACATTTAGCGGTTCATAAATCCTATGATCCGCCCCGCCGCCCTCGCCGCGATGCCCTGACCCGGAAGAGCGGCTTAGGACTCGGTGGCCAGGACGTCTAAGCCGTGGCCAGGACAAGACAGGGCCGCCCCGATCGCAGGTCCCGGTCAGTCACGCCCGAGACGCCCTCGGTTCGGGTCTTTGAGCAACAACCATACTAGCTTCTACACTGTTTGTTGGCGTACTCTACCTTCTGTCGATTCGTTCTCCGCCATTTTCTGGTGTTCGAATCCTCGGGTTGAATGCGGTTATTTCTCTTCTGTGGTTTGATTGATTCTGATTAATATCTTGACATTTCGCCTCTTTGTCATTCTTGTAAGATTGTTTTCACTGATTGGCTCTCGTTCATTTTCACTGGAGCTCGACATTGATTTTGTTTAACGAAGCACCGATCTCTGTTCCTTCCCGAAGTCCGAAGACGCGCAGATCTTACACGAACGGAAACATACGCCGAATATTTCGTTACCGTTTATAACCTTTGTTTTAAACAGTGATTCTTGTCTTATATAATCTCTTGTCCTTAAAGACATCACGATGGATTCAGGTAAGTCATAATCTTGAGATTTATTATGTTTTCTTATAGTATTAAATTTTGTTAGTATGAGTTATTTTTTGCACAGTCATGCATGAATTTTACCAATATTTTATTCCAAAAATGGATAAAGAGATTTATGTGGATCCACATTAATTGTACACTTGTTATGAGTACTAATATATATTTTAATTTAAAGCGAAAATAAAGGCATCACGGTAATGATGATGGTGATAATAATGATAATGATAACAATAATTATAATTATCATTATTGTCATCCCCATTATCATCAAAATTGTTACTTATCCATTCATTAAAGTCATGACCATAATACAAGAACCACTAACGTATACCTAATGATAATAATAACAATTAACGCCAAATATAAAGCTCATATAGAAACCCAGAAGAGGAAATAACCACCAATTCCTCCAAGTACCCCATTAACACCCCACTAAAATTCGCACTAATATCTAATTAAACGAATTCACG
>NW_020869434.1:176481-178981 GCF_003789085.1 Penaeus vannamei | reverse complement strand
GAGAGAGAGAGAGAGAGAGAGAGAGAGAGAGAGAGAGAGAGAGAGAGAGAGAGAGAGAGAGAGAGAGAGAGAGAGAGAGAGAGAGAGAGAGAAACAGAATAAATAGACATAAAGTAAATGTATTTTCACGGATATTCCCTGAACCAAGTATTATTTTTTATTGATAAATACCCAACTATATGAACATATACCTCAAATATTGTTAATTAGTAATGATATGGCTTCACGTAAAGTATGTAGTCAAGTGTTAAGGTACAGGTGTTGGGCGCCTGAGGGAGCAACAAGTGACATCTGTAATAGTACGCGACCCACAGCCGAGTATGGGATGCAGACGCCGCTCTCACTGTTCCAATAATACACGCGCTGGATATTTTGCTCATTATTAACACTCTTCCCTTAGTTTCATTTTGATATCTTTATTTTATCTTTGTATATTTTAAACACTGATTTACCCATTACAACATACCTCACGATAAAGCGCGGGTATAGTTTTATCTTTTATAAGACTGTGGTATCTCCGAGTGACCGTCAGTGTACGAACAAGTGAGGCGGTGAGTGGTTGTGCGCGTAGTGCTCCTGACAATACATTTCCAATCATGAGGAAGAAGAGCCCAAAGAAGGAACAAAGCCCCATGTCACAGAACTACAAGATTGTAGTTGTAGGAGGCGGAGGTGTAGGGAAATCCGCAATCACCATCCAGTTCATACAGGTAAGTAATATATATAAGAAAGTTGGCGTGATCTGGATTGTGGCGGGCCTGGCTTTCTGCCCTGGGCGGTCATTCGCTAATATACATCTTCCTGTCTCCCCCTCTACTTTCTTTCTTGGTTTTGTCGTCAGGGCACGGGGAATTTCATCAGCTAAGGGAGAGTAGTCAAAGAAAATACCCCTCTCCTTCGTTCGACGCTTTATAATACGTGTTTCCCCCGCGTGTTAAGATGGAAAGTTGTGAACCCGCACGAATACAAGAAGTTTGTTGGACTCGCCCCCGAAGTTGACAGCGTTGAAAGTTTGTGTCGGGCTGATGCAGAACACGCAGGATTATACCGAGGCTAACAGTAGCGGGTTGCTTGTGCTTGGCGTGAATGTGGATATTAATAATTTTGGGAGTTGAATGAAATGAATCCTGGTTTCTTTATGGGATTGGAACTTAATTGGGTGGAAGGGGGTGGGGGGGAAACAGCCTGCTTCGTCCGTGAGTTAATTCTTTGTTGTTTCACAGGGGGATTATTTTTATAGTTAACGTCATATGAAAGCGAGTGGGTTTCGTACGCTTCACCCAAGGTTTTTGTTAGACCATATACGCTTTCTACACACCCCACACCTCCCGCCATTCTCCACTCACTGTCGGCTTTGTGATATTGTTAGCGTTACAGGGATAGTATGAAAGGCCAAGGTAGTGGTAATAGGTGCATTGTTAGCCGGCCCAGTGACCCTCCATTTGCAGGTCCTCGACTCAGGCCCATCAAGCGACCGTGGGGTGTAAGTTGCTCTTTGTGGGAGGTCTATGGTCTTGTCTTGCGTGAGGAGAGAAGGGGGCGGGTGGGGGGAAGTGGCTGCAGATGCCTTCGAATTTTGCATCGTGCATTCTCGTATATCTTTTCCTTCAATTAACGCCACGTTGTAGTTATATCTTGATGCCCATTAAGTACCTGTTATCGTGCTCTGTTCGTCGTGTTCATCGACTTCACACCTCTTGCAATACCCATCGTTGACAGCACGCGTACAATCGTTGCGTAAGAAAGCCCGAAGACTTGCCAACGTATGATTTACTGTCATCCTTTGACGGTAATGATATGTGCGAAAGGTCATCAAAGTTACACCGGGACCGAGTGTCAAAGATGTCATTCTCTCTCTCTCTCTCTCTCTCTCTCTCTCTCTCTCTCTCTCTCTCTCTCTCTCTCTCTCTCTCTCTCTCTCTCTCTCTCTCTCTCTCTCTCTCTTATATATATATATATATATATATATATAATATATATATATACTATATATATATATATATATATGTATATATATATATATATATATATATATATATATATATATATATATATATCCTCACTGTCCTCACTTTGTGTGTGCGTGTGTGTAAGAGAGAGAAAGAGACAGAGACTAATGGAAACACTCACTCACTCACTCACTCTGTATGTACGTGTTTTTGTGAGCGAGAGGCAGACAGAGAGACTAATGGAAACGGCATTTGTTAGTTTATCAGTTTGAAACGACATATTCCAGTTTTTCCGGGTGTGTTGGAATAAATCGTCACGTTTGTATATGTAAGATTATTGTGCTCTCAAGATACAAGATGAAAAGTTATTCTTTGAACATTATTTTGAATATATATTCTGATCGCTTAGAAAATTCACGATGTTTTTTTTTCACATTTGTCCACAACTGCTCCGAGTAATGCAGTTTCATTTAGAGCAAAAAACATTTTCAAATATAACGAAACAAATTTCAACCAGTAGGAGCGGAGGTGAACCTGATCATCTGTTCACA
>NW_020869434.1:158981-161481 GCF_003789085.1 Penaeus vannamei | reverse complement strand
TCTTGCGGGGCAATGGGGCTGTCTTGGGCAACCGGAGTCCCTCGTTAAACGGTCTCGTGGAGGCTCTTCGTCGGAGGTTGACTCATATTCGGGTTGGAGGTTGACTCATGTGAAAGTTGCGCGGTTTGGGAGGTTGGCGCAATGCAGTCTTGCGTAATTCGTTTCGAAAAATTTAGCACAGGCCTGGGTGGGATTTCCTTTACGCGAAGGCAGAGGATATTTTTTTTTCCGTGTTTCGTAAAAGCGCTCTCTGGGAGGGAGTGGAGAAGGCTCGTTTCGGGAAAGCAGGGCTGGGTGTCAGGCTCATTCGGATTCCACGAGCAATGCCTCTGTAAGGAATGCATTTTCTGGAAAACAGCTTGTGAATCATTATGAGGATGGAGATGGTGGTGTGATGGCGATGGAGATGGACATGATGATGATGATGAGGAGGAGGAGGAGGAGGAGGAGGTTGATGAGGATGATGATGGGAGGAGGAGAAGGAGGTGAGGATGATGATGAAGGTGATGATGATGATGAAGAGGATGATGATGGTGGTGGTAGGGGTGGTGGTGATGAGAAAAGAGAGACAGAGAGGGAAAGAGAGAAGTGAAAGAGAAAGGAGAGTATTGTTAGTCTTCCGGGTTTGTGGAGCACCCAGCGTAATGGATCCACATTCCGCGAGAGAATTAGACCCCATAGAGCTCCGCGGAGCATGAACTCCGTGCCAGAGATCGCCGCTGCGCCACACGGCTTCCGCGTGCCCCGTCTGCTGGCTTGGCTTGGCTTGGCTTGGCGTAGGCTGTGCATGACAGGCTGGCCCTCGCACCTGCATGTGTAGGCTACGCGGCGGCTCGGCCTGCGGGGAATGCGCCGTCGATGCTGATCGCCCGCGAGGAATGTACGGCGTCGAGCGTGAGAATGTGTGTGTGTGTGTGTGTGTGTGTGTGTGTGTGTGTGTGTGTGTGTGTGTGTGTGTGTGTGTGTGTGTGTGTGTGTGTGTGTGTGTGTGTGTGTGTGTGTGTGTGTGTGTGTGTTTGTGTGTGGATTGTGAATAGTTGATTGTGGATTGTGGATTGTGAGCGTGTTGGGTGTTATGGAGTAGCTCATTAGGTTTAATGAATGGATTGCTGTATACATTCTCCTGCAAAGCAAGGTGTGTACATATATGTGAGGTTATCTTTTTTGTTTATGTTTATGTATGTGTATGTGTTTGCGGACAGTGCCACGGGTTATGTCGGAGAGTTGTGCTGTGGCTCACATCTCGCACTCGAGGCCCAGCGGTGTTGTGTGGGGAAGAGCCGGGTAAACTCGAGGGTGTGTCCGCAATGCCCTGATAACACATGTCAAATGCTTGACTCACTGAGGAACACCAGACCTTGGTGGGGCCGCGGCGGTGGCGGTGGGTGGGTGGCTGGGGCCGGGCTGGGGAGGGAGGGAGGGAGATAGGGTAGGGGTGGAGGTGGGGAAGCGCCAGCCAGCAGCGTAGTGGAAGAGGCGCGTCCCCTGTAGTACTCTTACTACTGAGGCTCGAGGGCTAGGAGGAAGGAGGCAGCAGGAGGATGGTGAGGGTGAAGGTGACCATGATGATGAGAGGAACGCTAATTATAATGATGGTGATAATTGGGAAATGCAGTGCTTGTTACGACGGGAAATGAAGGGCATAATGATGAGGATAACATCAACAACAACAAGAGCAACGAGGAAGAGGCGGAGATCAAAGAAAACGAGGAACAGTCGAAGAAAACGAGAGGCGGAGAGTAATAGCCCCATTTTTCCTCCCGAGAAGATTCCTGTAGCCTTGTAGTACTAGCACCTTGAAATACCCCACAATGGATCTTAGGTGAGCTATTTATAGAGGTCATTAAAGCCGCTGACAGTCACCTACAGATGTTTACAAGGGGGGGGGGAGGCCACGTAGGGGGAAGATCGGGAGGGGAAACTGAACTAAAACATCTCCGAGAAGAGCAGTGGGTACCGGAGGCCGAGGTGCTGGTAGGGGTTGGGGTGGGGGGAGAGGGGGGCACCGAGGCGGTTGAGTGGAGGGTGAACTGGTGGCGGGGGGGGGGGGGGATTGGAAGGGAAAGTGATAGGGGAATGACTGGAGGGAAGTTGGTGTGCTGCGAGTGGATTGGGGGGGAGGGGGAGGGGAAGGGTTAGAGAAAGGTGTGGGGGTAACGAATGGAGAGGGGGGGGTGCAGATGAGAAGAGAGGTAGGATGGGATTAGGGGAAGGGGGGGGGGAAGGTAGGGGTGATATATAGAAGAGGGACGAAGTAGGAAATAGGAAGTACTGGCTGAAAGAAAGGAGAGAGAGAGATACTTACAAATATTTATACATATATGTATATATTTACATACATATATACTTACAAATATTTATTACACACACACACACTTACACACACACACTTACACACACACTTACACACACACACACTTACACACACACACACACTTACACACACACACACACACACACACACACACACACACACACACACACACACACAGAGAGAGAG
>NW_020869434.1:151481-153981 GCF_003789085.1 Penaeus vannamei | reverse complement strand
CTCTCTCTCTCTCTCTCTCTCTCTCTCTCTCTTGCTCTCTTGCTCTCTTGCTCTCTTGCTCTCTTGCTCTCTCGCTCTCTCTTGCTCTCTCCCTCTCTCTCCCTCTCTCTCCCTCTCTCTCCCTCTCTCTCCCTCCCTTTCCCTCTCTCCTTCCCTCCCTCTCTATTTATCTATCTACCCATCTATCTCTAAAAAGGGAAGAGAGAAAGACCGACAGACGGAGGCGCGAGAGAATTGGAAGAAACCTGCCGAGACGCACGTCGGGCAAGTGCAGTTTTTCCGACTGAAAGTTCTAACCTGGGTATGACGTCATTTGCTGTAGATGTCATTAAGGAGATAAAAGATGCCAGAAGGACGATGCTTCCGTGACGTCATGCGATGCGACGCCAGGCAACCGCGCTCGGCCTCGTGCGATTTGACGACAGACACGCCCATGTGGCCTCATGTGCGTGCGCGTGAGACAGTGAGCTGCAGTGCGGCCCCATGCGATAACAGCCGGCCAGCCCATGTGGTCGAGTGCGGTGTGACGTCACGCCCCATGCGCCCCATACGGCGTCCATGTGGCTCTCATGTCGTGACGCTCGCCCGGGTAGCCTGCGACCTCCTCCTCCCCTCGCTCGCTCGCTCGCTCTCCTGCTCACGCAACTTGGCCTCCGCGAGCTCTAAATTTGTTCTGTATATGTGTATAGTTGTCATGACATTTCCACCGCGAGGCTGCGTGTCCAGTGCCAAGCCAGCAGGTGTCAAGCGGCGGAATCCGGGCGGTCGGACGAATTCATTTGCTAGGCGTCGGTTGCACGGAGAGAGAGGCGAGAGAGGAGAGAGGGAGAGAGAAGGATGAGAAGGAGGAGAAAGAGAAGGAGAGAGAGAGGGGGAGAAAGGGAGAGAAGAGGAGAGAGGGAGAAGTAGAGAGAGAGAAGGAAGAAAGAGAGAGAGAGAGAGAGAGAGAAGGTATCTTTAGACATTTTCTTTCTCTCTCTTTTTTTTTTACAACCCGCGGACGATTTTCAAGCACAATCAAGCACCAACAGGCAGGGACAGACTCGCAGAAACTACAGGTGTACGACCTCCCTCCCCACCCCCCATCCCATCCCATCCCACCCCACCCCACCCCACCCACCCCACCCCACCCCCCCCCCCCCCCTCTCTCTCCGCAAAACACCACACGCGGAAACAAGACAAAATTTTTGCGCTCGTCGATTTCGTGTCTTTGGCCGATTCTCAGGTGCCGTCGACAAGGTGCTGGTGGGTGGGTGGGGGAGGGGGGAGGGGTGTTCGCGCTGTAAGGTGACTATGCAGGCGTTTGAAATGGGGAAACTCCGTGGAAAAATCGGATGGAACGAGGGATGGAACCTGGGAGAGGGAGGGAGGGAGGGAGGAGGGAGGGAGGGGAGGGATGGAGAAAGGGAAAGGAAAGGGAGGGAGGGAGGGAGAGAGAGAGAGAAGGAAAGTGGAGGGGGGAGGGAAGGGTGGGATGGGAGAGAGGGAGGGAGGGTGGGAGAGAGAGGAGAGGATGGTGGGAGGGAGGGAGGGGGAGGGAGGAGACATAGATGGAGGCAGAAAGAGAGAGTGGGATGGATGAAGAGAGGAAAGGAAGAAGTAGGAGAAAGAGGAGAGAAAGGAAGAAAGGGAGGAAAAGAGAGAGATGGAGGGAGGAGAACGAGAGTGAGAGAAAAGAGGAGGAAAACGAAAGACGAAGAGGAAAACAAAGCAAATAAGAGCGAGAAGGATAGAAAAGAAAAACAGAAGAATATATCAAGGAAGAGGAATCCAAGATGGCCGACAGACAGCAACAGGCAGAGGGAGAGAAATCCCGATTGTCGGAAAAGGTGAAGGAGGAGGAACAGGAAAACAAGAGGACTAGATAATGGGCGTGTAGGCGGAGAGAGCCGAGATAAAAGGGGGGGAGGGGGAGCCGTGGCTAGAAGTGTGGGTATCAGGGGAGGTGGGCGGGCGGCAACACGATAGCAGGGCGAGGTCACACTTAGAACGCGCCCGCCGTCCAGGAAGTAGGAGGAGGAGAGGGCGTGAGGAAAGGGGGATGGGGGTGAGGTGGGATAGGGGGGCGTGAGGAAAGGGGTAAGGGTGAGGGCTGGGGTAGGGGGGTGAGGGTGGGGAGAGGCGAGAGGAGAGGGGTAGGGGTGAAGGGGTAGGGAAGGGCGTGAGGAAAGGGGTATGGTAGTGGGGAGAGGGTGGGGCGAGGGAGGGAGGGGGTAGAGTTGAGGGTGAGGTTGAAAGAGTGAAAGTGGGGGCTAGGATGAGACTGAGGGTGAAGGTGAAGGTGAAGGCAAGGGTGGAGAGAAAGAGAGAAAGCAGAACAAAAATGAAAAGAAGAGAATTCGACGAGGGAGAAATAGACCTCTGATGAAAGAGAGAGAGAGTGAGTGAGAGAAAGAAAGAGAGAGAGTGAGAGTGAGTTGGCAGTTTTCGCTCGTCTCGTCTGCATGAGCGAGTCGACGCGTGTGTATGTGATCTTTTTCTCATACCAACCTCGGCTGAA
>NW_020869434.1:136481-143981 GCF_003789085.1 Penaeus vannamei | reverse complement strand
CTTGTTGATATTATTGGAGGTATTTGGCTAATACTGATGTTTATTCAGATCTATTTAAGGCGATGCCATCAGTAATGATATGTAAGTACATGCCATGGCTACTGTGAAGCCAGTTTATTGTCTTTATATGTAGTAAAAAAAAATGGTGGAGGTACAGAAAAGCAAAGTTAGAGTAAAATCCAATCGATTTGAAGCAGATTGGAAGCTAATGATACGTAATGTTCAGCCAGAAATTTACAAAGAGGGAAATAGAGTGAATAAGAGAGTTAATGGATAAATGAATGAAGTAGGAAAAGATAGTAAGTTAAAAAGAACAGGGTAAAGAGGCAGAGTGTAAAGAATGAATATGAGAGTGAGTGAAAAATTTCATCTCATTGGATCTGCATCATAGGAATGTGTTGTAATGGAAAATTTTGGTTAAAGGATAAGGGGAACATATCATCATGAGATCTTGTAGCTGAGTGGCAGATGGCAGGAATGTCTCGCCACAAGTGCGCATACCTCTTGGTGGGAGAACAGATTTGATGGGCCCCTAGGAAGTGTCTCTTTCACAATTTCTATTGGTAACCAAGGGTGTAATATAACATCTGTGAGCCATACGCGGATAAGTGCTAGCTCTTTCAAGGATATTATATCCATATGGCAGAATCGATTCCTGCCTGCTTTGACACAGGGTGTTATGGAAAATTGAGTATTATAAAAAAAAAAAATAAGAACACATTGTTACTTCTTATTGTTGTTACTGCACAGAGTTGGAAGCTACCAGGATAGATAATATGGAATCTGCTCAATGAAAACAATGATACAGCATAGCAAAGGAGAAATAAAGGTCTTGAAAAACAGCAAAATGGTAACAAATGGGCATGCAGATTAAGAACTAATAGCATAACAAAGAGAAGGCAAAATTTTGATTCTGCTCATGGATGTTTGTCTGGGACGAGCCTACAAGGCAGACCCGTGAAAATCATCACTCAAGTAAGCCTAATGACTGGATTTGGTCCACCTGCGAGGTTTGAGGCACTCAGATCCAACAGCTTAATGAATGAGAGAGAGGCTAAAAAGAAATACAGTGGAAGAACAATTGAATAAATGAGAGACAAATAGGGAAATAAATGTTAGCAAATAAATAGAAAGAGTGAACATGAGAGAGAGGAATAGAGGATACTGTAGAAGGTTGCATAAATGGGGAGCTAGTTACATGCTGAAGGAGATGGAGTTTGTTTGTAATTTTTTCTGTACTTTAAGATTAAAATATACATGATGACCACACTGTAGGACTAGATGTCATCAAAACTACTTATTTTATTCCCTTTGGTGATTTGATTTATCACTTGTTTAGAAACTGTAAGATTTGACAAAGAAATGAGAAGAGTTACTTGGTTCTAGTCATTTGTAAAAAATCTTGAGTGAAGGTAGTGTGAGGTTTTATTTGATAATTAATAGAGGTACTTATTAGAGGAGATTTGAGTCAGCAGTTTATGTTTATGGCTTTTAGTTCTTTGTGAAGTAGTTCATCATCCTCACTTTCTGTTCATCTTTATCTAATGATATTTTTAAATTTTTCAGACAAGCACAGAGGAGGCTCACACCCTTGCGCGCCAACTGAAGATTCCATACATTGAATGCTCGGCCAAAAATCGTACTAATGTAGACCAGTCATTTTACGAGTTGGTGAGAATAGTGCGGAAGTTCCAGGCTGCAGAACGCCCACCAGCTAAAATGGCTGCAAAGAAGAATAAAAAGAACTGTATCATTTTCTGAAGTTGTGTTTACAGAATACTTGTTAAATACTAAGGATAAATGTTATTATGCCAAATGATACTCTGTGTTAGCATTGGTGATTGTAATGTAACAGCCAAGTAAGGATTCAACATAAAACCTTATGTAGACAGTGAAAGCATCAGTTATTTGAAGATTTTTAATTTTTCATATTGTGTCTGGCATTTATCTAGTTTAATCGCATTGTTGCACCAATGAACTTAAACAGGGTTTATGATTTTTTTAAGCGACTATTATTATTTCCCTTCAAATGGTGTCCCAACATACAAATGGTGTAGTATTGCATGTGAAACTTGAATTCCTGAAAAAGTAAACTTTTGCATTAGACAGTAGCACAGAACCAACAGAACATGTCCTTAGATATGTGTTTGAGATCATCAGTACAGGGTTAGGTAGAATGGAGCAAGAGACCTTCTGCCACTAAGGCTAGGGTAGTCATTGCTGTAGTGTAGCTAGAACGTTAATCTGCTGCAGTTATTGCTATTGAAGAGTGCCAATAATTTTGAATTATAAAGGGATTTTTTCCCCCATTGATCAGCGACTCTTAGTTTACTTTTGTACAGTAGTTTTATAATTACTTGTTATCTCTTCAGGCATTGTAATTAGAAATTTGTAGCAGTAATGTTCATAAATTGTTTTGATGAAAATTTTAGTCATGTTGAGACATATTCCTTAAACACCTTTAGATGCGGTTAGGAATATTATATACAAGATTTAACAAAGAAGTGTTGATATGTGATTCAGGTGTATCATATATGTATTTTATGTAATTATTATTACTGTTTCAGTTGAAATATTCTTAATAAATGAAAAAAAATTATTGAAGTGTGCTTCCATTACACATGCATTTCCCTAGGGCATGCATTTTCTTGTTACTGATGGTCTGTTTCATTTTGGAGCCTTTCTTGTACACAATTTCATGTAAAATAGTGCTTCATGATATTGCATTTTTATACTATCTCCATCAAAGTTTACATTTGAGCCTTAACTTGTACAAAATAAGTATCAAGTCTTTATGGAGATTTTTCGCTCATGTAAGCAGGAAGCACTTAGCAAGTAAAAGAAGTGAAATGGCACGAATGCCCACAAAAATGGTGATGAAATCTAGAGATTATTACCCGGTAATCTGTAAACATTGTATATAGAACTAACAGCTTTTGAAATTAAATACTTTTAAGAAGAAAAGCACTGGATCCAGTTTCAAATGGCAATCACTTCAGCAGTATGACAGTAGATAAAATGAATTATTTTTTTGGTGATTGCACAAAGCGAAAGGGAACAAAAACAGAAAAATGTATACTATTATTACTTTTCTTTCTTTTTTTTTCCTGTAGGAAGTATATAAAGGCAAATTTAAAATCTGGAGTAATTTTGAAAAAGAAGCTTCAGTTTATCTACTCAGGAATACATTACAAAGTTGATCTTTCAAGGTAACTGGCATTTAAGAATAAATGATAACATGTAATTCTTGTTATTACTATGATGACTAGTTTTTTTATTATTACTATTAACTTTACTATTATGATTCTTATTTTTATCTTTGTCAATGTTATTTTATTATTTCTAAATGTACTTTATAAGCCCATATGTAGAGTGGTAGAAGTTTCTTGTAGGAAAATTTAGAAGAGGACTGTACAAGTGTTCTTTGGGGAAATAAGGAGATAAGACTCGGACAAGAAGTAAATGTGTTTTTATTTCATTTAAAACTACAAAAGGTGGGAATGATTTCTAAAGAGTATATTACACGGTGCTTGGAGTTTTGATCATGCCTGTGTTTTTGTGTTTTGAGAAGATTGATGCATATTCCATGTAGATAGATAGAGATTCTTTTCTGAAAATAGAAATTATGGACCTAAAGTATTAAGTAATTATTTTTACAATTCTGTGGATGTGGATTTGTGTTCCTACCAATCGGGAAGTGTGAAATTATTTACTTAAAAGATTTTATCACATTTGAAAATTATTATTATTATTTTTTTTTTTTATGTTCTAGCTAGAATACATTGGTTTTGTGGTTTTCTTTTTCATGTTAAATGTTTTGAAGCATAAAAGAAAATCTTTTGATATAAGTTTTGATACATATATATATATAAATATATAAAGGTCAAGACTTTATACAACCTTTTTTCTAAAAATGAAAACAGCAAATCCAGTTTTTTGCACAAGCTTTCTTTATGAAATGTGCTGGGAATATTTTCTTCAGGTGTATGTGTTGAGGATTAATGTCACTTTGATAATGTGTCAATGTATATACCAAGTTGTGGATGATAGGTTGCAATCTATGCGTGTATATGACAGATAATACTGAAAAAGGATAATGCTGAAGAAGCCTTCACAATTTAGATCCAAAAATTGATGCTATGATGTAGGTTTATTTGTTATTTGATTTTGAGACAAGTGCATGAAGAGATCCTTAATCTGTAAATAATTACAGGAGGACAAAGTTTAAGCACAAACGCACTGAGAGAAGTTTTAAAAAATGTTTCTAATTTTTTTTATTATGATTTATTTTATAAAAAGTAATCATAAATGCTTTCACAGTGTATACCTGAATTACTTTAACTTTTATGTTTTCAGAATGTGCTGTGTCAGGATTTTATTTTAGTAATTTTTGCCTATCCAGACGGCAGTTTCACAAAGGCTGTATTTCACCTCATAGCCAATTTTTTCCAATATATCAACCTCATGTGTTCATTTTCTTAAGGCTTTTAACTTGTAAATGATGATTAACATTATTTCCCACCTAAGGTTGCATTTATATAAAAAGTAAAACTTTCCTTGGTATATATAGTCAACAAAGTCATAGATTCATTACCAATACTTGAAGCAATTAAAATGTGTGAACAGAAAACAGAGGAAAGTTGATACACATCTTTATACATTTTCTAAGGAAACACTATTCATTGTGTAATATCTTGTTGCAAGAAGAGGATATTACTCAATAATTGCCTGACCATTACTCTTTCTTCACTAAAAGGTGCAATGAATGGTACAAACCAAAGGATCACACTCACTATTAAATATATTGATGTCTTATGCAACCATTAATGTATGTGTGTTTGGACAAATTAGTAATTAATGAAACCAGGGAAGGTGTGGGGGGTGGGAAGGGGTGTGTATGTATTGTAGAAAACTCAAGAAGATCGATGTTGAGGGATTAACTATTGCTCTCTTTAAAAGGTCTATGCAAGTCCCTCTCGTAATCTTTTAGAATTTGTGGTTGTCTAATCCAAAGTCTTCTTCCTTTGAGGAAAGCTTTTGTTATTTTCAATATTCTTCTGTATTAGCATGGCTGGTATTTTAATGTGAGTACCCACTTATTTTTAAAAAGTCCATCAAAACTCTTCATAGTAAGATGGTACTATGGTTACTATTGGTTAGTTAGCTGTGGTCTTCAAAAGATTCTAAACATATAATTTAAGTTTCGCTGGTTCTCGTGCTTGAGCATAGTTTTTGTTTATTTTTTATTCATGTATGATAAAAATTTTGTTGCACAATTTTCCAATGGGTATGTGGGCAGCTTTATTGCTATGAAGACACAATTTTTATGTTATGTGCTTCAGTCTATGTACATGAAGGCTGCTTGTTTTTTTTATCATTAAAGATGACTGTATAGATTTTTCCTAAATAGAAATAATCATGAATTGTTGTTTCTTTTTTCAACATATGTTCCTTTTATAATTACAGTTAATTTGATATAAGGTAAGAGAAAAGGATATCATATAAAGAATCTGAAGTACTAAATGATTCATTAGTGCTTATATATTGTGCAAATATCTTATTTTACCAGATTATTGTACTTATCATATTTAGCCTATCAAGAAAGGCTGCAAATGGACAAGTGTGCATGTATCAGGGAGTGATTTCTTTCTGCCAAACAAAAAATAATTAAGCAGTTTCATCTAATGAGCTCAGTCTGCACTGAAAAACACCCAAAAGTATTGTCATATTGGTCACGGCCACCCCCAATCCCATGCCCATGTTGCTGAGACAGAGACTGGGGCCCAATATGGGGAATTACTGCTGCCTTGGACCTCCGCCTTTCCCTCAGCTAATTTTGCATTTCTTTTTCCTTCTCTGCATCCCCTTCTGTCCACACCCTGAAGTGTGAGAGCTGTGCTGAAAGGGAAGGATGAAAGGTTGGCTTTGTGTCAGTCCTCAATGGTCTTTGTACTCCGTTTGCTGCTCCCTCTTCACCCTTTTCACTATCATGCTAATGTGCAGCACTCTACAACCTTTATCTAACATATTTTGCCCTAAATGTTAACTTATTCTTAACCTTTTTGCTTTATTACTTTTTCTTAAAGCTGTATATCCTTTCCTTACCTAGGAGCTTCACCCCCAAGCTCTGCTGTATTTTCAAAAAGTAACTAAATATTGGTTATGAAATACTTTCATTTGACAGCACTCCTACAGTGCTGGGGCTCTGATATTGTCCAACTCTTATGTATTGCAGTTCATGTATTGGCTTACATTTCAGTCTGGAATTTTAATGCCTTGCTTATTACTTGGCTTCTTTATGAATTTATGAATATGTAGACTAACATAATTTCACTGTGAATAGATGTGAAACATGTTTGAGAGAAAAAAGCATTTAAAGATTTTTTGATTGTGTGAATGATTGTATGGTTTGCCTATCTTTGTCTGTCTCTGTCTTCCATGCCTGTCTGCCTGTCTGTTTATCTGTCTCTATCTGTCTATCTATCTATCTGTCACCTTTTATATATCTATCTATCTGTGTTTGACTCGAGTTCATTGCAAAAAATAATGAAAAAGATTTAGGAGGTATATAGAAAATTAATAATTTCACAACAAGAAATATATTAACCCCTTGGATGTGTTTGACATTTCCATCACATAATTTACAAAAATTGGCTGAGGGAAGGAGGGCTGTCGTGAGAAAATTTGGTTGTCTTGAAAATTCTTTTGTTAAAATATTTAACAAAACAAAATAGGAAGGATACATATACATCAGCTTGCTTATTTGGTTATTGGCTTTAATTTCTATATATGATGCAAGTATTTGATGCTCCTTTAGAACCAGTGACATAGATTACAGATTTTATTTTCATTAACTGTTCTTTAAACAAACACTTCAGAGTTCCTACCTCTAACCTTGCATTGCCTTTCCAATCATCAATAGCAATCGTGCCTAATACATCAACTATCACTTTTAATTCCCTTTCGTCAAACGGCTTCAGTAGATGATGTGGTACGACTTCTGTGATGCCCTTCTGCAAAGCTACAAACTACAAAAGTGAGAAAATCAGAACAAGTTACTCATAAAATGTCTGTCAGAACACATACCACATTTTGAAAGTAAGACCTATACACTATGTGCCTTATATCTTATTTCTACATACTAAGAGAATCATCTAGGACCAATATTCTACAAAAAATTTACCTGCATAAAATAGGTAACATGGTCTCACACATTCTTTTATACTGTCTTCAGTAACAGCAAAATTACTGCCGCCAGGTTTGTGTTCCCTTCGAATGACCCCAAATGAGTCATGTGGTATCAATGACATCCGTAATATAATTCTTCCTGAAAGAAAGAAAACAAGTGAATGAAATGCCTCTTACCCCTATAAAAAAGTGCAATTAATAATCCTTCTTAATATTAGTTCCAGACATTAAACCAAATCATAATACTAAATAAAAGACAATAAATACATTTAGTATGTGGTTACAGCATCCAGTTGAGAGAACCATGACTTT
>NW_020869434.1:116481-128981 GCF_003789085.1 Penaeus vannamei | reverse complement strand
GATTTTGGATGATTTACAACAAAAGATACCAAAAGTTTTACTATCCTAAATTTCACTGGTGCTGCTCCATCCCCTTGAAAAGTACTTCTCACTACACATATAATGCTATCCAAATGTGTGAAATGATCTCCAACAGCCTATAAGTTTTACATTATCATCCTTCCACCAGTCATCAACATTTTAACCACATCACCTTCTTATCATTTGTCATAGTAATACAAATACAGAAAAAACATATACTGTTGCCTTCCATTACATTACATAAAAAAAATTCCAAGCATTTTCTTTATGTTTATTCTCTTTTTTCCTTTTTTTCTCTCTCTTTTTCTCTAAGTAAAAACCTTGTGTTACTTTATTCCACTTCTTAACTTCAGTCAGTACCTTAATGTCAGGTGTATATATAATGAATTTCTTGCACTATAAGAGCACATTTACATGATTTTGCTTAAATGCCACAGAGTATATTTACTTTTACCTCAACATATTCCAAACAAACATCTAAGCTAAAATCAAATGCTTGTGAGATCGTCGTCACTATAAACCTGGACTACCAACTTTCCCTGCTTTTCTAGCGTCTTTTCTTTTCTTCGCCCAAACAGCGGAAGTTCCACCTGTGTTACATTAGGGTTGATGGGAGCCATAACTTCCGCTCGGCCAATAAATCCATCCATTAGTAGATTACTGTTCCACACCTGTGTTCAAAATGTTCAAATATTATAATCATAAAAATTCTTATATTAATATTCTACAATGAAGCCAAGTTTGAAAGTTTAATATTCAGAAATCTCTGTAAATAAGTTTCACTTCCTCACTGATGAAATATATCCACATTCAATATAAATTTAAAACACAAAAGCTTTGACTTCAGAATTCTGGAGATATTTGCCAAAAAAAAATATATATCTTTATCATTGATGGATTTATTCTGATTATTCAAATAATAATCTCTGATCAATCTTTAATAATTATTGGTAATATCAACTGTCTTCATATCAAAAAGTGGAAAGTCAGAAGTGAATACTAGCTCAATAATTGACTACTTAAATCAATTAAACAATGACAGAGTACATTTCTATCAAAGTCTATGTAGAACTACTAAATAACAAAGCAACTGAATACTATTTAACACTGGAGACACATACCTCGAGCACGATTGGCTGGCCAGGTTTAGTTCGGTAAAAGATGGCAGTTGTGTCCCACTTGGGGTCGGATGTTCCCTTCTCTATCGGCGTCCTCACCACTTCACTCTCACATTTTATTAAGCAATATGCATCAGCCTCTCCTAAATTACATCAAAAAGGTTTATGGTAAATAAGACTTCATTAATGTATATATCATTTTATAAAACAAACTCTTTAATATACCTTGAGTTTTTGCCTTGATGCCTTTAAATATATTACAGGTAAGTTTTCAAAATCAATCATCTCTATAAACTTGGTAAACTAAATTCTAAATTATATAAACACTAAAATCTTCATAAAATGTTTAGAAAAATCACTCACTGTAATATCAAAGTATAGTGACACTTCTGCATTTACTGTTTACTTATTGGTTCATATGAAGGTATGTTAATATATCATTCTTATCATATCACACAATTACAAAAAATCTTGACATCAATTTATTATATCTTATTATTTTGCTAACAACATATGAAAATAAATATTTTTATAATCTTACAACTTTATAATCTACATCACGGTTAAAAAAGAATAATAAATCTAAAAAATATATAGACAATTAAAAAAGAAATGATATATTAAAGAAAATAATTATTACCTAAAACAGTAAAATTATATTATATCATTCCTAAAATTCTTACATGCATTTACTACAAAAAGTAAACACTGGAAACTTACTTACGCGATTGACTCCTTAACCAAAGATGAAAGCATGCATTAGTGTTGCATTTTAAAAAGAAACATTTCATATTTTGGAAGAATATTTCACTTAAAAAAAAAAAAAAAAAAAAAAAAGGGTGGATCAAGACATAAAGTGTCAAAGTCATGCAAATCAACTGATGATTCTAGCTTATATTATTGGTATACATTATGGTTTGAAAATACTATACATCAATACTTATATTCGAGATTTAGAACATGATGATTTCTACATACAGTAATGAATGACAATGACTACCCTCTATAGTTTTTACTTCAACCAATAGATTATATGCAGAGTAGATGCAATAGTCGGAAAATCGTAGTAAACATGTAATTTATTCAGTGCTCTGTTGAACATTTGGATCATTCCAGTTTAGACATTATGTTTGCTTGCCCAGGAGGTGTTCATACAGTCAGTCAATACATCTTATAAAGCCTTCTCTTAATATGCGAAAAATGGAACAGAAAAGTCACACAAGAAATAAAGAATCCATGTTGTTTCAAGTCTAACCAGACTATTCCACAAATGATTTATCAAAGAAAATTCTTGAAAATTTGCAGATTTATTCCTTAATGCAGATGTATTACATTACATATAGGACAAATTGATCCCACTACATAAAAAATGGCGATATATTAACCATCATCTGAGTCTATGAACACCAGGGTGAACCTCTCTACTCGTGTTTGGTGCGTCAAACCTTTTTCCCCGTCATCATAAATTATGCGTTTGAGCCGTTTCATTCGCCTCTTGGGCGCTTGGCTCTTATATATCATTTCTGTCTGATTTGCCAATTCTTGAAGGCATGCAAAAAAATACATCATTTAAGAAAAAAAAGGAAAAAGAAAAGCATCTACATATCTTCCAGCAATAGCATAACAAATAGAACAAGAATATCTCATTATATGTTCTTTAAATACATATCTCTCTCTCTCTCTCTCTATATATATATATATATATATAGTGAGAGACAGGTATATATACAAAGGTCAAACAAACCCTTTAAATAAATATAAAAAACCAAGAATTTCCAAAGATCTATGGCTATATTTCCTGAATTTCGGAGAAGCATTGATACAGATACTGTAAAACTAAACACTGCACTCCACTGCAAGTCGGCCCTAAACCAGTAAACAAGATGTCAGACCTAACCTATGAAAAAAAACATCATCAACCTCCATTCAATCTCATTAAAAGGAAGAAAAGTATGTGGGGGGGGGGGGGGAATCCAAAATACACGCACTCACTCTAGACAAACCCTAAATAAATTTTTCTATATCTTACCTCCAAACGCCGACTGTTTCTCCAGGTTGAAAGCACCTTTAACGGTGATGGTGGTCACAAGGACTGGCTTTTTGACACAAGAGTACCAGCGGATTCGAGGCTGATCCAGAGTGAGCTCTCTGGAAATGTAAGGAATATGTGCGTAAAACTGAAAAATGACATACAGGTTAGCCACAGCACCATATAATAACACAATCCAAGGAAAGAAAGAAAAGAAGAAAGAAGAAGAAGAAAAAAAAAAAAAAATCAACAGCATACCTTGCATTGGCATCTTTTGATGTGAACATTCTCATGATATATTCTCCAGTTTCGTCAGGCTTAAAAGTAGTAGGCATAATGACATAACGTCCCTGTTTCAACTGTTCTCGCAGAAATATTGCACGTGTGCGAATGTAGTCTGATGTGGCTATGCTCTCATGTATCCTGTGAACACGGTATTTCCTGTTTTCCTCAACCTGAAATTATCAAAATTTCCATTAACACTGAAATAAAAATACTTTGAAGAAAACACCAGTTATAAAATTTGCTATCTTTTATCTATCACATCTGTTAGTCTTTAAAATCAAGTTTTTTTTTATTTCATAATCATATGTTCTGAGCAACTGTCACACCCAACTATCAAAGCTTTAGTTATTTTAATATGAGTACATATAATTCGATCTAAACTTTTTCATGACCTATCATATCCAGTGTCTACATATCACTGAGAATAACAACTGCATTTTATCCATTAAGGACTAAAATCCATTATCCCACAACTGAGATCTGGTACAGGGTAACTATCACACCTTCATTATGTGGAATCCAATTACAAGGTTTTGGAGTCCTTCCTGTTTCCTATCACGTGTGTCCTTTTGCATCAGCTGGAATATAACATCATCACTCTCCTCCTTGATATCAAAACTGCAATGTTAAAAAGTAAAAAGAAATGTAAAAAGTAACATAAGTTCTAGTCGTTGTAATGCCAAGGAAATCTCTATCTAATATGGCCATGAAGTAAAAATCATTTCAAGTTCCCTAATGACTTCAAACAGGAAGCACAATACAGACAACACTAAGATTACCTCATGTCAAGTTGCATGTATATATAGTACTTAGAACAATTAAGATGTATACCATGCCATCCAGGCTAGAAAAGCTACTTACCGATATTGTGGATTACGCAAAAAGGAATCCTTGTGGTTTGGACACCCTCCTGCCCGGTCCGAGTTGTGGCCTCGGATGCCGATGGTCCATGCATCCACAAAGACAGTCTCATGCCAAGTTTTACTAAGACTGAAGACTTTGGTGTTGATAAGGAAACAGATGGAGAGGTCAGTGAAGTGCTCCACGAAGTCATCAAACGTCATCCTAAAAATGCAAGGAAGAATTACAGTAATGAATAAATGATTCAGGTACATAAAGGAACATGGGAAAAATGTACCTTTATACACATAACTACACTATCAAAATGTGTCAACTTTACATACATATATAAAATCAATATTCTATAAAAATGTATTTTACTTCTTGCTCAAAAAATCTTGTACAGGATACAATAATCTCTTCAAAAATCAGTAGCCAAATTTCACTTACCAAAACTCTCCATCATCTTCAAAAGTTAGTCCTAACTTCTCCCTCTCTGATGCCGAGACTTTTGACCATTCTGGCGATCTGTTGGGTATTCATCATGCTTTAAAAAATGTCAAGTTTCCCTAGTATGAATCAATCAATATCAGTGTCACTCTAAATCCTGTCAATTATTCAATTTGCTTTTGTTTTAAAGTATCTTTATTGAGAAATATACAACATTTATATAGGATGTATACCAAAGATTAACATGCAATCTCATCAACTTAAAAAAAGAAAAGAAAATAAAAATGTCAAAAGATACAAGACCTGCTGAAAAATCACTTAGAATCCTAAATGACATCAAGAAAAGTTCTAGTGTTAAAAGAAACACGCTTCATTAGTTAGCAAGCTGATATAAACACATGAAGGAGGGAAATCAAAAGGAGAATAAAATAATAAATAAATAAATTAAAATATAACAACTGAGTAGCAGATTAGGGTCCAGAGATTAACTTCTGTTTTTACAAAGGGAATTATCCTCCTTCGCACATAGGGAAAATAACAAAGATCTATACAGCCATACTTAATCTAATCAAAACAACAATTCTCAGTTTTGTTCTTCATAAAATTTGGATCAAATGTTAATATTCATAATCCTCTCCAACCAAACATTTCATATGAAAGAACTTGAGTGTTATCAAAATGTATCCTAATGATCTGGCTTAATACTGCATTTGCACAATCATAAGAACATATATTTACAAAAAAAAAAAATCTTTATTCATTGGAATACTCAATATCAAGTCTCCATGAAAGTATTTTTCTACTACATTGAAAGCTGAATAAATATCCCCACATCATTATGATTTTCATATAGTATGAATTACAGTCTAATTACAACAAACAAATCCAACTGTCAATGATACAATAAAGAATTTTGAACTTTCATACCATTAAAAAATCATGAATTCCCTTCTAGGTGATAAAAATATAGCAAGGCAACAATTCCTTACATTCAGGTGGCCATAATGATTGTTCCTTCATATCCATGTTTTGAGATGGATAGAAAGAAAATATGTCACTTATTTCTAATTCTGGCATCTCATAAAGGTCCATACTCTACTTTTGCCGTTGAAAATCCACATCTTATTGCTGTGCAACTACAGTAATAATCTCTGTTACTGAGCAAAGTTTACTGAGCAATAAGCAGCAATCTAATCTTCTGCACAATAAATCAAAAGAAAGAAAAAAAAAGTAAAAATGTTACTTAACTTACTGAACTATGTGAGAAGGATAAGCACGGTAAAAGGGGATTTGTGTATCACATTAACACTAAACAAACGCTGATGGCAGTATTTCTTTCTCATTTTATGAATGCGGTATACAAATAAAAAGTAAATGAAACTTAAATTCTGTGAAGACAAGACACTCATAATAGTAAATAAATTTGTTTACCCAATAATAGACTCTCTACAAAAATACCATCAACTAAAGGCGAGAGATTTTGCATTCGTACACAAAGTGTCAAAAAGAAATACAAGATATAGCAGAACTAATAAGAGATATGACATGCTTCAAATCAACAACAACAACAAAAATTAAGTGAAAACAACTCTCAAATGCAAAGCTGAATTCCTGCATCAGCAAAACAAAAGGAAAAGAAAATGTAATTTATCTAATAAATGTCACAAAACTGAAATATCCACACAATGAATTGGAAAACAGACTAGACCAAGGCAACTAAATTGGGGCAGTAATAATGCAAAAAAGCTAAAATAACCACATCAGAGACAATTCAGAAAGCTAAAAAATTACCAGTTCTGAGGCCAATGAAAAAAATTAACCAAAAACAAATCTAAGGCCGACGAAAAAGAAAGTACTAATAATCAAATGATGAAAAAAATGGGACATATCATGTTCTAAATTTGCATTTCAATTCCTTACCAAACCTTCTTGCATTTTACCACCCCAGTCGAACACAGCCCAAATCTAAACCTCTTGCCTACGGTGCACGTGTTTAGTGAATGTGGTACACACATTCCTCACACCTACTGTCAAAGAAATTCATTCTACTTTTTTTTAATGTTCTTTAAAAAAAGAGCAAAAATAATTAAGAATCACCAAGTTACAGCTGTTTCGTTGTGCAAAACTTTGTGAAACACACACTATAGTAAGTATTCACCTGGAGTACATTTTGGTCAGTTCCGAGGTAGTGTACACAAATCCACTCCTTTCTTTACTGTAAAACAATCAATCTTCTTGTGAAAACATGCTCCACTGCTACAAACAGAGCAAGTTTTAAATACGTTAAATACAACAGCTAAGGTGCATGTATAGCTTTAACAAAAGAAAAGCGGTGAAAATTACATTCTGCGTATTTTCAGAAAATAATTTAATTCTTGTTTCAAGAATTAAGCATTCACAGGAAAACTATCCCCTTGTTTCTGGAGTATTCCCATTTCCTTATGAATGAGGAGGTTGTACCAAGTATGAATGGATGTGTTTGAAAGTGGGAATACAGCTAAGTGTGAGGGTGAGAATGAAGACGACGGTGCAGTGAACATGAGAGTGAGTGACAATAACCATAAAGGCGGAAGGTGAAGGTCCTGCTGGTGGGACATGAGAATGAAAGTAAGGGTGAAGATGAATATGAGAGGTGTTTATAAACTTATCCATCAACATAAAAAAAAAGTATGAACGAGAATGAAAATCTTGCACTGTGAAGATATTCATTCGCAGACCTATTTTCTGAACATGAAACATGCTGAATGAGGGAAGAAGAAAAATGAAAGTGAGGATAAGAATAAAAATAGGAATTAGAACAAGTATCAACCCTCCCAGGATGAGATATGACCATCATAATTAGGTATGAACATTAACTAAGGCAAATACAGTAATTTTTTTTTTTTTTTTTCAGATTTCTGAATTGAATTATCCCCCCCCCCCCCATTCCCACCTAAAGAGTACACAATCTACAAGGTATACAGGGCAAAATACCACACAAAATCTGAAAACTGTTCGATTTCTATTACATAGTTCTCAGTCAAGCTCTGAATAATCCTCTATCTTTGGGTTAAACTGAATGAGGTAAATAGATATGATAAGGTGATGGCAAGGCTGAAGATGAAGGTGAACATGAGTGCTTTTACTTTTTCATCTTGCGCTTGTGCAAAGTTGAAGTGGATGGAGCAAAAAGGAAGATCGTGAAGGTGGATTTCAAGTTCAAGAAGAAATTCAGAATGATTCGTTCCGCGCTGAGGCTTTAGTGAGGTTGAAAAAATTACTTGACCCAAGTAATTAATATGACACATTCCTGTATTCAAAAATTCCTAGATTTAAAACTGATAAATTTAATTTCTCAAATGTCTTAGCTTTGTGTTCCATTTCTAATGCTATGGGATAGCTCATCTGCTTCATTGAAATAGTTCTTTTACGCATTTTCATTTTTGTCTTTGAATGCACCGTTCAATTTTAAAACTGGAAAGTTTACCAACATTTGTGACAATTTATATGCAATATATATTTTATTCTGACCTTCAGAATAAAATATACTCTCTGCTCCTCCCTTTCCAATATTCTTTAGTATCTATACATTATCCTCATCATATTTTCATGACTAGCAAACAGACATATTTGCTCTCTTCAGTCACATCTGCTAAATTGAATATACAGCCATCACTTTGGTCTTCAGTTAGCTATTTGTCTCCTGTAACATATGATGTATCTCATTTGGTATACTGTAAAATGGCAATGAACTACACACACACACACACACACACACACACACACACACACACACACACACACACACACACACACACACACACACACAAATTATACTCTGCTCATTATGTCAGATGTCAATCCAAGACTATGACAGAGCTACTGAAGGATTTGGGCTTCAGAGCTGCTAAAACTGACCTCATTAGACATTCTAGCATGAAATTTGTTCCAGACTGGTGATCCATAAACTGGGCCTAGTGAATGCTTCTCCTTCAAAATTTCATGCCAATGGAATCTTAACTTATATATATAAATCATAAAAAGTGATTCAGTGACATATATTTTCATACTAATAAAAAAGACAAGCTGCAAACACATGGTCATCATTCAGCATTTAAAATTCGGTTCAAGTTTCATTTTACATCTCGGAGAATATTCTTTTTACAGTCCAAACTCATAATAAAAGTCTTTTAGAACCAAACTATATTTCTTCAAATGGAATCTATGGGTTAATTCTCAGTCTCTATTTCATCTTCTGTATTCATTTCTCTTCACACCAAGAATATCTGGAGGTAGAAGGTGCCAATCAAAGTGATCCTTTGTAACTTACTTATTATTCCCACCAACTTAATTTAATGAGATTTTTTCAAGTATTCATTTACATTCCACAAGTAAAATCAATGATGAAACAAACTGGATAAGACATAATACAACACTATACCCCTATAACACCCAATGCATCTCAAATATGCAAACAGTTTTACAGTGTAACTTTATGCAAGCATTAGACAGTACAAAGTCTTGCTAAAATACTGGTTATCAAATCAAGCACAGGTGACTTGTGACCAATATACTAATACTGTTTCAAAACAGCATTCTGGAACAAAAATAAAAAAGTTGCCTCAAGAAAAAAATGAATGTGATTTCTGTTATACTTTGCCAAAAGCAGATAATAATGATCTACATTTGTGCTTATTATCTCTTTTCTAAATGGTAACACTTTACCTTTCTGTCCTGAAATAACTGCAGACGAGCATGGAAATAAGACCAGACCAGATACACACATTTTAGGTATAAGGACAAAGAAATAAGATTCACTGATGGACTCAGCCCTGGAAATGAGAAGGGCTTGCATGCATTTTCAAGCCATAAAAGAGACCTCCTCTTAGACACAATCACCACGTAAAAACTCTAGTTTTTAGGTTAAAGTAGCACACAAGATGTCCTTATATGAAAAAGATAAGGAGAATAAATGAAACAAAATAAAAAATAATACAGAACAAATATTACAAATGTATATAGATGAATGTAATTTTGTATGACTGTGAATTCCAATTTTGCATCAGTGTGCTACACCAACTAAAGACAAGATATATATAATTTCACTGAGTCCTCCCACAGAAGATATGAGGATCCAAGAACTATTACATGATGCTCAAGATTTAACAGTTCCCAACCTCTATAGATAAGAGAGTAGTCAATCAACTGCAAAGAAAACATTGCAACATACTCAGCCATCAAGCGACATTCAGTACAATGCTAGCACAAAAAGCAAGTAAATATATATAATGACACAAATGTAATTCAAATATGTAAATGGAAATGTATTTGTGTGTGTATGTACTTGTGCGTGGGTATGTGCTTGTGAAGGTTTGTGTGTTAATGTGAATGCAATTATCTGTGTGTGTGTGTGTGTGTGTGTGTGTGTGTGTGTGTGTGTGTGTGTGTGTGTGTGTGTGTGTGTGTGTGTGTGTGTGTGTGTGTGTGTGTGTGTGTGTGTGTGTGTGTGTGTGTGTTTTCACAATATCTAAAAGGGACAAGATCTATAGCAAAAATTAAAAAATGGCATTACAATAAATGATCTATTTATCATAATACAGACCCAAAAAGGGAATAACATATTAACACTATTTTTCTACTTAATCTAATAAGGAGGAAGATATCCTTTCATTAAATCAACATACCGAATATCATCACTACCATCACTGGTCCCAATAATGAATTAAATATTTAATCTACTATTAATGCTCCCAATAATTAATTAAATCTTTAATCAAACTTTTACAAAACTAAAACTTTTAAGATCTTTA
Organism: Penaeus vannamei; assembly: GCF_003789085.1. Lineage (NCBI taxonomy): Eukaryota > Metazoa > Arthropoda > Malacostraca > Decapoda > Penaeidae > Penaeus > Penaeus vannamei. The sequence goes on along the minus strand of NW_020869434.1, from coordinate 118,449 downwards.
CAAAGGTAAAGCTAAAAAAAATATCACCTTAACAACAAAAACAAAAACTCAATCAAAAGATGAAAATGTGTATATGCACCAAAACTATTTCTATATAGATTTAATCCAAAGCCAAAACATAAAATATGAGCAGCGGCTTGCTTCATCACAGTGAGAAAAAAAAAAAAATTAATAGTCTCTCCCATAATTCCAAATGCAATACCTTACTTGCATTCAGTAGTGTAAAACTCTTAAAATGACAACAAAAAACCAGTAACAAAGACTTGTTAAATATCTATGCATGGGAAATAACAGTAAGAGAAACAGAGATCAGGCAGCCTTAACTTACCCATCACTAAATGCTCCGTTCCACTCGCGTTCACCCCACGGGTTTTTGAGGCGGACCATGCGGATCTTCTGCGCTCCCCTGCCATGTGAAAAGGACATTAGTGTGTTGGATAAAGGAGGTTTCAGTTAGGGAGACAATTAGGATAAAGGTACAATCAAATCCATATATGTGATATTTGGAGTCACGGAAATCATATTATCATTCATCAAAACAGTAGAAATTATCTTTCAAGATATAAAACTCATGTGTGCACAAGTATTTTGACACTCATTTCTCTTTTAGGAGTGTGTTTCTTATGCACATAGAAATAGAGCAAATGTTTCAATATTTTCAATGATTTATGTATATCATAAGACATTTCCCATCAAAACCTGTTTAACCACTCTTGAGGTGCAATTAATAGATTTTTATTATTATTTTTTAAAATATATACATTAGTATAGGCATGCTGCGCTCTACAACAATAATTTTAAAATGTTGCAAATACTCTACATAACATCTCAAATCTGAAACACCAACAAAATCATTAACTCATTCATGCAACTATACCTTACTTGTTGATTCATGGATTACTCATACCATCAGCATATTTCCCATCAAACGTTTAATTACGACACACGAGTTGTTGTTTCATTCACGAATATTAGGACAAATAAATTTACTATCTCATTCTTAAGAAAAATAATTCTGACACAATACCCTTCAATAGTACTTTACCCTTCTATCTATATTTTTGTTTAACTATATGGTCTTCCGCATATTTATACCTGTGCTCTCTTACATCAAGTTCCACTCATCAGTTGTTCTTTCCTAATCTGTGCTTGCAATAACACCTGATTTTCTACATATTTGTGTGTACTGGTGGCCTGTATCTATGTACATCATAAGTGCAATTTACATTAAAAGTACAAATAAAGTTAATTTATCATTCATCATATTTATAGCAGCAATGAGGTTATGTTCACAAGTAAATCTATACGAACATACACTGACTTAACGTCCATGGATATGAAACACAGCCACAATAGATAGATAGATAAATAAATAAATAAATATAATCTAAGAAAATTAATTTTATCCTTTCAATGATAACTGCAAAAAAAGAAACTCATTTCTGTCACTGTTCTAAAGGGGAAACAAATTTGACTTGAAAGACTTTACATTATTTCACACTTCTTGGCTGTATTTCATTTCATTTACCATACATTACTGTGTTCGTGTACTGTCGTTCAGTGGTATATGTGTAAGTATTAATCTGCTTTTTACCTCTTAATGTATGGCCATCCATCTGGCACATATACAAGGTTAATATCAACAGGCACGTGACTGGGAAAAAGAAGGCAATTAAAATAACAACACTTGACAGTGACTCAAGAGTTGTTACTATATAGAATGAAGTCTTTTTCCCTAAAAATATTAATCAATACTGTTATCACTGATACCCCACCATGCAGGAAAATCAGCAACCTATCTTTAAAATCTGACAAATTCTTTCAATCACAAAAAGGACAATCTGCTAAATCTGAATATCTTATATCCTGACGGTAGCAATGCTAATGATAATAATACCACAAACAAAATGATAAATAAATATATATAAAAAAATCAATGTATTTCCTACTGCCTATAACCCAAAATAA
>NW_020869434.1:101481-106481 GCF_003789085.1 Penaeus vannamei | reverse complement strand
GATGACCACTGGCGGCTGCTTGGAGAAGAACAAAGACGAATCGTGTGCGGGGAATTTCGGATCCGAAAACTTCTCTCCTGGAAGAAAAATTAAAATATTAATAATGGTGATGCTAATAATAATGGGTAAGTAAATTCATGAATAGAGAGATGGTTTTTTTATTGTGAAAATAGTATTGTATTAAGAGTCGATTTGGTTTGGATTCACTTGGGTAGACGCATAATAGACAGACAGACAGACAGACGACAGACAGAAACACACACACACACACACTCACACACACACACACACACACACACACAAACATAAACAAACGGCAAATTTGGAAATGACACCTAAACCCGATATCCGGGTGAGAACTGTATTGTCTCTGAAACCTCTGAACGTGTTTCGAACGAACCTAGCACTCATTTCCTCCGCAAACGAAACACAGGTACGATACCGGCCCCAATGGCTGGGGAGGGTATGGCAAAGTCTATCAGCCGGTTTATTAAAATTGTGCCAGGCCCGACCCAACAATTTTCGTATAAACAGACATCCATATACACACAAATAAAGGCATATCTATCGATCTATCAAATATACATTTATTTTTTCTATCTGTCCGGTAGATATGCACGTCTAGACTGATAGATATGTATTTATTTCTGTGTATGTGCATGTCCATGTAATGAGCGTCTATTAGGTCGGGCCTGGCACAATTTTAACAAACCGGCCGTATAGAAGTATATAGACCTGGGTATGGCAAAGTCTATATAAGTACTTATATAGACCTTGGGGTATGGCAAGTATATGGGGAATTCCGGCGTAAAAGCGAATGACCGAAGTTAAACTTTAAGTAATGTAGTTATTGCGAAGAACATTCAATACTATACAGATGGCTTCGTCTGGTATGCAAAATCTTCGCCTCTTATGTTCCGGCAGAATAATAGAGCCTGGGCAAATATATGGATCTCGCACCGATAATTTCTTACTTTGACCAATAAATCTGCAATGACCAAGCATGCAAGTCGTTAGAATCCACGTCGTCGCTTTTGGAATTGAGACCACTATCCGCCACTCCTTTTCGTTACTGCCATGCTATCTTGCTTACTAATGGGGAATAGACCCTTATACACGACCAAGCCATAACGGAACTAATTTGAAATTCAACCGCTTCCCTTGAGTCCGGTTTCTGTCACGTGACAATTGCAAATCCAATTGGCTCTAACAGACTGGTCGCTAGTGTCTATTGTCACGTCACTTCCAATCTAAATTCTCATGGACTCATTTGATTTCCCTCGCTTCAGTCATCGCTGCAAATTCTGCTTATTTCGTCGCCTGCTCGATTTCGCGCCATTTTTTTTTTTCTCTCTCTCTCGCCGCTGGAAGAGCACGTGATACAATAGAGCGTCTAAAAAATTTGAGTTTAACATCCTCTCTTCTACCCTTACTATTAGTGAGGAAACGCTATAGTAGAAATGTAGTAGAATGTTACGTTCTATCAGATGGCAAGGTTAGATTCTTCACTTGGTAGGCGTCATTTTTCATTATACCAAACAAAAACAATACCAATCAAATACTGACAATCAACTAAACACACAGACAACAAAAAGAAAAAAAAAACTGAATTCTCACCTCTATTTAGACAATCCTTCTTCAATTTGCCGTAATTCTGTCCCGCGAATGTCGTAATATTGCTGAAGAGACCCATGTTTGCAAAAAAATAAATTATCTACGTATCCCCTTCCAATCAGATTTATAACATACTTTAATGAAAATATGAAGCTTAAATTACGAAAAAAAATCTTGGTCCCTCTGTCCTCTTCTTCCGTGTTCTTGGTTGGTTAATTTAGTCTTCTCTTTGTGAAAATAAGGCCGTTAGTTGTTCATCTGGAAAGAAAAGAATTCATAATTAGTCTCGAGTATCTGGAAAGGACGCTACATGTAATTAATTTCGATTACTGAGCAAAATGGTGGAAGCTTGTGAAAAAAATGTAGTTTCTCGCTGCTCGTTTGTTTGTTTTTCTGTTTCTGTTTTTCTCTTGCCCTTACTGATTCTGTGTCTGCTTACCCGTTCCCTTTTCCCTCTCCTTTACCTTATTCTCTCCTCACCTTTTCCTCACCTCACCCTCTCCCTCTCCCACTAATTCTCTCTCTCCCTCTTCTCCTACTACTCCCTCACCCTCTTCCTCCCCCCCTCTCCTACTCTCTCTACCTCTCTCTCACACAAACACCGCCACACTATCGCATTACACGTACTTCCAATTTTTCTCCACCACTTTCCTCTCTTGGTTAAAGATATTTCCAAACTGTAATAATTTTATTTTAGACATATAACGAGCCTAAAGATAAAGACACGAACAGTCGATCCTTGGGCTGTAAACTGTAGAAAATAAAAACATTCTTTGGTATCAATTTTATCATAAGTTTTCATCCTCGTCTGTAATCTCTTATCTGTATCACATGTAGAAAATAAAACATTCCTTTGGTATCAATTTTATCATGAGTTTTCATCCTCGTCTGTAATCTCTTATCTGTATCACATGTGGAAGTCAGACTCTATTTTTATATGCATTCTCCCTCTCCCTTCCGTTCTCTTCTTTCTTTCGTTATTTCTTTCTTTTGCATTCGAATAAACAGTTTATAGTCAGGTCTTTGTGGGAATATATACATTGTATCCATTTCAGTTTTTTCAGAATTCTTTTGTATAAAGTCACCACCAAACGGATGCATTCTTTTCCTATTTATCTATTCATTTGTTTATTTACATTCTATATTTGTTTCTATTTCATCATTCGCAGGTGTTGCCAGGTAAGTGCAAGCTTGTTGATGGTAAGACTGTTCTCGATTGAATATTCATAATGGATAAAGACACAGACACAACGCATGTCTCTATCTCTCTCACTCCCCTCTCTCTCTCTCTCTCTTTCCTCCCTCCCTCCCTCCCTCTCTATCTCTCACCCCCCTCTCTCTCTCACACACACATACACAGACGCGTACACACACACATAACACGCACACACACACTCACTCACTCACACACACACACACACCACACACACACACACACACACACACAACACTCACTCACTCACTCACTCACTCACACACTCACACACACACACACACACACACACACACACAACAACACACACATACACACACACACACACACACAACAACACAACAACAACAACAACAACACAACCACATACACAGACCTAAAATTCAAAATATATTTTCGTGCCGTTTTGGCCGCAAAAAAACACGTCATATTTCCGCATGGCAAGCACATTGTAACAGGGACTCGGGAGTGTGGTTCTTATACGGTATATTTGTTTATATATATATATATATATTTATATATATTAATATAATATATATATTATGTGTGTGTGTGCTGTGTGTGTGTGTGTGTGTGGTGTGTGTGTGTGTTGTGTGTGTGTGTGTGTGTGTGTGTGTGTGTGTGTGTGTGTGTGTGTGTGTGTGTGTGTGTGTGTGTGTGTGTGTGTGTGTGTGTGTAAACTTTTTTTTTACTTATATACTTTATAATTAACTGACCTCGTGTAGTTAAATTACGACGGCTGTTTGGTCATACACATAAAAACTACTGTTATCATACACATTCCTTCACCAATATATATACAATATTCACACACTANTGTGTGTGTGTGTGTGTGTGTGTGCGTGCGTGCGTGCGTGTGCGTGTGCGTGTGCGTGTGTGTAAACTTCTTTTTACTTATATACTTATATAATTACTGACCTCGTGTAGTTAAATTACGACGGCTGTGTCCATACACATACAACTACATTAATGCATACATATTCCTTACCAATATATATACATATTCACACAACTACATTAATACCGTCCTGTACACATACCTATCACCCATGATAACTAAATAATGTACAGAACAGGTTTTCTGTGTACGTATGTGTACGTTACAGAGCAAAAGCTACACAGAAAGTTACATTCCCTTCTAAGTCTGTTGTGTGACCTCAGGGCTGACGAAAGCGAGCAATTACCCCACTTCCTACACTCATTTTCACATGCTTTCCTGTCGTTATCATTGTCTTCTTCTCCTTCTTCTTCTGCTTCTTCTTCCTCTTCTCTATTTTTTCGATATCCGTTTTTTCTTCTTTTTTTTCCTCTTCCGTTTTCTTGTTTTTCTTTTTCTTTACTACTACAACTATTACTACTATTACAGCTATTACTATTAACACTACTACTGTCACTACTATTATCACAACTATTACTACCAATACTACTATTACTACTACTACTACTATTCCTAATACAACTACTATTACTATTACTACTGCTGCTACTTCTATCCGTATACTATTACTATAACTACTACTACTACAACAATTATTAAAATTACTACTATTACCACTACTATTACTACTTTTACTACTATCCCTACTGCTACTAGTAGTACTACTCTGTGTGTGCGTGTGCGTGTGCGTGGCGTGTGCGTGTGCGTGTGCGTGTGTGAGTGAGGCTCTGTCACACTATCACTTTTTCCGTCAGATTTTGTGTTTCCGTCTGAATCTGAGGCTTTCCGCAAGTATCGTTTGCAAGCGAAACACCTCCCAGACGAAGACGATTGCGACCGTTTCCGTCTGACTAATTTCCGTCTTGATCTTGTGCTATTAATTAATAAATTAGATAGGACGAGTGAACGTAAACATAAGCTAATATTTTAGAACATTCGTATATACAATATACATCATCATGTTTCTTTGAAATGACGTAATATGTATGAGAATGTTCGTGTGATTCCCGGGACCTCATTCCGAAAGCGCCAGGTTTGTTTACATGGGTCAGTCGGTTCTCATACGGGAAGTTCATTCGGAAACGAAAAAAAAATGACGGAAAGAGTGACAATGTGATAGGGCCTTGAGTGACTGAGAGTGAGTGAGTGAGTGAGTGAGTGAGTGAGTGAGTGAGTGAGTGAGTGAGTGAGTGAGCGAGAGAGAGAGAGAGCGAGAGAGAGAGCGAGCGAGAGAGA
>NW_020869434.1:93690-96190 GCF_003789085.1 Penaeus vannamei | reverse complement strand
GGGTACATAATGAAATACACATCTGATATAATATATATAATGAGCACTGTTGTTTATGCAAACCATAAATAATTTGCATCGACAACAGTACACCTACACCTATTGGACCGCACACGCACCATCAGACAAACAATGGGCACACAAAAACACAACAATTTACATCCACCCACAACCACAATCGCTACCTACAACCACAAAAATCATTCCTTCACCCACATATTATATACACATATATACACACATGACAACCATTTAAGACAATTAGATCCACAAACGCAAACGACCTCCTGACTATAACAGACACAGTCGACGTAAACACCAACCACAACAATAAATATAATTACAACTAAGCGACACTAATCACAGACGCACACAACCCCCCCCCCCCCCATCCATCAGCCACAACCATGCACAGTCCTTTCACCACAATCAACCCAGCTCCCCAACCACAGCAACGGCTACACTGACAACTGCACACAACCTTATCCTCAGGCAAAAATTGGCTACCACTCCCTCGGTTACAACTACAACCACAACCAAACCCACAACCACACGACTCTCTCCTCGCTTACGGCCGGTCACAATACCCCACAACCACACCTACAACCAGCATTAGCACTCGCAAAACCACACAACTCATCACAAATACAAATAACAACCGCTCCTTCAGCCACAACCACTCCCCACAACGACCTATACAACATTACAACCGTATCATCTTGGACATAAACTACCCACCTCCCTTTAACCACAACGAGATAACAACCCCACAACCCAACCATCGCAGACACCAAACAACAAAATCACAACCTTATCACCAAAGACGCAAACAACCTCTCGCCCTTGAACGACAACCATACAACAACCGCACATCCTAATAACCACAACCCACCCCCAGCCACAACCACACAACCCTATAACAGCAATCCGCCCCCAACCACAGCCACACAACTCTATAAACACAACCCACCCCAACCACAACCACACAACCCAATAACCACAATCCACCCCCAGCCACAACCGCAACCCCCCCCTCTCCTTACTGTCCGCTCGACCTGGTCACAGCGGCCTCCTCGCGCGGCCTCCGAGTTCCCTTCTCAGCCAGATAAGCATCGTTTCCCCTTGTCCTCGCTGGATTATTTAGCCCCATTCACCCGATTAGCTAATCACCCTCTCCCAATCCCGCGATGTCCGACGATCCTTTATGATTGCTCTTAATTACAATCCCCTCCCCTCTCCCCTCTCTCCGCTCTCTCTCTCCTCCCTTCTCTCCTCTCTCCTCCCCTCTCCCTTCTCTTTCTTCCATTCTCTCCTCTCTCCTCCCCTGTCCCTTCTCTCTTCTCTCCACCCCTCTTCTCTCTCTCCTTCCCTGTCTCCTCTCTCTCCTTCCCTGTCTCCTCTCTCCTCTCCTTCCCTCTCCCCTCTCCGCTCTCTCCTACTCTCTCCCCTCTCCGCTGTCTCCTCCCCTCTCTGTTGTGTTTCTGTTTCCCTGTTAATCTCTTGCTTCTTCTCTCTCTCGTGGTCTGTGTTTCTTTTCTCTTATCTTCTCTCTCCTTTCGGTTCTTCCCTTTCTCGTTATTTTTCTCTCTCTGATCCTTTCTCTCTTCTTCCGTTCTTTTGTCTTTTGTGTCCCTATCCTCTATCAATCTCTTGCATCTTCTTTCCCTCGTGTTCTGAGTCCTATTCTATCTCGTTTCTTCCTTATCACTCTTCGTGTCTCTCTCTCCCCCCTCTTCCAATCTATCACTTTTCTGTGTCCCTATCCTTCTCTCCTCCTGCCTCTCGCATCTCTTTCTCCTTCCCTTCTTCCCTCTCGCCTCTTTTTTCTCATCCCAATCCTTTCTCTCCTTTCATGTGTCTCTATCTCCTCTATTCCCTCTCGTCTCTCTTCCGTCTCCCTTCTCTCCCCTCTTTCCTTCTTCTCTCTCCCTTCTCGCCTGTCTCTTCTCCCCCTTCTCCCCTCTCCTGTGTCCCCTCCACTGGCGTTATTGTTTTCGTCTTTTTCATTTCCATTTTGTGTATGTATTGGTCTGTCCCATTCTCTTGTCTCAGTCATTCTCTTTTTTACTGTCCCTGTCTCTAGCTGTCTGTTTCTGTTTTTGTAACTCTCTTTCTGATTTTCCTTTTTACCCCTTTAGTATCTCTCTTTCCGTATCATCTGTCTGTCTGTCTGTCTGTCTGTCTTTCTTGCTCTCTGTCTGTCTGTCTGTCTGTCTGTCTGTCTGTCTGTCTGTCTGTCTGTCTGTCTGTCTGTCTCTCTCTCTCTCTCTCTCTCTCTCTCTCTCTCTCTCTCTCTCTCTCTCTCTCTCTCTCTCTCTCTCTCTCTCTCCTCTCTCTCTCTCTCTCCCCCCACTGTCTCTAGCTGTCTGTTTCTGTTTTTGTAACTCTCTTTCTGATTTTCCTTTTTACCCCTTTAGTATCTCTCTTTCCGTATCATCTGTCTGTCTGTCTGTCTTTCTTTCTCTCTGTCTGTCTCTGTCTGTCTGTCTTTCTCTCTGTC
>NW_020869434.1:81190-86190 GCF_003789085.1 Penaeus vannamei | reverse complement strand
TTGTGTGCTCTGTGAGTATACGTTTGCGTGCGTCTGCGCGTGTATTTCGATGCGTATTTGCGTAGCTGCGTTGATCTCTGCATGTACGTGAGCGCCCTAATGTGTCGGTATGAGTCTGTGCAGGTATGTCGGTGTCTCTGTGAATCCTTATCTACCCGTATGCGCATGTGCAAGTATGTGTGTCTATGTGCGTCCTTGCGCGTCTGTGTGCGTATATGTGCGTCTTTGAGCGTCTGTGTGCGTATATGTGCGTCCTTGCGCGTCTGTGTTCGTCTATGTGCGTCCCTACGTGTCTGTGTGCATCAATGTGTGGCCTTACGTGTCTGCGCGCGTCCTTACGTGTCTGTGTGGGTCCTTACGTGTCTGTGTGCGTCTATGTGCGTCCTGAGTACGTCTGTGCAGGTGTATGTGTGCCCCCGTGTCGATATACATGGGAAAAACGGCGTGCGTCCCCAGGGATGTGCAGGTATTGATTCCCATAATAAAATCAGGGTAAGAGGGAGGCTCCGAGGCTGAGGATCCAGTCCTAGGCTCTTCCTCGCCGCCGCCCTCCTCGCCTCCCCTCTCCTCTCCTCGCTTCTTCTCGCCTCCCCTCTCCTCGCTTCTTCTCGCCTCTCCTCTCCTCGCTTCTTCTCGCTTCTCCTCTCCTCGCTTCTTCTCGCTTCTCCTCTCATCGCTTCTTCTCGACTTGCCTCTCATCGCTTCTTCTCGCTTTTCCTCTCATCGCTTCTTCTCGCCTCTCCTCTCATCGCTTCTTCTCGCCTCTCCTCTCATCGCTTTTTCTCTCCTCTCCTCGCTTCTTCTCTCCTCTTCTCGCTTCTTCTCGCCACCCCTCTCCTCTCCTCGCGTTTACCTTATTTCCCCTCTGTCTGCTTGTCTGTATGTCTGTTTGTCTATGTGTCTGTTTGTTTGTCTGTCTATCTGCCCGTCTCTCTATTTCTCTCTCTCTTTCTCTGTCTCACTTTGTCTCTGTCTCTTTGTCCGTGTCTCTCTTCCTGTCTGTCTGTTTCTCCCTCTCTCCCTTCTTCCCTCATCTCTCTCTCTCTCTCTCTCTCTCTCTGTCTCCTCTCCCATCCAATGCTTTCCCATCCTTTTTTTCCTTTTTTCTCTATCATCCTCTTCCTCTCCTTCTTTCTCCATCCTCCATCTTTTCCTCTCTCCTGTAATGCTACCTCCCTCCCTCTCTCTCTCTCTCTCTCTCTCTCTCTCTCTCTCTCTCTCTCTCTCTCTCTCTCTCTCTCTCTCTCTCTCTCTCTCTCTCTCTCTCTTCTCTCTCTCTCTCTCTCTCTCTCCTCTCTCTCTCTCCTTCTCTCTCTCTCTCTCTCCCCACTCTTCCTTTCTCCTTCTCTTCCCTCCCTTCTTTTATCTATTTTTTCTTTAATGTAAATATTCGTAATCTTCGTCTCCTCTTTGATATTTTTTTCGGGGTTAAAACTCGTCAACTGTTTCGCGGTTTTAGATTTTTATTTCTGATGATTTTGTGGCATTTTGCTTTGTGTTCTTCTTTTTCTTTTCTTTGATTTTTCTTTTGTTTTGTTTATTCCGTTTGGTTGGTTAGTTTTTTTTGTCTGTTATTTTTATTTTATTTTTTTTCTGTCTACCTACATACCTGTCTATCTACATTACTTTTTCCACTTACCTACGTATTAACCAGCCTACCTACCTACCTTCCTACCTGTCAGCCTTCCAACTTACCTACCGACTAAGATGGAAACCTACTGACTTACCCGCTAATCTACTTACCTACCAACCTCCCTCCCTACCTCCTTACTTACTTATCTATACACACAATTCTCAAAGCACGAACCTTATCCTCCTCCCCTCCTCTTCCTCCCTTTTCCTATTACCCTTCTCTTGTCCTCTCTTCCTCCTTCCCCTCTCTCTTATTCCCATCCCTTCTCTCTCTTCCCTTTCCTCCTCTCCCTTCCCTTCCCCCCTCTCCACTTCCCTTCCCTCCCCTCCCTTCCCTTCTCCCCTCTTCCCCCCTTCCCTCTCAACCCTCCCTCCTCCCTTCCCTTCCCCTCTCTCTCTTCCCTTCTCTCCCTCTCTCCCTTCCCTCTTCCCTCTCTCCGTTCTCTCTCCCCCTCTCTCTCCTCATCTCCTTCTCCCCTCCTCCCTCCCCAGCCTCCCTTGCAATTGCACATCTCATACAACAATCGCCCAACGTGGCAATACCTTCGAGCTGGTACTTGAGATTGCAAGGTTTCATGTGCAATCAGTGCGGGCTTCCTCTATCGCTTCCTTGCCACGGCGGAAGGGAATTCCAAGAGACACATGGCAATGATATGCTGTCTTATATTGCATTCTTGTCTTTGCATATGCTCTCTCGCTTTCATGAATTTTTCCTTCGCTTTGTGTCTCTTGTTATTTTATATTTTTCCGTTTCTTTTTATTTTATTTTTGTTTCTTTTTGGGATTTTTTTTCTTTCTCTTTCGTTTTTTTTTCTCTCTCTTTTTGGGGGTCTTTTTGTTTTGCTCTCTCTGTCTCTCTCTCTTTCTCTTTCTCGCTATCTCTCTCCCTTTCTTTTTCTCTTGCTTTCTCTCTTTCTATTTCTGTTTCTCTCTCTCTGGCTCTCTCTCTCTCTCTCTCTCTCTCTCTCTCTCTCTCATCTCTTCTCTCTCTCTCTCTCTCTCCTCTCCTCTTCTCTCTCTCTCTCTCTCTCTCTCTCTCTCTCCGTCTCTTTCTTTCTCTCTCTCACTCTTTCTCTCTCTCTCTTTATTTTGCTCTCTCTATCTCTTTCTTTTTCTTTCTCGCTAGCTCTCTCTCATTCTCGTTACTGATTTCATTTTTGTTCTTGTTCTCGTTCTTGCACTTGTTCTTCTTCCTCATCTTTTCAACTCCATATATTCTCTTTCTCCTTTATTCACTTTCCCAATTCCATTCTTTCTTTATGCTAGCTTATTATGAAACTCGGAGATTGGGAAAGGTAAGGGAAAAGGGGGGGGGGATGTAGGGGAGGGGAGGAGGGAGGGGGAGGGAGGGGAGGGGGAAAGGGGAAGGGGAGGGGAGTGTAGGCGATGTGAAGAGGACTTGGGGAGGGGGAGGAGAAAGGAGGAAGGGGGAGGGAAGGGGGGGAGAGGAAGGGAAGGTAAAGGAAGGGGAAAGGAAGGATGGGATGGGAGGGAGGGGGAGAGGGAAGGGGTGGTGGTGGGAAAGGTTGGAGGGGAAGGAAGGGAAGTGAAGGGAATGGAAAGGAAAAGAAAGGAAGGGAAGACGATGGATTGGCTAAGAAGATTTGGGGAGTGGGGAAGGGGAGGGGGTGGGAGGAGAAGAAGAGAGAAGAAGAAGGAAGCTCAAGGGAGAGCCGAGCGTAAGGTAAGGGGAAAAGGGGAAGGCAATGGAGGGGAAAAGATGAGGGAGGGATGAGTTAAGGGGAGGGAGGGCGGTGTCTGCAGGGAGGTCAAGCATGAAATGGCCAGTCTGCAGAGAAGGGGAGAAGGGAGGGGCTGAAGAAAAGCGGGAGAGGGAGAATGATGATAATGAGAAGTTGGAGCAATGGGAGAAGAAAGAGGAATAAGAGAAGATGGAGAGAGAGAGAGAGACAGAGAGAGAGAGACAAAGAGAGAGAGTGAGAGAGAGAGAGAGAGAGAGAGAGAGAGAGAGAGAAGACGAGAAGAAGAGAGAGAGAGAGAGAGAGAGAGGCGGGGGGAGAGAGGAGGAGAGGGAGCGAGGAGAGTGGGAGGGGGAGGTGGAGAGGGGGGGAGGGGAGATGGGGGAGGGTGGAGAGAGATGGGACAGGGATCAGGGGGAGGAGGAGGGAGGGAGGGGGGAGGGAGGAGGAAGGGGAGGGGAGGAGGGGGGAGAGGCGAGGGAGGAGGAGAAGGGAGCGGAGAGGGGGGGAATGGGGGAGAGAAGAGGGGGGAGGAGGAAGGAGGGAGAGGGGCGGGGGGAGGTGGGAGGAGGGGGAGGGGGGGGGGAGGAGGAGGGAGGGAGGGAGAGGAGGGGAGGAGGGAGAGGAAGAGGGAGCGAAGGGGGAGGGCAGAAGGAGGGGAGAGGGAGGAAATGGAGCGGGAGGAGGGGAGAGGGAGGGGGAGAGGGATGGAAGGCGAAGGAGGAGGAGGGGGAGGGAGGATGAGGAGTAGGGAGAGAAGGAGAAGGGGAGAGGAGGGGGGGAGGAGGGAGGGAGAAGGGAGGGGAGAGGGGAGGCAGAGGGAGCGGGGGAGAAGGGAGAGGGGGAGAGGGTAGGGAAGAGAGGGGGGAGGGGAGGAGGGGAGGGGGGAAGGGAGAGAGGAAGGGAGAGAGACGGGGGGAGGGAGGGGAGGGGGAGGGGAGGGGAGAGGGGGAGAGGAGGGGAGCGAGATGGCGAGGGGGCGGGGAGGGGGGGAGGGGAGAGGAGGATGTAAAGGGGGGGAGGGAGGGGGAGGAGGGGAGGGGAGGGGGAGGAGAGGGGAGGGGGGGGGGGAAGGAGTGGATTAGGGGGGAGGGGGGAGAGAGGGGGAGGGAGGAGGGGGGAGGGGATGGAGGGGGGAGGGAGAGAGGCGGAGGGGAGGGAGGGGGAGAGGGGAAGAGGAGCGGAGGGGGAGGGAGGGGGAGAGGGAGGGGAGAGAGGGGGGAGGAGGGAGTGGGGGGAGGGGAGGGAGAGAGTAGGGGGGGGAGAGGGGAGGGGGGGAGCGAGGAGTGGGAGGGAAGGGAGGGTGGGGAGGGGGGAGAGGGGTGGGGGGGGGAAGAGGAGGAGCCGGGGGGGGGGGGGGAGAGAGAGAGAGAGAAGAGAGAGGAGAGAAGAAGAGAGAGGAGAGAGAGACGAGAGATAGAGAGGAAGAGAGGAGAGAGGAGAAGAGAGAGAGAGGAGAGAAATAGAGAGAAAAAAGAGAAAGAGGAAGAGAAGAGAGAGAGGAGAGAGAGAAGAGAGAGAGAGAAGAGAAGGAGATGAGAAAACAGGAGAGAGAGAGAGAGAGAGAAGAGAGAAAGAGAGAAAAGAGAGAGAGAGAGAGAGAGAGAGATGAGAGAGAGAAGAGAGAGGAGAGAGAGAGAGAGAGAGAGAGAGAGCGACAGACAGACA
>NW_020869434.1:66190-71190 GCF_003789085.1 Penaeus vannamei | reverse complement strand
TATCTCTTCTATTCTATACATACTATCCTCTCTCTTCATTTACTCTTCTACTCTCATTACTTCATCTCTGTACTCTCGTCTCTACTACTCTCTCTTATACTCTCTCTCTATCTTATCTATATCCTATTACTTTACTCGTCTCCTTATCTACTCTACTCTACTCTCTCCTTCGTCTCTCTCTCTTTTACTCTCCTCTCTCTCTTACTTACTATTCTTCTATCTCGCTTCTCTCTCCTCTTTCATCTATTCACTCGATACTATACTCATCTGCTCTGTCTTCTCTCCTCATCTCTGTCTCTCTCTTACTCCATCTTCATACATTTTCAATTTCTACTATATCTCATCATTCTACTTACATACTTACCATCTTCTATTACTCTCTCTCTCTCTCTACCCTCTATATTATCATATATAATATACAATAATACTCTTATAGTTCTCTAATTATATATCGTCTATATGTATTATATATATATATATATCATATACTATATATATCTTCCTACTACATTATTACTCTACTATCTACTTATATATCATTACTATGTGCTCTCTCGTCTCCTGTGTTGCTTGTGCTCTTCTCTCTCTTCGTCTGTTCTCGTCTCTCTTTCTCTCTCTCTCTCTCTCTCTCTTCCCCCTCCCTCCCTCTACTTCCTCTCTCTCTCTCCTCTCTCTCTCTGCTCTCTCTTCTTCGTCTCCTCCTCTCTCTCTCCCTGTCTGTGTTGTTGCGTGTGCTGTGTGTTCGTGTGTGTGTGTGTGTTCATGTGTGTGTGTGTGCTGGTGCTGTGTGCTTGTGTGTGGTCTTCTCCTCCTCTCTCTCGTGCGTGTACCTGCTTACTCTCTCTTCTTACTCTCTGCTCATCTCTCCTTATATATATAGTATACATATATCTCTATACGTTATCTCTCTTATATCATCTACTCTACTTCTCTTACTTACTATCTCTCTTCTGTCATACATTATATATCTTCTCAATCTCTTCATTTACTCTTCTATCTATCTTCTCCCCTCTCCCTACCTCATCATATTCCTCTCTCTTTTACTCTATCTATTCTTCTCTCTCTTCATTACTATATTACTCTCTCTCTCTGTACTCATATTATATATATATTTATATATATATATCTGTTATACTAATATAAATAATAGATAGATAATAATTAAATAAATAAACTAAATAAATAAATAACATGTAACTCATAAACAAATAGTATACTTATATACTAATATATTATCTTACTATATCTATATATATTATACGTATTATATTATACTCTATGATAGATAGATAGTATAGATCAGATAGATATTGTATGTACATCACCACACACGACTCACATGCATCTATGACCGTTCTTTAGTAGCAATAACTAATTATTCATACATACAGTATACAATATGTAGTGTATATATATAATATATATATATTATATATATATATATAGCCTTATACTCTTACTTACTATTCATATCATTTTACTCTTAATACTCCTATATATATATTATATATCAACTTTTACTTCATATGTCTATTCAATATCACAACGCTCTCCTACTCCATCTACATCTTCTATCTCCTCTCATACACTCACACCCTCCCACCATCACACACACATACCATCACACACACCTCCACACATCACACCACATCTACTTCTATTACTATATACCTCCTTATATATACCTATTCTATATTACTTCATTCTTACCTTACTACTTCTTCTATTACTTACTCTATCCTCTCTCTCTCTCTCATTACTCTATCTATCCTCTCTTCTCTTATATATTATATATATATATATCATTATGTACTCCTCTCTCTCTCTCTCTTTTCTATATATATGCTTATACTAATCAAACGTATTTACATTATTATATACCATATATACTATTTCATCTTATCTATTATATAATAATATTATATATTATTATATATATTTAGTATTATTATATTTATATATAATTATTACTAATATATTCTTATAGTTATATATATATTATTAACAAACATGATAAAAAGATCCCTCCCACAGAAAAAGCCCTGACGCCAAACTTTCTTCGGCAGCAAAACAGCAGAGAAAAAGCAAGTACTCCCCTCATACTCAAAAGTACCTGTCACTAACACAGACAGAAAGTTCTCATAAAGTTTCTTGTGTTTTCGTCAAAGAAGTAATACGTGGTAGTGAGGTTGGTATTTGCGGGTATTCGCCTCGTACCTTGGGTATTTTTTGGTATTCTTTGGATGATGATGAGGGTGATGATGATGATGATAATGATATATGATAATGATATAGGATGATGCTGATGGTGATAATGGCGAGTAATTAAAATGAGAGTATTCTTATATATGATGGTGATGACGATGATAGTATAAATGATAATGATGATGGTATCAGTGCATTAATGATAATAATAATGATGATAATAATGATAATAATAATAATAATAATAATAATAATAATGAAACTGATTATGCTAATGATAATAGTAATAATAATGATAATGACAGTAATAATAATGATGATAATAACAATTATGATAATAATGATGATGATAATACTAATAATGAAATAAATAATGATGATAATGAAAATAATAATAATAATAATGATAAAAACAATGATGACTATAAAAACGTCAAAAATGATAATACCCATAATAATAATAAAAAAAATAATAAAAATAGTATTAATATTGATACTGTTGCTACTGCTTCAACTACTAGTACTAAAAATACCGGTAGTAGTGTTTATGATTACTATGATAGTAATGATAATGATAACAATAACAACAGCAGTATTAAAATCACCAACAATAAAAACAACAATGATAACAATATCAAGAATTAGGCTAACAATGATAATGATAATAATAATAATAATAATAATAATGATGCTAATAATGGTAATGATGATGACGATGATGATAATAATAATGATAATGATAATGATAACAAGAATGATAACAACAACAATGATGATAATGATGGTGGTAATAATAATGATAATAATATAAAAATAAAGGTAATTAATAATAACAATTATGCTAACAATAATGATAATAATAGTGGTAATGTTACTGATAATATTGATAATAATAAAAATAATGATAATAATAATAATTTTGTAGAAAACCATTATTTTTCATATATTCAAATTTAGTATTTTTATTTTATTCAAATTGTCTGACCATTGTCATATTAGAGTGTTTTTCAAATGCCAATTTTATCTAAGTGTAGGCCTATTGATACTGTATTTACTGCACCGTTACAACCTGTGGGGAGCGGAGCATAACGGTCTTTAAGGCCTGTGGGTGTGGGAATGAATTCTTTCCTCTGCTGTGTGTGCCTATTATTATAACGGTTATTTTATTCAATAGATAAACAATGAACAAATGGCACATTATTCTGTAAATCTAAGCAATACACTTAATGATTAAAATAAGCCATATTCTCAAATAATTTAATTCATATCTAAAGTTAACTCTATACTTTCCATTTTCCTACTAATTATGAATCATAATTACATTAATAAACAAAGTAAAAATATAAGTGAGACAAAATCGAGACCCTCACTCCCAATCTCTCCCAATTTTTTCCATGATTTTTCCCGGGGCATAAGACAATAATTTCCCTTCCTTTTATCTTTACAATTTCCCTCTCTTACACTTCACTTTGATAACTAATTCCCTTCTCAAACTATTAATTTATACTACCGGAACTGTCACCTGCGACTACTTCCATTACTGTATCCACACACTGCTAAAACATCTAAATAACTAACATTGTTTTCCCCTGGCAACAAAACATTATGGCATGCTATCCTTGCTGCATTCTCCAGCATTTCTCCTCTGTGTTTGGGAGGAAGGCCAGGGCTCATCTGACGAGAAATCGTTGAAGTAACGAACTCATTGCTTTACCTAAATGAATTGTTAACATTTAAACAAACAAACCATTTATAAATTAGACTTAACACTAAGTTTTGCTATATTGGTATGCCTTTAGATTTATGAAAATATGTAAACAAATGTTTCAGTGATGGATATGCATCTTTGAAATCAGAAACTGCATCTTTTTAAATGTCGAATATATAATGATCTCGACAGTAATAATAACAATGTTATCATTATTGGTTATGATGATAATAATGAAATTAATAATGATGAAAATAATAACAAATATAATAATAATGATAAAGATAACGATAACATGAATGAAGAGAGTAAGACTGATTATAATAACGATAGTTAGTGATAACAATATTGATAATGATATTCAAAATAATGATAATGATAGCAACAGTAATGACAACAATGATGAAGAGAATATTCAATATGATAATATTCATAATTTTCGTAATGGTAACAACAAAAATAATAGGACCGATAGAAAAATAACAACAAGGATAAGAATGATAATGATGATAGTAATACTAATAATGATAGTAATAGAAATAACAACAATTATAAAGAAAGATAATATTGGTAATGATAATGATGATAATGACAAGAATGATGATGGTAATAATAAAACAACACCAACAACAATAACGATAATAATGATAATAACAATAACAAAAATGATAATGATAATAATGATGGTGATAATACTGAAGATAATGATTGCAATGGTATTGATAATGAATATAATAATAATTGCGTTAATAATGGTGATTATAAGGATAATAATAACATTAATAATAATAATAATAATGAGAATAATAATCATCATAATGATAATGATACTGATGATGATGATGATACCAATAATACTGATGATACTAATAGTAATAGTAACACTGCTGCTACTACTGCTAATAACAATAATCATAATAATATCAACAATAGTATCAATAACAATTACAACAACAACAATAATAACAATAAAAAGTAATAATAATAAAAATGAAATGATGACAATAGCAATAATAATGATGATAAATATAGATATAATGATAACAAAAACAATGGTAATGATAATGATAGTAATAATTATGATAAT
>NW_020869434.1:41190-48690 GCF_003789085.1 Penaeus vannamei | reverse complement strand
ATGAGGAGCAAGAGCCGCTGCAATGTGCAAGAGAGAGAGAGAGAGAGAGAGAAGAGAGATGAGAAGAGAGAGAGAGATAGAGAGAGATGAGTTGAGAGTGAAGAGTTTGAGAGGAGAGTAGAGGTGAAGAGAGAGAAAGAGATGAGATGAGAGAGAAGTGAGACGAGAGAGAAGAGAGAGAAGGAGAGGAGAGAGAGTGAAAGAGAGAGAAAGAGAAGAGAGAGAGGACGGATGTGGAAGGAAATAGAAAACGTAGAGATGTGTTAGTGAGAGTAGATGGAGGTAGAGACTGAGGGATAATATGGATGAGAGTAGAAGAGGACAGAGAGAGAGAAAGAGAGATAGATGAGAGACAAGAGAGAGAGTGAACAGTGAGAGTGGAGAGAAGGAGCAGACGAAGAGACAGTGAGATAGATCAGAAAATAAAACGATTAGAGATAGAAATAGATTGCAATAGATAACGAATAGAGAGAGAGACCGAAGGACACGAAGAAGAGAGAAGCGAGCGAGAAGAGAGAGACACAGAGAAGCAGAGAGCGAGAGAGACGAGCCACGAGGGCAAGAGAGAGAGAGAGGAAGAGACAGACAGAGAAGAACACTATAGAAATAGACAGGTAGTACAGGTATAGACAAGATACAAGGTACAATCAGATAGGTAGATGGTAGTAGGCTAAGGTAAAGGTAGAAACCGAAATGACAGTTAAGATATATTCCAGGTAAATAGATAAATTTGATAAAAAAGGAGACAACGGGGAGCGGAGAGAGGACCAAGAGAGAAGAAACAGACAGACACACGAGAGATGAGAAAGAAGCGGAAAACAGACATAGATACAAACTTAACTAGACTAATAAACGCAAAGGAGGAAACACAGATAATAGGAGACAGAGCAGACAAATTAGGGTGATTTTATAGAGACACGAACTGCTGAAAGGAAATAGAGAGAGAGAGAGAGAGAGAGAGAATGAGAGAGAGAAGAGACGAGGATGAGAGAGAACCGTGAGAGACGAGAGAGCAAGAGAGAGAAGAGAGATAGATAGAGAGAAAGAGAGAGAAGAGTGTGATTGTGCCTGTTCATGTTGTGAAGAGAGAGAGAGAGAGATGAGGATAGAAGGATAGTAAGAGAGAATAAGAGGAGAAGATAGGACACAGGGCGAAGGATGAACAAAGACTCTCGGAGATGATGAGAGAAGATGAGAGAGACTAGAGAGGAGAGAGAAGAGAAAGATGGAAAGACGAGAGAAGAATGAGAAGAGTGAGAGAGAGAGAGACTGAGAGAGAGCAGAGAGTAGTGAAGAGAGATAGACGAGAGAGAGAGAGAGAGAGAGAAGAGAGAGTCAATGTCCGCCTGTAAGAGAGAGAGGAGAGAGAGAATGAGATGAGAGAGAGAGTAGAGAGAGAGAGAGAACGGAGAGAAGAGAGAGAGAGAAGAGAGTGTGTGGTGTTTTGATTGTGTTAGTGTGTAGAGAAAGAGAGAGAAGGAGAGAGAGAGAGAAGAGAGAGAGAGAAGAGAGATGGAGGGATGAGGGAGAGAGAGAGAGAGTGACATGAATGAGATGAGAAGTGTCAAAACTCCTGTGTGTAAGAGAGA
This sequence comes from Penaeus vannamei, assembly GCF_003789085.1. Taxonomy (NCBI): domain Eukaryota; kingdom Metazoa; phylum Arthropoda; class Malacostraca; order Decapoda; family Penaeidae; genus Penaeus; species Penaeus vannamei. The sequence goes on along the minus strand of NW_020869434.1, from coordinate 47,101 downwards.
GAGAGAAGAGATTCTCCAGATGAGAGATGACCGAGAGAGAGAGAGGAGAGAGAGAGTCAATGTGTGTAAGAGAGAGAGATGAGAGAGAGAGAAAAGAGAAAGAGATAGATAGATGGATGGATGGATATATAGATAGATTAGATAGATATGAGTGCACGTAAGATAGGATACGATAGATATGAATAGAATCAAATAGATATAGATAGATAGAATAGATAAATTAGGAATAGATAGACAGATAGGATCAGATAGTAGAGAGAGAGAAGAGAGAGACTTTGGCGTTGGGCTTCTGGACATGGAAACCCGTCAGTGGCCGAGGAGGGCCACGCCAGAAGACGAGGGTTGCGTAGGAAAGGCACTAGATAAAAAGCAGAAGGGGTGAAAAGAAGGGAGAGGGAGAGAAGGAGGGGAGGGGGAGGGAGGCAGGGGTAAAGGACAGGAGACAGGGGAAGGATGAGGAAGGGGGGGGGGGTAGGAGAGGGGAGGAAGCCCCGGGACGCAAGGGGAGGAAGGAGAGGAGTGGGAGGAGGAGGTGAAGGAGAGAGAAAAAAAATCAGAGAAGGGGAGAGGCAAAAGAAAAGATAGGGAACGGGATGTAGAGAAGGAGGGCGAGGAAGAAAGAAGTAGAGGGAGGAGAAGGAAGAAAAATGAGGAGGGAGGGAGGCAGATGGAGGAAGGGTGAGGTTGAACAGAGGAAGAGGGAGAGGGGAAAGAGCAGAGGGGAAGGGGAAAGGAGGGAAGGATGCAGGTGCGAGCGTTTGCATGTGAAGAAAAAGGCTGCAAACCGAAACAAAAGTGGGGAAGCGGCACTCGGTGGCACAGGTACAGTATGAGTGGCACTGTGTGAGTGATATTACGTTACTGCCACTATAGGAGTTGGCACTATGGAGAATGAGAAGTCATACCATGTAGCTGGCACTATAAGTTTTAACAACAGGGGCTGCACTGTGACGGTCCTTTGTATAGCCCGGCACTCTGTAGTCCCGTAGAAACTGTTCTCTTTAAAGCGGCACTGCAAATGCTATCGTTATGGAGAGGAATAAACTGCCACAAGAACGAGAACCATTGAGAATGTCCATTTTTGAACGAAAAGTTAGAGAAAAGTTTGATAACATTGTGGAAATTATCGCCACAGACAGCGCAGTGCCGGTATACAGCTTAGCACTATGGGAGAGAGGGCCATTACTGGCAGTGGCTCTTAATCACCCTGAAAAAAGGCCAAAGGGTTAAGTAAGTGCCTGCTATTAGGGGACTTCCAAACGTAGAAGAGAAAAGCCGTGATATTTATAAGTGTGTGAATGAAATAATGAAAAAGTTCTCTAATTAACCTTCACCTTTCATTTAATTATCGTCACACACTTTAGACACGTACAAGAAATTTAGACCCAGAAGATTAAAAAAACAAAAAACAAAAAACAGTAAAAATAGAAAAAATAAAGCTTAACCATTAACTCATTGAAAGATAAAGAGTCAAAATGAAAGTCGTAAGAAATGCTCAAAATATATATCATTTTGGGAATATATTTTTTCCCTCACGTCAACCCGTCAGAGAACCTCCATGTTAACATTCGAAATTATCAGCTGGCAAATGCACGAATATTGCGCTGATATCATGTCAACACCGAATCAGCATATTATGATCGGATGATGCCAACATAGCAAGCATACCGAGCTAATTTGTTAATAATGTTGCAATGACATATTCTTACAACAAAGGAAAACAGACTTTATGCAAAGGCTGCAGAGGAACTTAGTGAAATATATCTACTCACACAAAGAAATGTGACAGGACATCAGGAAATATTATACTCAACATGATCATAGAAATGGCCACAACACAAGACAAAAAATGGAGGCGATATAACAGGACAGCAGATCCAACATAAAAGTAAAAACTAACTCCAATCTAACGCACGAGGAAAAGTAAATCAATATTTTAAAAGTCGGCTAAAAATGAGAGCAAAAAATAGCCAACACGAAGGCAAAGTTGAACACAACATCAATCCAGACACACGCCCAACATTATAACAGACATAAACACAACATAGTACCAAAAAGGCGGCCAACATAACGCCTCCAACAACAACAATAGAACAGACTCCACATAGGTCCGAAAAATCGACTTGCCATAACGTCGAAAATGGCCCCAGAAACGAACCAAAATGACCCTTAGCGCCACCTGAGCCCAGCCAGCCCTAAATCACACAAGAACCCAACAAACACTCCAAGGGAATGACATCGACATCATGCCAACATGGCACCAACATCGGGACTAACATCATTACGTCAATCCACGTCCAGATGCGCTGTCTCTTCCCCCCTCTCCCTCCCTCCCCTTCCATTTCCCTTCTCTCCCACTTTTTTTCCCTTCCCTTCCACTTGCCTTCCCCTCTCGTCTCTCCCTCTCCCTTCCCCTGTTTCTCTCCCTCTTTTCCCCTTCTGTTCCTTCCTCCCCATTCCTTCCCCCTTCTCCCTCCCCGTTTCTACTCTTCTCTTACTCCCACCCCATTCTCCTCCTTATCCTCTCCCTTCTTCTCTTCTCCTTCCCCGCTCTTCCTTTTTTCCTTCTCGTTGTGCATTCTTGCCTCTCACTATGCTTCCCTTCCCATTCCTCCCGGATTATGACCCTTCCTCCCTCCTCAACTTCATTCCTCTGTCCTTCATGTTCTCAACCCGCCCTCCTCCCGCCCCCCTCCCCCCCATTTTACCCTGCGTGTCTTCTTTCTCTCCTCTGTTTCCTCTTCCTCTTCTCCCTGTGCCCATCTCCTTCGCCCTCCCTCTCTTTCTTCCTGTATGTTCTATCTTCCTAGTCGGCAGGACTCACCTGCTTTTTTCCTTCTGGTCTCCGGGTTTTCAAATCCTTTGGGACCACTTATTACGAAGCGCGCTGGTGCCGCGCTATGTCTCCGTGCTGTGTCCCTCCCCTCCCCTACCTCCCTCTCTCTTCTTTCATCCCTTTTATTCGTTACCTCTTCTCTCCTCCTCCTCTCTCTCCTAATCCTGCCTCCCGTTCTGGTTCTTCTTTTCCTGTGTTCTTTTCTCTTTTTCCTTATTCCTTACACTTTCTCACCTCTCCCTTCCCTCCGACTTCTCATCCCCCTTCTCTCCTTCCTCCTCTCCTCCAAACCTCTCCCCTCCTCTCCATCCCTCCTCATCCCCCTTCTTCCTTCCCATTCTCTCTTTCCCTCCTCTCTCCCCCTTCCTCCTACAGTCTCCCTTAATAATCCCTCCCCCTTCCCCCCCCCCACAATACACCCCACTCCCGCCCACCCCTCCCCACCCCGCGCACCCTCGCCTTGTCCTTAACTAAAATTCCTGTTTTTTCCCGCACCCCACACACACCTCGTGTCTTCTTGGGCCCCGGAGCACATGAGAGTAAATCGGTAATTAATCCTGTCTATGGTGCCGACAGTCGAGAGGAACAAGGTAACCGTTTCGTTAAGGTCAGTCGAGTTGCGTGAGACTTCCTCTGCCCTCGCGATTCATTAACTTGTGCATTTTTGATTTGGCACTGGGGACGTGTGCAACGAGCAACGGATCCATTCCAGAACAGCACGGACGATTTGATATACCTGGATGTCGCGGAAGGAAGGGAGGAGTGGCAGAGGAAGGAAGAGATGGAGAGTGGTGGAAGGGATTGAGAGTAGGGAGTGGGGGAAGGAGGGATTTTAAGGGATTTAGGAGGAAGTGGGGGGGAAAGAGAAAGAGGAGAGGGTGATGGAGAAGGGAGAGAGATTGGAGAAGGGACGTGAGGAGGGGCACAACCCGAAGAGGGAAAGGGGGAAGAGTTCAGAAAGAAGAGAGAGGACGGAAAGAGACCAGGGCTACCGAAAGGAAGAGGGAAAAGCGAAAAGGGGGAGAGGAAAGTAAACCGATAAATAGGGAGAAGGAGGTGTGAGGGAGGGGACGTGGGCGAAGTGCGAGGGAGAAAGCGGGTAGTCTGGTACTGGATAAGGGTACTGGCCTAAGCAGATGTAGGGAGGGAGAGGAGGGAGGTGGGAAGAGGGCCAAGCATGGGAAAAATAGATAGTAAAGGGGATAGGTTACGTATGTTAATGTAGAAGACGAGAGAGAGAGAGCAAGGAAAAAGGACCAAAGGAAGAAGAGAGGGCCGGAGTAGAGAAGTGAGCCATGTGTGGAGCCGCGTTGAAGAGTGGTGAGAGTGAGAGTGAGAGTTGGAGCTTTAGGTGAGAGAAGGAGGAAAGATGAGGAGCCCCAGAAGAACAGAGACTCATGATAAACCAGTGATTATGCTCCAGAGACACGTACGCAACCCCCAGGAAACATAAAAACCATCAAGAGCCAGAGAGCATATCACATTTTACAAGGTTGAGGCATTACACCAACCAAAATTCATACTTCGCCAGCCCACAGCCTCACTATTCATCCCATCCCACTCTATTTCCGCTTCACGTTGCAAAATTTATCTTCATTCCAAATCATGCAGTTGTTATTCAGTTCCCCGTCGGCTACTGCGCGTTACTCTCGCCGGTACTCGCAGAGACCCCAATCCGCCACTACTTCTAGCTCTCGATTGAGCATCCAGACCACTCGTCGATTTGAGGAACGGGACGCACCATCCTCAGATTTGATTAGGAAAAAAAGGTCATCTTCTGCGGAAGCACTCGCAGTTTCACCCAACTCTCTCTTTCTCTCGTCTCTCTGTGGTCTCTGCCGTCTCTCTCTCTCTCTATCTCTGCTCACTCTCCCTTCTGCCGCTAACTTCCTCTTTATCTCTCCCTCCCTCTATTCTACCTTCCTCCCTCCCTCCCGTTTCTCTTCCCCCAACCTCTCTCCTCCTCCACCATCTCTTCATCATCTTCTCACCTTCTCACATCCTCAATGAAGTATAAGTGATTAGGAAAAACTGGCCCTCGTCTGAAAATTGCACTTTTCACCATTTGAATTAAATGAGCGGCGACGGGGATCTCTGATTGTCCAACTATGTACCGCGCGGCGCGCTGACTCTTGGTGGTGAACCACTCTATATGTGTCTGTTCGCTGTCGGCCTCCGGCCCTGCGTCTCATTCGGATCAAGTCGTCCTGAGAAGCCGGGTCTGTTTGTGGTAATAACGAGTATTCGACCTCTCGTGCCCGCTCATGCGGTATCGTAAATAATGTCATCGAGATGTTCCTCTCATCTACTACGATCCTGAGCGAGACGATCCGAGAGTGTAAGGCACCTCGATCTACGCCTCGAGATCGGCTCGTATCCATGCTCCTGGGCTACTGCGTATTACTAGTCTGACGCCTCCTCTAACTTCCTGCTCTGTATATTGGTACTCATGTTCTTGTTCGATCTCTCCCTGGTTCTATTTTGTTTCTTTCGTCTCCTGTGTATCTACTAGTCTGTCTGTCTATGTCTCTCTCGCTTTCTCTCTTCATCTTTCAAACTCTCTTTCACCTCACATTCATACTTTCTCAATGTTCTCTTCTCATGACCCCAACCCTTCTCTAAACTTTATTCCTCTCCTCTTCTCCCTTCTTTCCTTTCACTCTATATTTCTTCCCACCTGCTCCGCTCTCTCTTCCCTTTCCTATTCTTTTATTTGCTATACTTTATTTATCATACTAGCCATTCCTTCTTTCTCTCATTCTCTTCTGCTTCTCACTCGCTTCCTCTACTTCCCCCTCTTTATCTTCCTTTTATCTTCTACTTCCAACATATCTCTGACATCTCCTCCCTATCTACTCTCCCTCCTCACTTTCTCTCCCTATTATATAATCTTCTCTCTCTTTCGTCATCTTCCGCTAATTCTCTATCCATTACTTGTCTCTCATCCTTATAATACCTCTTATTCTCTTCTACTCGCCCTCTATTCTTGTACTCTACGCCTCTCTCCTTGCCTTACCTTTTCTCTTTTCCTTCTCGCTTCTTCTTCCCACCTCCCCCTTTCGGTCGTCTCTCTCT
>NW_020869434.1:33690-36190 GCF_003789085.1 Penaeus vannamei | reverse complement strand
GGCAGGGGATTTCGGAAATGACAAAGGATATCATAAATCAACATTTCCTCTTTTAAAAAAGGAAATATTGACAGGGGAAGCTGGCAGGGGCTGGTGGGCAGGGGGCTCCCGGCAGGGGCATTACGAGGACTGGAATCGTCGATGGCGCGGTAATTCGGAGCGAAGTTCATAGCATTCCTGATTTTGCGAAGTTTGGCGGAGTTTATGAGTTTCGCGAATTCCTTTGAATTTGTAGAATAATGCCAAGCGGAGGCAGGCGGGCGTACGTGGGAGCAGGAAGAGGCAGGCAGACGCATGCACAAGCGCACACGGCAGATGTACAGAGGCATACACGCTACATACATATGCATATCCGAATACGATGAGACAGACATTCATGTATACGCATACATATGCATAGGGATAGATATATACAGGTACACACACATATACACATTAACCCACGCAAGCCCTCACACAGACCACAACACACACAACACACACACACACACACACACACACACACACACACACACACACACACACACACACACACACACACACACACATACACGTACACAACACAAAAAACGACACGAACACACACATACACGTACACAACACAAAAAACGCACATACGTACGGTACAACACACACATACACTCACTCACACATAAATACCCAAACCCTCACTCCATCACTCCCCACAATGCAACCCCCCCCATACACGCACCCCCACCCTTCACACAGTTGTAATTCTTACAAATACAACTTACCCCCCCCCCAAAAAAAAAAAAAAAAAAAAAAAAAAAAAAAAAAAAAAAACTAAACAAAACGACACCTTTCACTGCAACAAGAATTCCGCAAAGGGAGAGAAATCGAACCGGTATGACCTAAGGGTGAAAAATTGGTCCTTTGGCTTTGAATTTCCCCCTTGTGGGACTCGATGTGTGAGAGTGAGTGTCAGGTGATTAGAGTGACAGATGGCGAAGGATTTTAGGGAGTAAATTGAAGGGCGATTTTAAGAATTTTAGGATTTTAAAGGACAGAGTGATGTCGAAGGATTTAAGAGAGGGTGAATTTAAAGGGACAAAAGTGGGCTTCGAAAAGTGACTTAAAGGGTGACGGAGCATTTTAAGATTTGAAAAGGAGAAAAAGGCGTTTGCAGGAGTGACTTAAAGGGTAACTTATAAGACTTTTAGGACAAAATAGGGGGAGGTTAGCTGCACTATCGATGGAAAGATGCCAGCAAGACTTAAACTTAAAATACATACAATAAAAGTAAGACCAGTAATAATGTATGGGGCAGAAACATGGGCTTCAGGGGAAAGAGAATAGCTACCGAGAGGATGCTGAGACGGATATTAGGGATCTCACTGAGAGATAGGAAAAGAAATGATGAAGTTGGAACTGAAGCGGGCGTAGTTAAGACATCAGACAAAATCAGAGAAGCGAGAATGAGATGTATGTCATACATTAAGAAGAGAAGATGAAGACCCCATCAAGACGAATACCAACAACCGGTAGAAGGAAGAAGGAAGGTAAAGGAGGAGATGAAGAGGACATGTGCAGGAAGACCTAAGGATGCTAGGCTTAAAAGAGGAGGATGCACCGGACAGACCAAGATGGAGGAAGCGTATTCGAATGGCCGACCCACTAGGGATTAAGGCAAAGAAGAAGAATGAGATAAAACAATGAAAATAACTTGTAAGCTTAAAATCTTAAAACTTAAAAACAAAATGACATCCTAGCAAAATGGAGAATGAAAATAGTGAAAGAACACCAAGGAGGAACAGAGAATAACTATAACTGAATAAAAGGAAGTGATGAAAAAAACAAATATAGAAAGGAACGGGAATATTATATATAGAAAGGAACGGGAATATTATATAAGAATGAAAAGAGTTAAGGAATGTTGGAAACCCCCCCACAAAAAACATACTTATATATCTGTCTAAACACACACAACAGAGGACGGAGAAGGGGAGGGCGAGGAATAGAGGGGGAGGATAGATAAGAGAGAATAGGGAAGTTAAGACAGGAGGAAGGAGCTGAGTAGAGGAGAAAAATAGAGGGGTCGAAGAGGGAGATAAGGAAGGATAAGCGGAAGAGGGAGTAAGAGGGGGAGAGGAGAAAGAGAAAGAGGCAGGGAAAAAGAGGGTGGAGAACAGAAGAGGGGAGGATAAAAGGAAGGAGAATATATGAAGGGTAGAAGAGTGGAAGAGGGAGAAGGGAGACCTAGAAGTGAAGATGACAGAGAAGGGGAACAATAAAGGGAGAATAGAAGCGGGGAAAGAGAAGGAGAGGCGGAGGAAAGGAGAGTAAGAGAAGTAGATAAGAGGAGTATGAGAAGAACGGAAAGGAGAGAGGGAAGAATGAAGAAGAGGAGGAGGAGAAGAAGAGAGGAAGAGGAAGAGAAAGGAGGAGGAAGAGGAGAGAAGAGGAGGAAGAGGACGAGAAGAAGAAGGAGAAGAAGAAGAGGAAGAGGAGAAGAAGAAGATGAAGAAAAAGAAGAAGAAGA
>NW_020869434.1:15600-26090 GCF_003789085.1 Penaeus vannamei | reverse complement strand
GAGAGGGGAGACAGGAGAGGAAGACAGGAGACAGAAAGAAGGAGTTAAAGAGAGGAGGGAAGGGAGGACGAGAAGGAGGAAAGAAAAAGGAGAAAGGGAAGACAGAGGGGCAAGGAACTGAAAGAAGGGCCTGAACTGGGGAGGAAGGGAAAGTTTAAGGAAAAAAAAAAGGTAAAGAAGAGAAGAGAGAGGGAGAGGGAGAGAAAGAGGAGAATCTCGAATTCAGAGGAAAGAGGGAGAGAGTGTGGATACAAAAAGGAGTTAAGAAGGGGAAAAGAAAGAAAAAGAAGAGAAAAGGAAGAAAAGGAGTATAATAGGAAAGGATGAGAAATGGAAAATGGGGAGATTAGGGAATGGAGAAAAAAGAAAGAGAAAGAAGAGAGAACGAAGAAAAGGAAGAAAAGTTGCCAAAGGTTTAGAGGAAGAAGGAGGAAAGAAACAGAAATAAGGGGAGAGAAAGGAAAAGGACATGAAAAAAGGTGTTTAAAGTGTGCAGTTTCAGGAAAATCTCTTCGTTAGATAGTGCTCACGGGAAGAGGGAGGGGGGGAGAAGAGTGAAGGGGGGGGAGAGGCGTCAAGGATGTGAATCGAGAAAAGAATGAAGGAAGTAACGTGAAAGGAGACGAATCATGGAAGAAGAAAAAGATAGCGAGATAGAGATAGAGAACAAGGAGAGAAAAAGGAAAAAGAAAGAGAAATAAGAAGCAAGAGAGAAAGATAGAGGGAAGGAGGGAAAGAGAGGAAATGAAAAGGAAGAAGAGAAAGAATAGAAGGAATAGAGACAAAGCGAGGGAGACAAAAGGGGAAGGAAAAGAGAATGAAGGAGGAAGAAGAAAGGATAGAAGAGAGAAATGTAAAGGGGAGAAATAAAACGACGAAGAAATAGAGAATGAAAAGAGACAAGACGAGGGAAAGAAGGAAAGAAGTCAGTTTAGAAAAGCAATTAGAATGAAGGGAATGAAGGAACGATGTGGAGAACTTGAGAAAGAGGAGAAGAGAGAGAGAGAGATAGAGAGAGAGAGAGAGAGAGAGGAGAAGAACGAGAGAGAGACAGACACAGACAGACAGACAGACAGAGAGAGAGAGAGAGAGAGAGAGAGAGAGGAAGGAGGAGAGGAGGAGAGGAGGAGGAGGAGGAGAAGAAAGAAGAAGAAGAAGAAAGAAGAAGAAGAAGAAAAGAAAGAGAAGAAGAGAAGAAGGAAGAAGAGGAAGAAAGGAGAGAGGAGGAGAGAGGAGAGAGAAGAAGAAGAGAAAGAAGAAGAGAAGAAGAAGAAGAAAGAAGAAGAAGAAAGAAGAAGAAGAGAAGAAAGAAGAAGAAGAAAGAAAGAAGAAGAGGAGAAGAATAAGAAAGAAAGAAAGAAGAAGAAAGAAAAAAATAAGAAGAAGGCAATATAATAATATAATAATAATAATAATAATAATAATAATAATAATAATAATAAATATAATGAAATAATAATAATAAAATAATAATAATAAATATAATAATAATATAATAAAAGAAGAAGAAGAAGAAGAAGAAGAAAAAGGAGAAGAAGAAAGAAAGAGAAGAGAAGAAGAAGAAGAAAAGAAAGAAGATAAAAGTGAAGAAGTAAAGAAAAAAAGGAATTACACGAGAACATCACAGTCAAAACACTCAGTCAAGGAAACAGAAAATGGCGACACAGCCTTGCCAATTTACGAACTAAGGAATCACACTTCAGCCAAAACCTTTCGTTCATTTTTCAACGATCTAATGTTTTATAACGTGAAATTGCGCCGCCTGCTCCAAGAATTTCCCCCTCACTCTTTCGCCCGAGATAGGAAATGAGAGGCTTCAAGTGACAGGAATTCTGGGCCATTGTGAAATGTTTTGGGGCAAGGCTGTGCTTCGGGAATTGATAATTGCTCAAAGAAGGGTGGCGGTGAGGGTGGTGTGGTGTGGTGAGGGTGGTTGGCGAGGGTGGTGTTGGTGGGTGGTGGTGTTGTGGGTCGATGGGTGGTTGAGGGTGTTGTGGTGTTGCGAGGGTGTATGTGGTGAGGTTGGGGTGTGTGTTGAGGTGTGTGGCGAGGTGGTGGGTGTTGCGGAGGGTGTGGTTGATGTGGGTGTCTTCAACTCTTCCCTTCCCTTTTTTCTTCTCCACTCTTCTCCCTATCTTTTTTTCTTCCTTTCTCCTTTCCTTCTCTTTCTATCTCTCTCTCCCTCTCCCCTCCCCTCCTCCCAGTCTTACCCTTCTTACGTACCCAACCCCTCTCCTCTCTCTCTTTTCCATTTCCCTTCCCTATTCCCCGTCGTTTCCCCCTTGCCCCCCTCCTCTCCCTCTTTTCTCTCCCCTCCTTCCCCTTCTTCCCTCTTTCCTCTCCCCCTGCCCCCACCCTTCCTTCCTCTTCCTCTCCCTTCCTCCCCTCCTTCTCTCCCCCGCTTCCCCTAAACAATAACCCTGAAACACATAATTACAATTACTAATGCCCTCCACCGATGCACATACAACCAATTCCTGCCGAGACCCGGGCTTATTATAAGCTGCAACAGCCAGAAAAGCAGAGAGGCAGAGGAGAGGGAGAGAGGAAGAGGAAGAGGGAAGGGAGGAAGGGAGGAGAGAGAAAGAGAGGGAGAGAAGAGGAGGGAGAGAGAGGGGGCACAGACAAATAGTCAGACAGATAGATAGAAAGAGATAGAGAGATAGAGAGATAGAGAGAGAGAGATAGATAGAGAAGAGAGAGAGAGAGAGAAGAGAAGAGAGAGAGAGAGAGAGAGAGAGAAGAGAGAGAGAGAAGAACTGGGACAGAAATAGTTAAAGATAGAAAAGATAAATAGATGCAGAAAGAGAGAGGAACATAGATAGAGACAGACAGAGATAGATATATAGACAGACAGACAGACAAATTAGACAGATAGATGGAGATAAATAGATAGAGAGAGAGAAAGAGAGACCGTAGAGAGAGAGAGGGAAGCCTTCCTGGCGCACGGGAGCCAGGGAGAGCCACAATGGAGCCGGCTGGAAGGAGAGCCTCTGTGATGAATGGAGTCTCATCCTTGCTGGAAATTACACGGGGAAGGGAGGGAGGCTGACCGCCCTCGCTCGCGCGCTCTCTCACTATCTCTCATTCTCTCTCTCTCTCTCTCTATCTATCTATCTCTATCTGTGTATGTATGTATCTATATATCTCTCTATCTATTTCGTTCCTTCAATCTATGTATCTATCTCTGTCTATCACTCTTTCCGTTGATCTATCTATATGTCTGTCTGTCTGTCTGTCTGTCTTTGTCTGTCTCTGTCTCTCTCTCTATATCTATCTATCTATCTATCTCTCTCTCTCTCTCTCTCTCTCTCTCTCTCTCTCTCTCTCTCTATATATATATATATATATATATATATATATATATATTATATATATATAACATATATATCCCTCTGTCTCCCTCTCCTTTTCTCCTCCCCCCTTCCGTTTCTCTCTCACTCCCTCTCCCTCTCCCTCTCTTTCTCTCTCTATCCCTCTCCCTCTCCCTCTCTCTCTTCCTCTCCCTTTCTCTTCTCACCCCCACTCTCTCTCTCTCCTTCCTTTTCCCTCTCTTTATGGGGCTACAGAGGCGGTTTCCATGGCTATTTGCAGCTACCTGATACTTGCTCTTTTAAACAGGCTGTTGTCAAGGGGATAGTCTCTCGACGTGCCCTGGGAAGACGGTGGAGAATAGACATGGCTAATACTGCTAGTCTTAGTAAATACTCTCCTACTACTGTTTCTGCTGCAACAACTGCTTTTACTGCTATAGCGCTACTTAGGTTTGTTATTCTACTAATACTACTGCTGCCGCTACCTCTGGTTTAACTGCCCGAGTACTGAAACTGCTGCTTTTGTTGCCAATCCTCCCGGAGCTTGTGAAACTGTAGGTTATAATTGTTCCCTTTTGTGTGTTCTTGTTTGTAAGCTTTTGTTGATTTTCCTCTTTTTTTATTCTTTTGTGTTTGAAACACAAGAAAATACTTTATATAAGATCAGAATTAACGATAGGATAATATACCGGACTTTACCTTATACCATTGCCTTGGCGCCACCTCATTTAGATTTCTTATGAAAATACAGTACACTACACATTAGACTATGAACGTTAATTAACGTTATACTAATAACATTAACCGGCATTACACTGTTAGTATTAACACAGTACACGAAACTCCAAATATCATTAGCACACCGTCGGTTGCACATGGAACCCCAACGGACACGTACACAGACACACCGACACGGGTACGTACACACACACACACACACACACACACACACACACACACACACACACACACACACACACACACACACACACACACACACACACACACACACACACACACAGGCACGCACACACACATACACGTCCACACTCTCCCCCTTTATCACCTATTATCATTCCCATTACATTTATTATTCATCTTCGTGTCATCAACTTCCCCGGGCCTCCTGTGACCTCGGCCGTTGATGACCTGTCACTCAAAAGGGCCGGGGTCATGTGTCATTTGTTTACGTTGTGGTGATGAGGTTTGTGGTGACCGCTTGTTTACGGCGAGGCGATGAGAGGGGGCGGGGCTTGGGATTCGTTCATTATAGGATTCTGTTTTTTTATCGATTTATTTATTTTTATTTTATTCTTTTTTGACGGTGGGGGGGGGATGGGATTTCTGGGCGCTTGGATGATTTTGTTTTATTTTATTTTTTCTTTCTTTTCTCTCTTTTTGCTATTACTTTCTGTCTTTTCTCTTTATTGCTTATGTCTTTTCGCTCTCTCGCTCTTTTTCACTTCTCTCTCTCTCTCTCCCCTCCTCCCTCCCCCCCCCTCTCTCTCTCTCTCTCTCTCTCTCTCTCTCTCTCTCTCTCTCTCTCTCTCTCTCTCTCTCTCTCTCTCTCTCTCTCTCTCTCTCTCTCTCTCTCTCTCTCTCTCTCTCTTTCCTTTTCAATCTGACTCTTTCCCCCTTTCATCCACCTTTTTTTCTAAAAGCACTTATGAATGCAAATTCAAAAGCGAAAGAAATTGCACACTCATTTACATAAAGACGCAACAAAGCAATGCTGCAAAAGGTAAATACACAAACGGATCTTGCACGCATTTAGAAACGAAAGGGAATGAAAGAAAGAAAAGGAAGGGGAACAAAAAGAACAAAGAGGAAAAGGAGATAAAAAGCAAACCGTGCGACAAAAACATTCAAGAAAGCAATTACAGTTGAACACATTTACATAAACATAAGATGATTGTCCACCAACATGCAAGCACGCAGACAGACAATGCAAAAACACACATATGATACTAAAAAAGGACTTTCCTTTATTTTCTTTGTGAAAACCATGTAGCCATAAATGTCTAACAGAGTAATATTATACTTAAAAAAAGATTTTGGAGAAAAAACAAATACTGCAGGACAGGCAAGCCCTTTCTCGTGGCGCCATCTTAACGGCAGGAGACACAACTAAAAGTGCCTCGTTTTCTTTTTAACTTTGATTTATTCATTTATTTATGTGTTTGTTTATTCGTAGTTCTTTCTAATGAGTTTATAAGTATTAGTATTGACACGTATTTTTTCGCTCCTATTATTCATCATTATTTTCATTTATCATTTATGATCGATTATAATTATATTCTCCACTTTCCTTTCCTGTCAGCACCACCTTTGGGGTCAAAAGTAACTAGTAATAAATTTTTTTCACATTACACAATTCTAGGGAAATTTTTACCTAAATGTGTTTTTTTACGTGCTGTCGCTGCGATTTTTTTTTTTTTTTACTTTTCTCTTTGTCTTTTTTTGTTTGTTTTTTATTTTCTCCATTTCTTTTTTTTCTTCTTTGTTGTTTGCCGATCTGTCTGTCTGTTTGTATGTTTGTACGTCTGCTTGGATCTGTTTGTCTTTCTCTCTCTCTCTCTCTACATCTTTACTATCTTCTTCTCTCTCTCTCCCCCCCCCCTCCTCCTCCCCGTCCTCCTTCCTTCTCCTCCTCCATCGCCTCCCCCTCCCCCCTCCCCTTTCCCTCACCCTCTCTCTCTCTGTCTGTCTGTCTGTCTGTCTCTCTCTCTCTCTCTCTCTCTCTCTCTCTCTCTCTCTCTCTCTCTCTCTCTCTCTCCTCTCTCTCTCTCTCTCTCTCTCTCTCTCTCTTCTCTCTCCCCTCCTCCTCCCCTCCCTCCCTGTCCTCCTCTTCCTCTACCCCGTCCACCTCCAACTCCTACTCATCCTCCTTCACTTCTCTCTTCCCTCCTCCACCTCCTCCTCCTCCTACCCCCCCCTCCTCCGTCGTCAACAAGAGCCAGTCCGGAAGCAGAAGCAGAGCAATGGGTTTCTCTTCCTTCAGGGACCCAAGCTTTGTGCTTGCATATATGCATGCGTTGTGTGTGTGGGGGGGGGAGGCGGGTTTTTGTATGCATGTGTGTGTGTGTATGTATGCATAAGTGGGTGTGTATGTGTGCGTGTGTGTGTGTGTTTGCGTCTGTATGTACGTGTGTGTGTGCATAAATGTGTGTGTATATGTGTTTGTGTGTCTGTATGCATGTGAGTGTGCGTGTATTTGCATAAATGTGTGTGTATGTGTGTGTGTGTAAGGAGGAGGGGTGAGTGGTTGTTTCTGTATGTGTGTGTGTGTGCATAAATGTGTATTGTGGTGTGTGTGGGTGAGTGGGTATTACTGTATGCATGTGTGTGTGTGTGTGTGTGTGTGTGTGTGTGTGTGTGTGTGTGTGTGTGTCTGTATGCATGTGTGTATGAGTATGTGTAGTGTGTGTGTGTTGTCTTCATTTTTCTTTTTTGAGTCCTCTAGTCTCCTTCTCTTCCTCTCTCCTTCTCATAAATCCAGCGCTGCCTCTTGCTTCATTCCCCAAACTACACCGGTTATTTTCTCGCCAAAGTTTCACAACAATTCTTTTGAAATTCATGAGCTAAGAATGAAATAAATAAAATAAAAAAACGAAAACAACAGCAAAAAAGCAACAACGAAGACAGCCTTTTAGAGAGTGCCGCAAAATGCATGAGAGGAAATGCCTTTTTTTCTCTTTTCTTCTTTTCTTTTCCTTTTTTTTTGGGGGGGAGGGGGGAGGTTGAATGGATATGGAAGGAGAGATGAAAGGAAAAAAGAAATGGAAATCGAATTGAAGCAGCGAGAGAGAGAGAGAAGAGAGAGAGAGAGAGAGAGAGAGAGAGAGAGAGAGAGAGAGAGAGAAGAGAGAGAGAGAGAGAGAGAGAGAGACAGACAGACAGACATACAGACAGACATAGAGAGTAAGACAAATAGAAAAAAATAGAAACAGACAAACAGACAGAAAATGATTAAGAAAAATTGACAGACATCGAGAAAATGAGTAAGAAAGAAAGGCGGACTCAAAAAAAAAAAAAAAAAAAAAAAAAAAAAAAAAAAAAAAAAAAAAAAAAAAAAAAAAGAGAGAGAGAGAGAGAGGCCGCAAGGGGACGAAGAGAGAGAGAGAAGAGCGAAAGAGCGTGCGAGAGAGAAAGAGAGAGAGAGCAAGAGAGCTGCACAAAGTGAATCACGAAGGAGGAAAGAGTAACGACAGCACTTTATCGAGGAAAGGAGAGGAGGTGTAAGGGACGGCGGCGAGGGACTCATTGCTCAGGGGAGGGGACCCGAGGGGAGGATTCCAAGGGGAGGGAGGCGACAGAATCCAAGGGGGGATTCTAAGGTTGAGGGATTCTACGGGGGATTCTAAGGGAAAAGAATACAAGGGGGGAGGATTCCAAGGGGAAGGAAGCGACAGAATCCAAGGGGGGATTCTAAGGTTGAGGGATTCTAAGGGGGATTCTAAGGGAAAAGAATACAAGGGGGAAGGATTCCAAGGGGAAGGAAGCGACAGAATCCAAGGGGGGGATTCTAAGGTTGAGGGATTCTAAGGGGGATTCTAAGGGAAAAGAACAAGGGGAAGGATTCAGGGAAGGAAGCGAACAGAATCCAAGGGGGATTCTAAGGTTGAGGGATTCTAAGGCGAATTTCTAAGGGAAAAGAATACAAGGGAGGATTCCAAGGGAAGGAAGCGACAGAAATCCAAGGGGGGATTCTAAAGGGATTCTAAGGGGGATTTCTAAGGGAAAAGATACAAGGGGGGAAGGATTCCAAGGGGAAGGCAAGCGACAGAAATCCAAGGGGGGATTCTAAGGGGGAGGGATTCAAGGGGGAATTCTAAGGGAAAAATTGCAAGGGGGAAGGATTCTAAGGGGAAGGAGGCGACAGCAAAAGGGGGGAATTCCCAAGGGGGGAATTAGGGAAGGGAGGGATTCTAAGGGGGATTCTAAGGGGAAGGGGGAGGATGGTAGGAGGGGGAAGGGATTCTAAGGGGGAAAGAAGGGGGAGTAAGGGGGAAGAAGCGACAGAATCAAAACGACGGATCCTATGGGGAAGGAATCTAAAAGGAAAGAAGGCGACAAATGAAAGGGGGATTTTAAGGTGGGAAAGAAAGTAAGGGTAAGGATTTTAAGGGACAGAAGCAATGGGTAGGATCCTAAGGGGAAGGGATTCTAAGGGGGCAGAATCTAAGCATCCTAGAGTGAAACTTCAGATGAAAATCTAAGAGAAAACAACTGAATCCTAAGGGAAAATAACCTAAGGTGGGAGATACTCTAAAAAAAAACCAAAATTAAGTTTTTAAGAAACCTAACGGGGGGGGGGGGAAACCTCAGGGGGAGAGGGGGTCCAAAGTGGAAAGCCTCAGAGGGGAAAATCAAAGGGGGGGGGCTCAGAAAAAACCCTTAAAGGATAAGAACCTACAGTTGAAAACCTAAGGAGAAATCCTACGGGGGGGGGGCGGTTCTAAGGTGAAGAATCCAAATTAAAGATCGTACCGGAAAAGAACCTACGGGGTTACCTGAAGGAAACTGAACCTATCTTTCTCAAAGATATAGAGGCTCTAAAGATTTGTGGAAGTGGATTTGATAGCACGCCGGGAAGGTTCTTCTGAGCGTATGGTGGCTAGAATGCACAGAGAAAAATGGTAAGAGGAGAGAGAAGAGAGAGAGAGAGAGAGAGAGAGAGAGAGAGAGAGAGAGAGAGAAGAGAGAGGCGAGAGAGAAGAGAGAGAGAAAGAGGTGAGAGAGAGAGAGAGAGAGAGAGAGAGAGAAGAAAGAGAGAGAGAGAGAGAGAGAGAGAGAGAGAGAGAGAGAGAGAGAGAGAGAGAGAGAGGAGAGAAGGAGAGAGAGGAAGAGAGAAGGAGGGGGAGAGAGAAAGAGGGGTGAGGGAGAAGAAGAGGTGAGGGAGGAGGAGAGGAGGTGAGGGAGGAGAGAGGAAGAGGGGGTGAGGGAGGGAGAGAGGGAAGAGAGAGAGAGAAGAGAGAGAAGAGAGAGAGAGAGAATGATAGAGAGAATGAGATAGATAGATAGATAGATAGATAGATAGATATAGAGAGAGAGAGAGAGAGAGAGAGAGAGAGAGAGAGAGAGAGAGAGAGAGAGAGAATCGGACAGACAAGGCAGAGAAATAGTAAATTTATATGTCACGCAGTCACTTGTATAAAAGAGCCATTTGTGCTGTACACATAACTCTAAACTTTTCTCCTTTCTTAACAACCCACGTATAATAACCCCTGTCTTTTTAAGCCGCGTGCAACATAACGGCCTGCTAATGAATCGGGACTGGAAAGAGCTCCGTGCAATGGAGCCACGACGAGGAGCTCTTTTGTGCTCTTTTGTAGCGCTCTCCTGCTAATGAGCCTTGTAACAGGAGACCTCTGTGTTGTAGACCCATATGCGGGGTTCCTTATGGTTATGGACTCTTGCGTATGAACTAGAACGTCTTTTTTTGTTGTAATGGTAGATCTATGTTATGGTGTTGGATCTCATGGTGTCTGGTTTTGTTACGGTGTTGGATCTTATAGTTTTCGATTCTCTTGCTGGGTTGAATCTTCTTATATTTTCTCATCTTCTTGGATCTTGTCATAATGTTTGATCGTATAGTCTTGGATTCTTTAGAATAATACTAAACATGTTAACAACCAAGATAAAACAACGCTCTCATCTCCACGAGAAGGAAAGGCACTTTGGCATAATTTCTCGCGCGCGCGGATAACGAGCCCAGCACAAAGACCGCCACTTAGGCAGTACGTAAAATACTGGGGCTCCCGGATACCTTATGGCGCCGGAGGAGATGGGCGCCGGTCTAAATTTTTTCCTTTTTATGAGCGAACGAAAATCTCGCAAATGAAGATATTATATACTGTTATGGACATTGTGTAACATGACTGTGTTATTTGGTGAACCTATTTTCTTTTCTTAACTCATAATGACTCATTTTTCTTTGTCGACTTCATTTTTGCATTTCGAGAGACACCTGCCATGACGTGCACACATGCACATACATGATACCACCCCCTTAAAAAAACACGCGTACTAACCGACCGCACTTTGCACCCTATATAGCATGCACACACACATACACTATCTCTCTCTCTCTCTCTCTCTCTCTCTCTCTCTCTCTATCTATCTATCTATCTATCTATCTATCTCTCTATCTCTCTCTCTCTCTCTCTCTCTCTC
>NW_020869433.1:1230089-1232589 GCF_003789085.1 Penaeus vannamei | reverse complement strand
AAGAGAGGTGAGAAAATGAAACGTATAAGTGAATCAAGAAGTTGTGGGTAGGGATGAGAAACATAAACATCAGAGTATAAGTGAATCTAGAAAAAAAATAGTAAATCCATAAAATAAGGAGGAGTGAGAAATATAAACCTTAGAACCAGAGTGAACTAGAAAACCGGAAATAGAACAGACACTTGGCATCAAAGAGAATGTTAAACCAAACTTTAATATAGAGAATAATAAAGATGATGATAATAGTGAAACTGATAGTGATAATGAACACCATAATGATTATAATGATGATTATGATAACAAACTAACCAGTGGTACCAAAAACATAACTTCCTTGGAGGAGGTAATAATGTTAATGATGATAGTAATAATGGTGATAATAATAATAAGAATGATGATAAGATGAAAATGAAAATAATAATGATAATAATAACAGCAATAACAACAGCAACAACAATGATAATAACAATAATAAAGACAATAACAATAACAGTACTAATAATAACAATAATATCAACAATGACCATAAGAATGAATAAAAAAATAGAACTTCACTGGACGAAGAAACGGAACTGAGTTGATCCGAAAGTCAATAAAAGAACCCAGAACAGTAATACTTCTAGCAGAATCTAGAACATATTTCCTGTTCCCGACTTTGCCTCCGTCCTGGGAAATTCTGTATGCTAATGTTTTTTTTTCTTTCTCTCTTTCTTGTCTTTCTTTCTTTGATTTTCTCTTTCCTCTCTTTTCTTTTACCTTCCATTTATCTCTCCCGTCTGTTCGTTTTCTTTCTTATTTTCACTCTTCTTTTTTATGTTTCTTCCTCTTTTCTGTTTTTTCTTGTCTTTCCCTTTTCCTCTTTATCTCCATTTATCTCTGCTTCTTGTCTTTTTCTTTCATTGTTTTTCTTTTCCTTCAGTTCTTTCCCCTTCTTTTACTTTTCTCTCTTTCCTTTTCTTTCCCTTTTCTACCACTTCCTTTTCTCTCCACTTCTTATTCTCTTCTCTCTTTTCCTTTCCATTTCTTCTCATTCCCTCCTCTTCTTATCCTTCATTCTTATTACCTTCCACTTCTCTTCCCTTTTTGTCCTTTCCAATCTTTCCTTATTTTCCCATTTCCTTCTCTCTTCTCTCTCTCTTCCCTCCTTCCCTCCTCCCTCTCTCTCTCTCTCTCTCTCTCTCTCTCTCTCTGCCCCCCCCTCTCTCTCTCTCCCTCCGCCCCCCTCCCTCCCTCCCTCCCCCCTCCCTCTCTCCGTCCCTCCGTCCCCCCCTCTCTCTCTCCCTCTCCTCCCCTCTCCTCCCAGTGATCTCCCCCCCTTGCTGGAAGACGAAATGAAACCTCAAACCTCAAAACGAAAAATTGGCGGGGATTTCCGGGCCCATATTGGTTTCTCGCAAATGGTTATTAGCTTGGAATGTTATTAGCTTTACGACCCTCGTGTTTGTTTATTTTTTATTACCAAAGGAGCGAAATATATTATCATTATATATATACAATATATATATAATATATTATATTAATATATATATATATATATATATATATATATACACATATAAACATACACAGATACAGGGTGAATAGAAAGATAAAGATGAGAAAATAGCTATATAAAAAAGGAAAAATAGGCAGAAAACCCATGCGAACAGATGAATAGAGAGATGGATAGTTATACATAACTAGATGGATATCTGGAACAGACAGACATACATAACATGGAATGCGAGCAAATGCACCTCCGCATATTCTATCATTTCGAAAATAACAACAACATATTTCAGAAATGGCTTAATTGCTTGCTGACTAGTTACTACACATACTTATGCAAATTAAGCTGTTGCGTCAATAGACCCTTTCGGAAACTAATTATTTTCTTTCTTTTTTTGACAGTTTGCGAAGTAAAATCTTCATTTTTACTCGTATATTGCTTTTTAAGTCCTGACTGAAATGTAACATTATTGCTACCTGACTGAGGCGGATAATGATAATAATATCGACTGTGATAATTGATCGATGACAATACCATCTTTGATGAAGTATTGCTAAATTGGTAATATTACACTGATAATCATAATAATAGTGTAATAATAATAATGATGATAATAATGATAATAGTAATGATAACAAAAACTAATGATGATAAATGTAGCAATATTAATAACAATGATGGTAATCAACAACAACAACAATAATGATAATGATTATAATGATAATGACGATAACGATGAAAGATATGACAATAATATCAAC
Organism: Penaeus vannamei; assembly: GCF_003789085.1. Classification (NCBI taxonomy): domain Eukaryota; kingdom Metazoa; phylum Arthropoda; class Malacostraca; order Decapoda; family Penaeidae; genus Penaeus; species Penaeus vannamei. The sequence continues at coordinate 1,230,339 of NW_020869433.1, read as the reverse complement.
CAGCGGCAGGATCATTGGCTTCATATAACAATAATCTGAAGAACAACTACAGTAAAAATAGTATTGGTATTGATAATCATGACTGATAACAAAAAATATGGGAAACATGCTTAGGACAATGTTAAAAGCAATAACAATAACAACGAAGATATAAAAATGCTTAATGTATCAGAAATGTATATATATTTTTTCCTGGAAAGTGTTTGTTTTTTCATTTTCATATCTTGTCTATTTTTATGTAACTCCCTTT
>NW_020869433.1:1178944-1183944 GCF_003789085.1 Penaeus vannamei | reverse complement strand
CAGGTGTGAACCAGGTTGCGACGGAGAGTGTTCACCTGGCGAAAGGCGAGTCTGCAGTTGAGAGGCTGCAGGGGGCGACGGAGAATGTAGATTCTCCTCAGTGTAGGGCATGCTTATAACTGGCAGGTGAAGGGTCTCGTTGGGAGAGGTGTCACTGTAGAAGGTATGCCGCACCCTGGATAACGCGACGTCGAGAACATGTCCTATCCAATATGTCAACCAGCACACAACAAACTATCTCTATCTTGATCAGCACCAGCAACACGGTATCTGTCGACCTTCTTCATTTCCTGACTTCATGTAGGCATTAACCTTGATCCTACAGCATTCGAATTTTGCATGACCTGATCTCATTTGTTGCATCTGTACGAAAGAGCCAAGAGTTTCTAAACTCCAAGTGAATATGCTTATATGAAGTTTGAATATTCTAATATTCATCTTTTACTATGCAATGGGTTCGTCTGCCAAAGGAACGTTTGCGTGGCAAGTGCCGACACACTGATGAACTAGACCGGGTTAATCCAGGCAAAAAGACTGATATGCTTCGAAATGTCAATCCAAAGGCTGCAGTAAATTCAAGAGGATTCTGTCAGGACCGGAATCTAATTTTCAAATTCTCTAATTAAACTGCAAACCCGACTTCATATTGTATCCCCCTCTCCAGCGACCCTTGAGATAGTTGCTGCACATGCTATGACAAATGCATCCGGGCAAATGTCTATCAAATGCTACGTCCGCCTGCATATTGTGCTCGTAGCATGACAGGGCGAATCCTATGACACTTGGAGGCCCAGGGAAAGTCGTGGAGACCGATGAGTCATGCTTTGGCCACGGATGACGAGCTCCACTTGAGTCGGTCTTTGGCTTGGTGGCCGCCAGTGTGAGACGGGGAGGTTGCGGAGGAGGATGCAACTCTTCTTCCAGTCAGGGAAAGATTAGTTCGCTAAGCCATTTACAGTCATTCCAATGAATGAAGAATCTATCAGGATCTTTAGAACGGACGATACGCCCAGAGCCTGTGAACGACATGTGACGTTTGTCAACAAAGCAAATTTCTTATAAGAGACGAGGGGCTGCATTCGAATCTCCTAGTATCGTTCACTTCTCTAAAAGGACTTCAAGAATATCTACTCCCACCTTGTACCACAAAGCCAAGCATTTTGAGGATGAACCCTGGATGTGACAAACGTGTAAATCGTTTTATGCATATTTCTCGGATCACTAGTACTATCTAATGATTGTCAGCTAATAAAAGTATATCACGAGCCTTATTTATTTTCATTATAAATTTGTCTTACTCAACTAGAGCTGACTCAGCTCTAACCTTTTGAACTCGCAACTAACCGAACTACAATTGATCCTCCTTCAGCCTAATCATCTAAGGGGGATCCAAAACGACCGGGTTAACTGTGGTTTAGTTGTTATGTGCCGCTAGCCTCTAAAGCCTTATCCCCTATGGATAGGGGGACGTAAAAGGAATACTTCCAACGTATGTCCCTGCGTGTCGTGAAAGGCCAGCATGGTATGGCACGGCCTCTTTTCCTCCCTGTGATGCAAACCATACCTCAAAGAGGTGGCCGAGATCGGGGAAGGCTGAAAGATAGAAGATAGATCTAAAGCCTTATTCCAGAACGACATGAAGTTTCGTAGGTGTTGACTATTTGTAGAAGGAACAGAAGGAAAATAAAAGTAACATAAATGAAGATGGAAACTGATTTTGAGGATGGAGTTAAATACGGTACTGAATAGCTGTCAGTTCATTATGTGTAAAAAGTAAATCAATACCAAAGTGGAAGGTGCGTATATACACGTGCTGCAGACGTCAACAGTTCACTTCATTTCCAAATACTGTCCAAATCTTAGCTGTTGCAGGCCAAGACCTATTCGCTGCAGAGGAGAAGAAGGGGTTGGGGTGGGATTAATGGTAGGGTTGATTTGTTTCCGATCTTCACCCTAAACTCCCTGGGTTAGGGTGAGGTAGGCATAACCCTTAAACCTTCAACCGAAGTTTCATTTCTTATCAAATAAACCCGTCATCTGCTATCAAAAATATACCTCCGGTTAAGTTCAAAACCATACTCCAAAATTATCTCTAAATGGTTTTACATTTCTTTCATGCAGTGTTCGCCGTATTGTTGGAGTAGTTATCACATCCCATCAGAATGCAGATAAAGCGTGGAATCAAATTCGTATCATGTAACAATTCTCTTTCGGTAGGCGTGGCTAGGAAACGGAAATAGGCGGGGCGTAACGGCCAAGAATAGTTATCAGTTTGTGAGAGAGGATTCTGTTTTGTGTTGTTTTTGTTGTTTTAGAGAGAGAGAGAGGGAGAGAGAGAGAGAGAGAGAGAGAGAGAGAGAGAGAGAGAGAGAGAGAAGAGAGAGAGAGAGAGAGAGAGAGAAAGAGAGAGAGAGAGAGAGAGAGAGAGGGAGAGAGAGAGAGAGAGAGAGAGAGAGAAGAGAGAGAGAGAGAGAGAGAGAGAGAGAGTTCAAATTCAAAAACTTTATTCCATTAATTAAAATGGGTATTCTATTGAGAGAGAGAGAGAGGGAGAGAGGGAGAGAGAGGAGGGAGGGAGAGAGGGAGGAAGAGAGAGAGGAGGAGAGAGAGAGAGAGAGAGAGAGAGAGAGAGAGAGAGAGAGGAGAGAGAAGAGAGAGAGAGGGAGGAGAGGGAGGGGAGGAGAGAGAGAGAGAGAGAGAGAGAGAGAGAGAGAGAGAGAGAGAGAGAGAGAGAGAGAGAGAGAGAGAGAGAGAGAGAGAGAGAGAGAGAGAAGGAGAGAGAGAAAGAGAGAGAGAGAGAGAGAGAGAGAGAGAAGAGAGAGAGAGAGAGAGAGAGAGAGAGAGAGAGAGAGAGAGAGAGAGAGCGAGAGGGAAGAGCGGAGAGAGAGAGCGAGAGCGAGAGCGAGAGCGAGAGAGAGCGCGAGAGAGAGAGAGAGAGAGAGAGAGAGAGAGAGAAGAGAGAGAGAGAGAGGAGAGAGAGAGAAGAGAGAGAGAGAGAGAGAGAGAGAGAAAGAGAGCAGAGACAGAAAGAGAAAGAGAGAGAGAGCAGAGAGAAAGATAGATAGACAGAGATTGATAGAGAGATAGATGGATAGATAGATATAGACAGACAGATAGATAGATAGATAGATAGATAGATAGACAGAGAGAGAGAGTGATGGAAAAATAAACTGATATAAAAAGTGATACACGATAAATGTCGAAATTTATATATCTTTAATTCGAATGATGGCAAAAATGATAATAATCGAGTCATTCTCGATCTTAATTGCTAATAATTCACCAGGGATAGCAACTGCAGAGGCAAAAACTCCATTTTATATTTTGTCTTTTATTGCTCCACAGATTTTTTTTCCAGTAATAATTGCGATAATAATAAGTAGCGTTAATATTAAGGCCAGTTTTTCGTAGTTCTTGTTATCACAGTTATTGCTATTTTTCCTTTTATCTCCGTGATTGCGTTCGTCTTTCTGTGATTGTATCCTTCATTATCTATTCTTATTGTATTATATTGTAATTTGTCATGTTATATGTATTATAATGTAATTATATTGTATTGTATTATACTGTGATTGTATTATCTTTCAGTGATTGTATCCTTTATTATTCTCTCATTACTACACTGTTACTGTCACTATTACCCTTTTTTATCATTATAGTATTGATAAGTGGTATGGTAACGATAATGTATATGTTGTGGTAACTGAAGGAATTTAGATAAAAATATGAAGAATATAAGAGTTGAAGAGGAAATAATAAAAACATAATCATTATTCATGTATGTTAGTTATATGTGAAATATAATATTTTATTAAGTGTTAGAATTTATACCTGTGGACAAATAGATGTAATACATATTCATGTGTAATTTTATGACCCTCGTTTTCTGATAAATATTTCCACACTTCAAACACAATACATAATTTTTAATTGTTGATGATGTTGCTACAAGCACTCTCATTGTAGTTGTAATGATTCCGAATATTTTTTTTTTTCAAAAACGCCATAATTAACAATAATAGCACGGCGAGCAAAGTATCTTATGAACAATTTTGTAATAATAAAAGAGGCTTTGAGAATTTTCTATGTCATAATCACAATTTCTCTCTTTTTTATATTTGGAATGAATATTTCACTGGTATACGCTCGTGTATTTATTTACTCATCTATCTACATATCTACCTATCTGTCTGTTTGTTTTTCTTTCTCTCTGTCTGTCTGTCTATCTATCTATTAATCAATACATCAATCTGTTTTCCTGTTAATCTATCTGTCTATGCATTTATATATACGTATTCCCATATTCCTGTATTAATTATCTAAAGAAAATATGAAAATAGTGGAACAATAATAATTTCTGCAATCGGCCCTTCCCGTCTCTAATAGGTTTGTAAAAAGAAAAAGGAAAAAATACACTGTGTTGAAATTTGCATGCAGTAAGCACACTGGCACTTCCTTTGCTTTTTGACTTAGGTGACAAAGAATAATGTATCACTACAGTCAGCCAATATAACTGTCGGAGTATATTTGGCGATATAGAAAGATGTACAAATCCATGTACAATATATGCACGATAAAATGTAGAAAATGGCAGATAGATTTTCTTTCACAGTTATATTTTTATGATTATGATTATGATTGTGATGATCACATCATCATCATCATCACATCATCATCATCATCATCAATCATCATCATCATCATCATCATTATATCAATATTATTTTATTATTATTATTATTATTATTATTATTGTTGTTGTTGTTGTTGTTGTTATTTTCATGGATACAAATTCGAATAAAAAAATCACTTTCATTTCATAACGATACTCTTTTTAAAATCTATCAATAATTAATTAAGAAGTCTAAAACAACTGTTCAATTGTTATCAGTTCACTTACTAATATTGCTGTAAAAGGATATTAGAAATCATGTAGCCTGATATATCATTGGTAATAACATCATCAGTACTTATGTTACATGTAGTTTAATTATTATTCT
>NW_020869433.1:1168944-1173944 GCF_003789085.1 Penaeus vannamei | reverse complement strand
TTATAAAGATAATGATGATAATAATGATGTTAATACTGATTCTATTAATAATGATAATATTAATAATAACAATGATGATAATGTTAACAATAATAGTGATAATAACAATAATGATAATAATAATAAAAGAAGCCAATAGGCACAGACACAATAGTTCCCGAAATTAAATTATTTTTCATCTACAGCTTATAAATTGCTCACTTCGTGTCTCAACTTCACATACGGTAACATCTACACGTATAAATATCAAACTTAAACATGAACTTAGATTAAGCTCATCAAATCAAGAAAGTTTAGTGATGTTAGATGCAAAAACAAACATTTCAGGAGGGACCGTAGCGTTTCATTTCATTTTCTGTGAAACGGGATCGATTCTGCTTTTACGAGTGGGTTTCGCTTCATCTCCTTTCTTTCTAGAGATTTTGTTTACTTTGTTATCTCTCTGGTTCTTTGTTCATTTTTATTTCTTCTCTCTGTCAATCTCTCTCGGTCTTTCTCTCTCTCTGTCTCCCTCTGTCTACCTTTCCTCTCCCCCCCTTCTCTCTATCTATCTATCTCCGTCTTTCTCTCCTCTCTACCTCTCTCTCTCTCTCTGTCTCCTTCTCCTCACCCTCTCTATCTCTCTCTCTTTCTTTCTGTCTCTCCCTTGTATCTGCCTGTGTCCTCACCCTCTTTATGTATGTATGTATGTATGTATATATGTATGTATGCATCTATTTATCTGTCTGCGTGTTTGCCTATATATCTATCTATCTCTCCATCGTTTTCTTTCTTTCTCTCTCTTACTTTATCTATTCATGTCTCTATCTATCTCTCCTTGTTTCCTTTTACTCTCTCCCTCTCCTAGTTTAACTATTCATTTATCTCTCATTCTAGCTTCACAATTCACACTCTCTTCCTCTTTCAGTCTACCTCTCCCTCTTCCCCTCCCTCCCGCTCTCTCCTTTCTCCTGCTTCTCTTCCCTCTCCCCAACACAACACTCCCTCTCCCTCTTCCCCTCCGTCTCTATTCTCCCTGACCCCCACACAACACTCCCTCCCTCTCCCTTCTCCCTTCCGCCCTCTTTCTTCCCCTCCATCTCTCTTCGCCCTGACCCCGCACAACACTCCCCCCCTCCCTGACCCTCACGCAACACTCCCTCCTTCTCCCTCTCCCCAACACAACACCCCGCACAACACTCCCCCTCTCCCTTCTCCCTGACCCTCCCCTCCTTCTCCCTCTCCCCAACACAACACTCCCTCTCCCTCTCCCTTCTCCCTCACCCCCGCACAACACTCCCTCCCTCTCCCTTCTCCCTGACTCCCATACAACACTCACTCTCCCTCTTCCCCTCCCTCTCCCTTCTCCCTCACCCCCACGCAACGCTCTCCCTCCCTCTCGCTCCGCTTTGCACCCAGTGTGGATATACATAGAGCTGAAGCAATTCCGAATCATCCGCAGCCATCATATGTAGGAATTTCATTAGTTGAGACAATAAAGTTATTAAGGGTTTGTATTTAACCCTAATTATCCCACACCACCTTGAGAGAGTGCCACTGATAGATCAGCTCACGGCAACACCGCCATTGAAATGCGGTGCTGGCTGGCACTCTATGTTGGCTGGCATTATATGTTGGCTGGCACGCTATGATGGTTGGTGTTCTATGTTGGTTGGTATTTCATGCTGGCATCCCGTGTCGGCTGGCACGCTATGTAGTCTGGTATTCTATACTGAAAAGCATTCTATGCTGGCTGCTTTACGTTGGCCTCACCTATATGTGGACAACCAACTGTGCTGGTACCTTTTGTTAGTAGGTTCTCTTGGCTGCAGTATGCTGGTTGCTTAACGAGTATCCTGCACTACTTGGTACTCACTGACTTGTATTCTGTATTGTCTGGCACAGAGGCTCCCACCCTTTCCCTTTCCCTTCTGTGGCCCGACCAAGAGGAAATCCTCTCCATGGCCCCGGTCAGTGGCTGTCAACTTTTTAGACAGATTACTAGTTATGACTGATGTTTCAGTAGTCTTTGGACAAGAACATCCTACGGAGAGATTCCAATTCATTAATATGTGAGAGATAATTATATGTGACTATTGTAGGTGAGACAAAATTCAGTGTAATTCGATGTTAAAATATTGATATTGCTCCATGGCCCACTAGAAAGTACCCCGTGGCTCCCCCGGGGACCATGAACCCCCAGGCTCTGAACCCCTACTCTAGAGGCTGTACAGCAGTGGTCCTGAACCTACTTTGGCTAAGACCCAGAACCCTGTCCAGTTTGACCTTGGCCACCAATATCCTTTATAAATAATGTTTTAATAAAAGAATCGATTTCCAATATACATGTGCTTGTATTTTTTTTCCTCAGTTAAATTATCTGACTCTATGATTTACTTACCCTTAACTGTTGATGACAGGTATTCCATACACAGGATTAATATTTTGATATTTTGAATAGGTGTATTGGGGAAAAATTATGCAAATATCCCCGGAGACCCTTTGAAATGGCTTGGAGACGCTCCTTTGAATCCCGACCCAGAGGTTAAGAACCACTGCTCTAGAAAGAGATAGATAGATAGAGATAGATAGAGAGAGAGAGAGAGAGAGAGAGAGAGAGAGAGAGAGAGAGAGAGAGAGAGAGAGAGAGAGAGAGAGAGAGAGAGAGAGAGAGAGAGAGAGAGAAAGAGAGAGAGAGAGAGATTAAGAAATGGGTGAAGGAAAGAGGATAGAGGGAAAAGAGAGAGAAGAAGGGAGATAGAGAGATAGATAGATAGAGAGATAATGATAATGATAAAAAATTATGATAATGATAATGATAATAAAAATGATTATAATAATAATAATAACAATAATGATGATAATTATAATGATAATGATATTAATGATAATGATAACGATTGTAATAAAAATGGTAATAATAATGACAAAACATGATAATGTTAATAACAATTATGATAATAACAACAACAGAAAAGAAAATAATAAGAAGAATAATCATCGTAATAAAATAAAGATATTTAAAAATTGTAGTTCTGAAGGAAAACGCGACACCTGCAGCCGACCTCTCCAGGCGATAGGTCGTCTTTACGCCGCGAGGTCGGGCTCGAGCCAGCAGTCGGATTGCAGGCGAGTTGCAACTGCCGCGGCGGGGGACTGGGCCGGGGTCACGAAGGTCGGAGTCTCGTGCTCTATGCACTAGACTATCGTGGCAATTGCAACATTATGTAAATCTTCCATTGGAATACATCACTGCGATTTAGGTGTGTTAGGGCGCGCGCGCGGGCTTGCATACGAGCGCACTTATGGGAACATTGACATTAGATATTAGAAGTACGGGATACCACAGCATGCCGGCCAGGGGAATGATCCCTGTGCACTGTTAATGGCCTTTGAGGAAATCGCCACAGAGAGCCTCGGGTAGAAATTAACTTTGCTTAAATGGAATATAATCCATCAACCGAAGTTTGAAAACAAACAGAGAACCTGTATTTCTAATCTCTTGACGAATCTTTTTCCATGGGAGAGATCCTCTTACCGTTAAAATTTTCAGACCAGTTGTGGTATTAGTTTTTGAGACGAACACATTATTACTTTGTCTAGTAATTGTACCTCTAATTTCCCTAACAGTTACTAGATTATAGGGTCAGCTTGGTATCTGATCATTCATTATTAAAAAAACAACAACAAAAAACACACACACAGGGCAAACACACATTTATCCTTCATGTCTGAGCCCTTCTAGCTGCCCAAGGGCGTGGCTGGCATGATCATAATCTTTTTAGCCTCCCTACGGCTACCTTTGCCGCGAAATTTTCGAGTCTTCTCTGTGACTGTTGTTCGTGGCTCCCTATATCCTCGGGTAATAATTTTTGAAGCTAAGTATTAGAGCAATAGTTCCCAGGATTTTTCATTTTGTGACCCCGACCAATGTGTGATAATCTCCATGGCTGGGTCAGTGAGAGTCATCTTTTCAGGCTCAGTTATGACTAGTTATGAAAAGTGTAATGGTGTCAAAAGCTAAAGGACAATTACACTTTATGGAAAGAGTCCAAGTTATTGTTATTCATATGTAAAATTGATTACATGTAGGTACTGTAGGTTAAATAAAATTCGGTTTAATTTGGCATTAGAATATTCATATTGCTCTATGTTCCCCAGAAAGTACCCGTGGCCCCCAGGTTGAGAACCCCTGGTCTAGTACTTTGTGTTGACTGGGATTTCATGCAGTCTAGCACACCTTTCTGACAAACACTATCTGGAGTAGCACTCTATGTTCGCTCTCTCTACGGTAGTCTGTTTATTGGTTGTTGTAGGTCATCGTAGAATATATAATTATGTATCCAGTGTTGATGTGTTTGCGCGTTTTTATTTTATTTTTTTTCAATGTTCGCCAAACCAATAACAATGGAAGGTTTGTTCGGCGATATTTTGGGAATATGAAAAGAGGGGGATGGAGGGAGTGAAGGAAAATTAAAGCGAAGTGGGGAAGGTGAGAAGAGAAGAGTGAAAGGAAGGTAGAAAGAAAAAGTAGAAAGGAAGGAAAGATGCATAGTTGGATAGGAGGGCAACAACAGCAACAACGACAGCAATTCGAATCTCACACATGTAATTACGAAGAGAAATATCTTCTAATTAAACACACTGACTGACACGCTGGATGTGGCTTATAATCCCACCAAACGCATTCCATTCCCCATTCCCATTCCCATTCCCATTGCTCGTGGCGGAAACGGGCATTCACCCTACCCCTCCCGAACTCTAACCCCCCCCCCCATCCCCTTCCTCCTCCCCCGCCCCCTTTCCGCCGCGCATTTCAAACTTCTTCTGTTTATTTTCCGCACTTTTGTCCCCGCCTTCATTGTCATTTTTTCACTCGTCGTTTCCTATCTCCTATTCATATATTTTTTGTCTTTGTTTTTTGTTTTCAACTTCCCAGAAGTAAGGATTGCGGTAGTTCTTTAAAAAAATATATGTTTGTTTCTTTATTAAATGTTGGGAGATGTTCGAGTCAAGAGTCT
>NW_020869433.1:1146444-1151444 GCF_003789085.1 Penaeus vannamei | reverse complement strand
ATGAAGGCCTTGGCGAATTCGTGTTCCCTTCCCCTCACTCTCCCCATCTGCGTCGAGGCCTAAGGGGAGGGCTGAGGGGAAGCGGCTGAGGGGAAGAGTTAAGGGGAAAGGGAGGAGGGGGCGAGACGGGAGCTGGATGTGGGAAGGAAGTGGAAGGATTGGGGGAGGGGGGGGCGAGGGATGAAAGAGAAGAAGAGAGAGAGACAAGGAAGGGAAGGAAGGCAGGGAAAGGAGAAGGAGAAGTAGAGGAGGAGGAGGAGAGAGGAGGATGAGGAGGGAGAAGGAGAAGGAAGAGAAAGAGAGGAGAAGGAGAAGGAGAAGGAGAAGGAGAAGGAGGAAGAGGGAGGAGAGGAGGAAGGAGGAGGGAGGAGGAGAGGAGAGAAAGAAAGAGAGCAGAGAGAGAGAGAGAGAGAGAGAGAGAAGAGAGGGAGAGAGAGAGAGGAGAGAGAGAAGAGAGAGAGAGAGAGGGAAGGGAGGGAGAGGGAGGAGGAGGGAGGAGAGGGAGGGAGAGAAGAGAGAGAGACGAGAGAGAGAGAAGAGAAGAAGAGAGAGAGAGCGGCGAGCGAAAGAGGAGGGAGGGAGAGAGAAGGGTATTGGCAGCACCTGCGATGGTCAATTAAGCTCAGTGGCCTCTCAGTAATATGCAGATTTATGTCGCAGATGTGCACCGTCCGGCTGGAGGTCGGGTAGAGCCTCTTGTGTCTTATATGCTCATAGGATGTCGTTGCTTCTACGAGGTGGGTCACTCGCGTGCATGCTTGCAACTGCTACTTGCAACCGGTGGAACATTCTGCCGGCGGACAGTCAGCGAGGTATATTACACTCTGCCTCCATTATGAAATTGGCTGTGTTACTGTTACGTGCTGTTGTAGCGGCTGTATTAAGAGAGTATGTCACTGGCTTTGGATTTGATGCGATGATGGCTGCTTAGGATCCGAAAATGATCATTTTGGATTTTGGCAATTGATTTTAACATTGTCACGTGTGGCTATCGTGGTCTTCTTTTTTCTCATAAATAGCTGACAAGTCTGAGACTATTTTTTTCTTCTTTATCTTTTTTTTCTTATTTATTTCTCGTACAGGGCATTATTCCCCTCCTTTTCGGATTACAGGTGATGAAACTTGAATGAAATATAACATCAAGATCAATAAATTCTTGAATTGTAGGTATATACACGGATATAAAGGAAGAAGAAAAAAAGAAAAACATTATCACGATACGTGCTATTACGTAACTATATAATCGTTATGTACAAAGAATATGTTACAAAGCAGTATGAAATATTTCCTCAGTTCCTTTAGGAGAAACAAAAAATCCTTCACATTTTTTAATCGTTATCTGTCATATAGATATTTAGAAATAAGACTCACCATAGATGAAAATCCTACACAAAAACTCTGATAGTTGCAAATTATAACAAACACAGTGTAGAAAGGTATGAATGAGAATGAATATCTTCACAATACAGGAGATGCAAGAAATTCATTTTCTGCATTCACTACCTTCTTCTAAATTGTCTCGTCAACATGGAATACGGTTCAAAATAAACGCCAAGGCCCAATTACATCTTCACTCATCGATGATACTAGTTCTACAAAGGTACACGTCCACCTCACAATGGTTACAAGACCCTGAGCACATATCGCTTACCTGCAATTCCTCTGAAAACGCTCGGAACCAGCAACATCTTTAGAACAGTGATGTTAATAAACAAATGAATTTGAAAGTTTTCTGTGCTCTTTATGTGCGAATCTGCCAGCAACTCTATCGCATCCGCGTCCCCTTATAATCTGGAAAAAACCGAGACACAAACCCAATACCCATAACCCACTCAGTCCACAATAACAACATAAAGAACCCCAAATTACCCATGGAAATTGAGCGATCAATGGCACCAACACGCTAAGAAACACAACCAACAGAACGTGCCACCTCAATCGCATAACAACTTATGAGAATGTTGATAATAATATTGATTCTGATGCTGTTAATAATAATAATTATCATAATGATTAATAACTGATAATTATACAATATAACAACAATGATGATGATAATAGATGATTAATGTAATAATGATAATAAAATGCTGATAATAGGATTATAATGATAATGATGATAATAAATTGATAATAATAATATTTGATAACTAATATATCTCATGAATGACTTACATGCTAATGATAACCTATAAAAAATCCTAGTGATAGTTGATAATGACAACATAACCAGATAGCAACCCGTAATGATGATAATTGATGAGTAACAATGCTACTACTACTACTATGTATAGATAACCATACATAATCGGATCTCGTAATGATAAGAATCCAATCCACAACTAACCAATTTCACAATAGGAATCTAAAATTAGTAAAAAAATATATTACCATTATAAATAATGATTATCATCAACCCACACACCACTCAACCTAGACCACCCATAAATTCCTATTGAACACGCCATGCAACCAGTAATCATTCTAAAAACTCTTCGTCCGGCACCCTACTGATGATCACGTTGACTCAATCCGACTAATAACATACCCTCATATATACAAAACTCCTGCTCATGAGCCGATAATGATCATTGACATCAATGAATGTTTCCAGCGGAATGCCGACACATGGGATCAAATGACCGCAAAACAAAATAAGGCTTACATATCAATAGCTCCCCACATAAACAATGACGACAAAAATACATAAAACTATAATCCAGTGATAATCATTAATCTCTCACCGCACCACCACCCCTCCTGTTGTCAGTAGCCCGACAATAGTAATAATGATATAATCGGCAACATTATATTCCGATAATCTACTGAATAATAATAAACAATGATAGATGATAATCATAGTCAATGACATAACACATGATGAAATAATCACGTTCAATCAAATCATCAACCTAGTAATGCATAATAAATGTAAAACATTATTCCATAAGATAACCCAATAAGTGCTAATGGCTAATTGCAATACATAGATGCTGAATTTGCTTACTAGATATGATAACATAATAAAATGACAAAGTGATCTGGCAAGCAGTGAATATTAAACTGATATAATGATAAATGATAACAAATATGAAGATAAGATGACTTCAAAATATTAATAGCGATAAACAGTTGGACCGGTATGAAAACACTAAGAAATACATTAAAACACACACTACTTAAACCCATCACGCATCACACTACACACTACACACACACACACACACACGGATACATACACACACAGTTACACACATACTCAGTCACACACATACATATATGCTCTAATAACATACATGCGCACTAATCTTTTTTTCAACAATGTACCCTTCATCCCCGACCTCTCCCTTCCTGTGCCCCCCATTCTCCTTTATCTCTCTCCCTCTCCCTCTCTTCCCCCTCCCTCCCTCTCTCTCTATCTCTCTCTCTTCTTCTCTCTCCCTTTGCTTTTTCTCCTTCCTCACTTTATCTCTCTTCTCTAGCTTCTCCTCTCTCCCTCTTCTCTCCCTCTTCTTTCTCTCTCTCTCCTCCCCTCCCCTCCCTCCTCTCTCTCTCTCTCTCTCCTCCTTCCCTCTCCCCTTTCTCTCTCTCTCTTTCTCTCTCCCTTTCTCTCCTCCCTCTCTCCTTTCTCTCTATCCCCTCCTCTCTTTCTCTTTCTCTCTCCCTCTCCCTCTCTGCCTCTCGAAATCCCCTCTTGACTTCCATATATCATCAGAGACGCCTTGGAGGATCAAATCGCATTGGGACTTAAGGGAGAAAAGCCCCCGAGAGGATCAACTCAGGCAATTCTTAATCCCCTTTTCCTTATAAATATGATTGCTTACGTCTATGAGGAGCCGATATGTTTCCATGTGTTCTTTATTTCCGTTGCGTTTGCTTTTTTTTAATATCTGTATTGTACGGAAAGGGTTGGGGGAAGAGGAGAGGAAGAAGGAGAGAGAGGTAGAGGAAGAGGGAGAAGAATAGTTGAAGGAGGAACAAGAAATTGAGGAAGTGGATAGGGGAGAACATGGTGGATAAAGGAAGAAGAAAAGAATTGGGAAGTAGGAAGGAAGGCAAAAGAAGAGGATGGTAGGGAGAGAGTGGATGGAAAAGACAAAAGCAGAAGGAGGAATAGGGAAAAAAAGATAATTAAGCTGGAGGGTAGTAAGAAGAAGAAGGTAGGAAGAGGAGGAGATTGAGATGAAGGAGGATATGAGAACGAAGGAAAGGGAAGTACGAGGAGTGGAAAATATAGAAGATACGGGAGAGGGGAAGGAAGAGGAAGCAGGGAATGGAGAAGAAGGAAGGAGGAGGAGGAAGGGAGAGGGCGAGAGGGGGAGAAGAGGGGGAAGGAGGATTCCTTTTTAATCCTGAGAGCGAAGTATTTGCTCGGAATTAATCATCTAGATCGAGGAGTTTAATCAGTCGGGTTGGAGATTATTCATTTGTTTGCTTTTATCTCCTGTTCTTTCTTCCTCTCCCTCTGTTTCTCAAATCTATCTCTTTCTTTTTCTTTTTCATTGTCTTCTCTTCGTGTGATGACGCATGAAGTCTTCCCAGAACATTAGAGATTTAACAGTTTTTCCTTTTCTATTTTCTATTTCTACTTCAAAAAACTTTCCGGACATATTACCGCTCTCCTAATTGGTGTCAGCTGCTAATCTTTTTATAATCTCTTCGCCTCCCTTTTTGCTCATTAACTCCCCCTGGTAAATTTTTGGTTTATTTTCGTTTCCTGTTTCTTCTGTTTATCCGTCTGTGAGGTCAAACATCCCGGCTTGTTTATTGATCACTCGACATCATGTCCGTCTGAGATCCGTATTCCAAGGAAGAGGAAAAAGCAAAACAAAAAACCCGCGTCTTTGCATAAGTAAAGAAGGAGAATTTTCCCGTTTTCTTTAGCAAAGACGCGGGTTTTCTAGCGCGATCGATCTGATCCCTCCTCGTTGCCATGAGTCGCCACATGAGAAAAACAAGACACCACCAAAGACGCAGCGAAGCAAAAACTGATACAAAAA
>NW_020869433.1:1131444-1143944 GCF_003789085.1 Penaeus vannamei | reverse complement strand
TAGTAAAACTAAAAGTAGGGATCAAATTAGCACCATCAAAGACAATAACATATATTCTAAGGAGGAAGAAATGTGTGAAATCCTAAATGAGAAATTTCTGTCAGTGTTTGTTCAGGATCCATGTTTTGATATGGCAAATACCCGTACAAACGTAAAGAACATCGAAAATATCACCCTCAAAAAGAACGAAATAAAAGATCTACTAAAAGGATTAGACAAGACCAAAGCAGAGGGACCAGATGAAATTTCCAAATGGGTTCTTAGGGAATGTGCTGAAGAACTGTGTACTCCTTTATTGTTAATATTCCAAAATTCACTAAGACAAGGTAAACTACCAAAAAGTTGGACATTCGCAAATGTTACACCCTTATATAAGAGCGGCGACAAACAAAACCCACTAAATCATAGACCAGTTTCATTAACTAGTGTAGTATGCAAACTGCTAGAAAGAATAATTAGAAAACAATGGGTTGAAATGCTCGAAAAACACGAAATGATATCAAATAAACAATTTGGTTTTAGAGATGGAAGGTCGTGTGTAACAAATCTCTGTTTTTATGATGAAGTATCTGAAATATTACAAGAAAGAGACGGCTGGGTGGATTGTGTGTTTTTAGACTTTAAGAAGGCTTTTAATAAGGTGTCTCATAGAAGACTACTATGGAAATTAGAGCACCTAGGTGTAGTGAAAGGCAATCTACTCGCATGGATGAAAGACTTTCTTCATGAAAGACAAATGAGCACAGTAATTAGAGGAAAGCATTCTACATGGCGACGAGTAACCAGCGGAGTGCCTCAAGGATCGGTGTTGGCGCCGATTATGTTTACTATTTTCGTCATTGATTTAGAGTCAAACATAAGCCCAGGTAGTTATCTGAATATGTTTGCAGATGACGCAAAGATACAAAAGATGATAACAGACAACGTCTCATGCCAATGCCTCCAAAATGACATCGAGAACTTATTCACGTGGAGTTGTACATGAAAAATGGAATTCAATACCAATAAATGCCACGTAGTCAGGTTTGGAGAAAGTAGAAATCACCCACTATTCCAATACAAATTAGGGGACGCAGTATTAGACACAGCTGACAGGGAAAAAGATCTTGGGATAATCATAAATAGAAACCTAAATCCAAATGACCATATAAATGAAAAGGTCCACAAAATGTTAGGACTGATTGCCAACATGAAGAGGGCATTTGCGTATGTGGAGGAAGATATGGTGAAGATTATTAAAGCAATCATAAGACCAAGTCTTGAGTATAGTGTAGTGGTATGGAGTCCACACATAAAAAAAGATATTGACAAACTGGAAAGAGTCCAAAGAGCGGCGACAAGATGGGCACCTACCCTAAGAGATCTGAGTTATGAAGACCGAATACAAAAATTAGGAATTACTACCTTGGAAGAAAGAAGGAAAAGGGGGGACATCATTATGCTTTTCAACTGCATTACAGGAGGAGTGAAGATAGATAAGGATGACTAACTGATCTTGAACACAAGAAGAATGAGAGGACACAACAAAAAGTTGAAAGTAAAAAGAGGTGATAAAGATGTCAAAAAATATAGTTCCCCAAATAGAATTATTGAATCGTGGGACAGTCTCCCCAATCAAGTAGTGTGTGCTAAAACTGTGCATCAATTTAAAAAGTTATACAATAATTCAAATATAGCAGACGGGACCACCTGAGCATAGCTCTTCTCCCATATTCAAACAACTAGGTAAGAACTAGGTAAGAACACACACACACACACACACACACACACACAACACACACACACACACAAATACTATATATATATATATATATATATATAATATATATATATATATATATATATATATATATATATATGTGTGTGTGTGTGGTGTGTGTGTGTGTGTGTGTGTGTGTGTGTGTGTGTGTGTGTGTGTGTGTGTGTGTGATATGTATATATATATATATATATATATACTATTATATATATAATATATATATATATATATTATATATATATATATATTATATTAATATATATATATATATATATATATATGTATATATATATATATATATATATATATATTATATATTATATATATATATATTATATATATATTTATATATATATATATATCATATATATATGTAACATTTTGGGTATGACATAATATGATAGGTGATATATATAAAATGTGTTTGCTTTATTCATTTACAATTTTTTTTATAATACGGTAACTTTTAGGAAATTCATTCATTCTCTTACCCTGCTCTGCAGACCTGTCATGCATTTTGGGGGTTAAAAAGTAGACCATTAGATTGAAGTGGTGTCAGTCTATCTACTTATCTATCTATTTATGTATTTGCTATCTGTCTGCTTATATGTAAATCTGTATATTCCCATGTACTCTAGACACCCACTTACCAACATGGACTCACACATGTACAATCATAATCATTTATTTTGATTTTTGTAAGGTTCATTCCATTTTGGTAGGTTGTGTTGTAGTTTTACTGCACAAGAATAATAAACATAAACATTTGTGCTTTATATTTTGGAATATAAATTTTGATACAGGAAGATAAATAAACATAATACATAGAATTCTGACATTTAATATCATTATAGCAAATGATTGTTAGCTGATGTATGGAGGTAAATGAAAGAGAAACTGTCTTCTGTCTTGTATTGACCAAGATAATCTCTTCGCATCACCAATGTTGTCTACTTTACAGGAAAACTACACTATTGAACAGAGGACATCATTTGGCTTCTAATTCCTACAAATGCCCACACATACATGCAGGCACAAACAGGGATCTGTGACTTTTTGCAGGTACTCAAAGCCAGCTGCTTTATGTCTGTGGTTCAGGATTAACAGTAGTAGTGATCACCTACAGGTACTTACCGACACAAAAACACAGTGCTTGTCTTACGATACTTGTACATAGGTGAACTATCTAGCTTTAAATAAGATATGAGCATTTTGAGGAATGTTTTATAATAACAAAACAGTAGCATATTTTGATTAGTTGACAATAGTAACAGAAATGTCTGAATTACTGTTCTTACCTCAAAAATATATCCATTATCTGAATCTTTCCATATTTTACATATGATATGAGTCATAATTTAGACTTTTTGACTGCCTCTACAATTTTACAGAATTCTGCAAAGAAACTTCATTTTTATTTAATTCTTGTGTACCTTTAATTTTAGATGTCCTAAAAGAAGGCTCATAAAGTCCTGCATGGATACATAAAGTGTTTACACTGACCCAAAGAAACCAAAAGATTTTACATTATCTAAGATTCAGAGCACCCAGAATTAAACAATGCAACTATGGAGGCCAATACATAATTTGTACATTCAACATGGATACTGACATAACATTCATACATTTTGAGTAAGCATGTATAGGGAGGTGAGCCATGTGGCATTCACAGACTGGAATCATTTGTGTTGAACCAACTATTCTGTCCATGTTATCGATAGTTTCATGTTTCAGCATACTGAAGTTTACTGGATGCTACACTATAAATTCATTATGGTTTAAGTTAATAAACTGGGCACACCTATGCATTTAAGAACACTGTTGGGGCATTAAACATTCAATTATATTGAGGCAAGTAGTATGCTGTGGTCAACTACAATGACTTCACTGTTGCTAAGCAGAAACATAATTTGATTGTGATACATCAAAAATTTAATATAAATACAACCCAGCACCTGGAACATAAACTGTATAATGACCTGTACATACACAAGAAATTCAGCAAATAATGACAAGGTCTGTTTAACCTTCAAAAGCATTGCATCATGAGTGGTAGCATTACATACATCACCAGTGCTAGAAAAATCTAAGAAAAAACATTTACATTAATTTTGTTTTTGTTTTTTTTCTTTTTTTTATCAGACTACTGTTGTAAACAGTAGCAGATAGAATAAACCAGAATTATTTTTTGTGGCATTTGTTAAGATTTATAATGAAGAAAGTTTGCTGTTGTGTCAACAGTTTTGTGTAACTAAGCTGTTTCTGAAATCTTAAGGTTCATGAGCCATTTATGCCTTTCAGTACATGTATTACATGCTTACATATATATTTACATTATATGCATTTACATCCAGTAATTATATTAAATTAATGTATATTTAAAAATAGCTGAGCAATATTAACTTTCATTAACTACTTCTTGCTCAAATTGTATGATTATTCTTAAATCAACATAGGATATTTAACAATGAGAAGTGACTCAAATGTTCCTGTAGATAAATTCTTGTGACCATGATGAGATCACTATTTCATCACTTCTACTACATTAAAAGAATGAAATATTTTAAATTGGAAATAACATTAGCAACAATTATAAATATCTCAAAGAAAAAAAAAAAGATGATAGTATCTAATGCATATATCATGGTATATTTTATCGGAATTACAATATATATATATATATATATATATATATATATATATATATATATATAATATATATATATATATATATATATATATATATATATATATATATATATATATATATATATATATATATATATATATATATATATATATATATATATATATATATATATATATATATATATATATATATATATATATATATATATATATATATATATATATATATATATATATATATATATATATATATATATATATATATATATATATATATAATATATATATATATATATATATATATATATATATATATATATATATATATATATATATATATATATATATATATATATATATATATATATATATAATATATATATACATATACATATATATACATATATATATATATATACATATATATACATATATATACATATATATATATATATATATATATATATATATATATATATATATATATATATATATATATATATATATATATATATATATATATATATATACATATATATACATATATATACATATATATATATATATATATATATATATATATATATATATATATATATATATATATTATATATATATATATATATATATATATGCTTCTTTGTTTGGCAATAATAAAAACCCTTACCCTTATGAAATCCAGATCTAGATTATGACATTGTGATAAACATAGTTATTGAAAGAGGATAAAGTATTCAAATTTGATAATTTATTAACAAGTTTTAAGATAGTCAAGAAACCTGTTCCTTCTTGTACAGGAGAGAATGCTTCCATTCAAAATTCTTTATGTGCATAGTACTTATGTAATTTTCTGGGTGTTTATCAACATTTTTTAAAACCTAGGACCTGTAAACAGTAATCACCACTCTTGAAATGATAAACATTTTCTTTACAAAAAATATTCTTCACACTACTCTTTTTGAAAGATGTCCATAGTGTCTACCATAATGGATATTCCTATTATAAAACAATCAGACCTTTGACTCTAGAAACCTCATTGGAGAAATATCCCTTCGTAAGTCTTTTCTACATTTTGCTACACTTCCATTAAAAATGAGGTTGGGGACTGTCCTGTTTACACAACATATGGAGATCCCACATAAAACCTCTTGAACACAGCCATTAGTCATATATTATTCATAATCATTTACCCAGTTTGTAACAACAATGTAGAGCATAAACTAATCCAATATAATAAAACTATTTCAACATACAAAACAGTATCTAATTATGAAGATGTTTACTTTGATCTTAGAGCTGAATTCACAGTAGTCAAGGAAAAGTCAATTGAACCCCTTCAAAAAATGTATAATAGATACTTTTACACTTTTGTGACCCTTAGGGACTCAGAATACCATTTCTGGGAGATAAAATTGGGTTCTGCATTTTCCACTATTTGCATATTTTCAAGATGGTCTTCTTTTACATCCCTGGTAAGTGGCATATCTCAGAAACTATTATACCTACTCTAATGTTTCTGGAGTTAATATGCTGTTTTCTTTCTTTCCTTCTTTGGGGGGTGGGGATACTGAATCAGTTTGTGAGATGATTGATCAAGATCACCCAGTGAAGTCTAGGTTATGAAGGTGGAAATTGTAAATGTAATATATTAAGTTGTCTTCTAACTATACAGATAACGAGTGTGCTGTACCTGTAACCTCAGTGTGAGACAAGAAATATATTTTGTCAAGTGGATATCATTTTCATTTGGATACATCAGGTAAGTAGACTCATAGACAGTCGTCATGTCCTGTAAGTCATGAAGATGAATCTTTCCTTCCTATTTTGAATTTGCAGTAGAAGATTTTAATGGGTTCACAGAGAGGAGAGGACATGGCTACTATCCATCACTGTGGCAACAAGTATATCATTTGTACAACCACATCTTCATGTGCTATAAGAAAATAAAAAAGATTCATCTGAATAAAATTATGGATTATGGATAATGAATACTGCAATGCAATAAAAATTAAAATTGTTTGATGACCTCCGGTCATTAAGGAACTGATAAAGTCATAATGCAGCACACAGCAGCACATTCCCAATTTATTGAAGTTATTTCTAATGACACTAATATGTTTACATTTCTTCTCTTTTCTGTTTCATGCGCCCTTATGCGTGATATGCACACCATGGCTTCTGAGTTCATTTGTGCACTTCTCTGCCTTGACTAGGTCAGAAACTGTTACTACCATCTATAGCATTGGGTACTGAAGGGGCTACTGATCAAACCAGCAAGTCTCTCTGTAGTTTGTACATCTGTTATGACATTTCTGTAAACAAGTTTTTACCAAAGATACTATACAACTTGGAAAAGCACCTTCCCAACAATATGAGGAAGCCTTGGAAAACATCAACACCTTAGCAGGCTGTCGAGTCGAGAAACACTTCAAGCAACAGAGTATGAAAGGAAGAAAGGACTTCCCTCAAGCACATGACAGTTCCATTTGGTACCAACCTGTTAAAAGATATCTAGTCATAAAAGTGTACCTGCATGTGAAGGTGGGCCATTATGCTTGAAATTGCTGACTGGGAAATGTGGTATAGAAGGTAATGATGCTATTGAAAAAGTGTGGTGATGATAATGCAGTGACTGAGATGGGAGTGATCATAATGATACTTGACATAAATAATAACTGATTATTTCAGATCATCATGCTGATTATGATGTGCAGGAAGATGGAAATGGTAACATCAGTGATTATATATATGCAAAATGTCTTTAAATATTTGATTATAAACACTTTCTTTAAAAATAAATAGAGTGACTGGCAATGCAATGAATTGTGTACTCCAAAAATATGATTATTAATATTATGATCAATAAAAATAGCCAAGTGATGAAGAAAGCATCCTGTTATAATGGTATCCAGAATTCCTTGAGATAAAAAAGTGGAAAAACAGAACAATATTTTTTTGATGGGTTCATCTGCTTTTAGAATGACTACAAATTACCCTAAACCTCTATTTATATCACAATCATATATGTTTGTTACTTTCCACACAATCCATCATGTATATCAAGAATAGAATTCCTTTCTAAATAAAATAAATGATTCTGATTACCTTTGAATGCTTCATGTGATTGAGTCACAGGTATCAATTGTACAGACCAGCTTGCCTAAAACAAGTTTGGAATACCTATCAGATACTTGTGATTGTAGTACTAGTCATGCAGTCTGCATAATAATATCTGATAATCATATGCAAGAAAATAAGGTGTTGTAAATGAATGGTAAGGTAAATTAATTCTATCTGGAGTAATTTGTGTAAATGGAGAATTTATAATTAAGCTAAAATCAGTTGGGAGCTATGTAATATCAGAGTATGTACAAGTGCTTGCTCAAATTTCATCACACAAAATAAAAACAATACAAATATATATGATGGTCTTGATATAATCTCCATCCCATATATTACAAAATGCTACTTACATATATTTGTATACTACAATGAGTGCTAGAGAAATTGAGGAGACACTATATACAAAAATAGTCCTAAAATATATAGTATTTTTAGTGATATGTCACCCTCAATCTCACAAAATTTATTAAATGCCTCCTCAAATATAAACTTGGACCATTTCTATTACATATAACTGATACACAATAATTATCTCTGTATTCATATAATATAATATAACCATATATTTCCTACTTTCTAGTAAATCAAATAATACAATAAGTTTGATTTTTATATTACAAAATGCCACAAAAGGAAAGCAGCACAAGGTATTACAGACAAAATTATCTACATCACAACCATAAAGCATCAGTGATATAAAACAAACAACACTGGGACAGTTGTCATAACGAGCATGGTGAACACAGCTTAACATACATATTTCACCTATCCCTGCATGAGCTTGATTCACTGAAAAAGAGTATCCTGGGGTAGTATT
The DNA here is from genome assembly GCF_003789085.1 of Penaeus vannamei. NCBI lineage: Eukaryota > Metazoa > Arthropoda > Malacostraca > Decapoda > Penaeidae > Penaeus > Penaeus vannamei. The sequence goes on along the minus strand of NW_020869433.1, from coordinate 1,135,596 downwards.
TGCTCTTGATAAGGGTGACGGTAAGTACCAAGAGCTTATATATCATTAGTGCTACATATATTGTAATAAATATCATAAACCAATAATATTTACTTTCAGCGCTTCCTATGTATAACCTGGCATGAGTACGTTAAAAGACACAAAGTAAGGGGAGTTATTACAGTATACTACATGTATTTACGGATTTCCTAGAGTGAATAATGGTCAAATGAATGAGCGAGAGTGAGCAAATGATTTTATGATTATCAATGGATATGCAAACATGTGCACTTACACAGACTGTGCTGAGTTTATACATGTATGGGCACCACCATTTACACAGGCATGATAATGACTGTCTAATGAATTTCAGAAATATGTAAAAAGAATTGCAAGAAAAGATTTTGAAGACTGTGGAAGAAGGATTTAGCCCTTGTTTTTACATCTTAATTTACATTTTACAAAATAGTGTTTTTCTAACATAATATTTTAATCAAAAGTTCAATAATGTTTCTGAGAATTCCAGCATTTTGTTGGATTTTCCATTTATTTCTTATATATATTCTTATGCATATTCTAAAATCTGTCATAAGAAAAATATAAAACTCTCATTATTTCAGACAGTCTCAGACAGTTTTAATCTCATTTATAAAGGACAGTTGTGTAATCTCAATTTTCTATCAATTCTAGGCAGTAAAAAATATTGGGAAGGGTTATAAGCACCCTACAGTGCAACTTCTATGATATAAAATATATAATCCAAATGCCATCTCTGTTCCACTGATTAGTTTTGTAAATATGGGTCATTTTTTACTCTTATGTCAGGTTCCTATTCTAAATATCCTAATAATACACACCACTATCTTACGAAAACTTCCATGTACTTCAACTTTGGATTGAGTATCATGTATAATTATTGTAATATACAAATTTAGTGTCAATATATGAAATTTTTGCTTGTGATAAGATCCGCCTACAAAATGTCTGGATTAAGGTATATAAAATGTGAAAGGTAGCAAAAGTCTGGATAAGGTCTANAAAAAAAATAATAAATAATATTGGGGGTGGGGGAGTATAACAAAAAGAATAAAAAAAAGGAAGAAATAGTAGAATAAATAGAGAGAGAAGAAAAAGAAAGAAAAAATATAAACAATTTGGGTGTGGTGGGGGGAGTAAAAACAAAAAAGAATAAAAAAGGAATTAGTAGATGAATAAAAAGAGAATAAAAGGAAGAAAGAAAAAATATGAACAATATTGGGGGTGGGGAGTATAAAAAAAAGAATAAAAAAGGAAATAGTAGATAAAATAAAAAAGAATAAAAGGAAGAAGAAAAAATATAAACAATATTGGTGGGTGAGGGAGTATAACAAAAAAAGAATTTAAAAAAAGGAAATAGTAGATAAATAAAAGAGAATAAAGGAAGAAAGAAAAAATATAAACAAAATTGGGTGTGGGGGAGTACAACAAAAAGAATAAAAAAAGGAAATAGTAGATAAATATAGAGAGAAGAAAGGAAGAAAGAAAAAATATAAACAATTATTGGGGGGTGGGGAGTATAACAAAAGAAAAAAAGGAAATAGTAGATAAATAAAAGAGAATAAAAGGAAGAAAGAAAAAATATAAACAATATTGGGAGGTGGGGGAAGTATAACAAAAAATAATAAAAAAAAGGAAATAGTAGATAGATAAGAAGAGAAGAAAAGGAAAAAAAAAAATATAAACAATATTGGGGGGTGGGAGTATCAAAAAGAAAAAAAGGAAATGAGTAGATAATAAAAGAGAATAAAAGGAAGAAGAAAAAATATAAACAATATTGGGGGGTGGGGGAGTATAACAAAAAGAAAAAAAGGAAATAGTAGATAAATAAAAAGAGAGATATAAAGGAAGAAAGAAAAAAAAATATAAACAATATTGGGGGGGCTGGGGGAGTATAACAAAAAAGAATAAAAAAAAAGGAAATAGTAGATAAATAAAAAGAGAATAAAGGAAGAAAGAAAAAATATAAACAATATTGGGTGGGTTGGGGAGTATAACAAAAGAGAATAAAAAAAGAAATAGTAGATAAATAAAGAGAATAAAAAGGAAGAAAGAAAAAATATAAACCAATATTGGGGGGGTGGGGGAATATAACAAAAAAAAATAAAAAAAAGGAAATAGTAGATAAATAAAAAGAGAATAAAAGGAAGAAAGAAAAAAATATAAACAATATTGGGGAGTGGGAGTATAACAAAGAAGAAAAAAAGAAATTAGTAGATAAAAAGAGAATAAAGGAAGAAAGAATGAAAGATATAACCATATTGAATATACATATCAATATATGACAAATATAAGAAGACAAAAGAGAAGAAAGAAAAATAGGAGATAAAATAAAAAGTCATAAAAGGAAGAAAGAAAAAATAAAAAAAATTGGGGGGGTGGGGGAATATAAAAAAAGAGAATAAAAAAGGAAATAGGAGATAAATATAAAAGAAAGAAAAAAAGGAAGAAAGAAAAAAATATAAACAATATTGGGAGTGGGGGAGTATAACAAAAAAGAAAAAGGAAATAGGAAATAGTAGATATAATAAAAGATAATATAACCGCAGGAGAGTATAGAATAAAAAACAGGAAATGAGTAGATAAATAAAAGGAGTAGTATATAAAAGGAAGAAAGAAAAAAAATATTAACAATATGGGGGGTGGCGGAGTTACTAGTAACCAAAAAGAAGAAAAGGAAGAAGTAGATAAATAAAAAGAGAATTAAAGGATAGAAAGAAAAATATAATCAATATTGGAACGGGGTGGGGGAGTATAACAAAATAAGAATAAAACAAAATAGTAATAAATAAAAAGAGAATAAAGGAACAAAGAAAAAAATATCAGTAGAACATATATGTGGGGGGTGGGGAGTATAACAAATAAGAAAAAAAAAATAGTAGATGAAATAAAAAGAGAAGAAAAGGAAGAAAGAAAAAAAATGAAAAACAATATTGGGGGGGTGGGGGAGTATAACAAAAGAAAAAAAGAAAGTAGATAAATAAATGAGAATAAAAGAAGAATGAAAAAATATAAATAAGGATGCGGGGGAGTATAACAAAAGAATAAAAAAAATAGTAAATATAGAGAGAGAAGAAAAGGAAGAAAGAAAAAATATAAACAATATTGGGGGGTGGGGGAGTATAACAAAAAGAATAAAAAAAGGAAATAGTAGATAAATAAAAAGAGAATAAAAGGAAGAAAGAAAAAATATAAACAATATTGGGGGGGTGGGGGAGTATTAACAAAAAGAAAAAAAGGAAATAGTAGATAAATAAGAGAAATAAAAGGAAAGAAGAAAAATATAAACAATATTGGGGGGGTGGGGGAGTATAACAAAAAAGAAAAAAAAAAGGAAATAAGATAAATAAAAAGAGAATAAAGGAAGAAAGAAAAATATAACAATATTGGGGGGTGGGGTAGTATAACAAAAAAAAAAGAAAAAAAGGGAAATAGTAGATAAATAAGAGAATAAAAAGGAAGAAAGAAAAAATATAAACAATATTGGGGTGGGGGAGTATAACAAAAAAGAATAAAAAAAGGAAATAGTAGATAAATAAAAAGAGAATAAAAGGAAGAAAGAAAAAAATATAAACAATATTGGGGGGTGGGGAGTATAACAAAAGAGAATAAAAAAAGGAAATAGTAAATAAATAAGAGAGAATAAAAGAAGAAAGAAAAATATAAACAATATTGGGGGGTGGGGGAGTATAAAAAAAAAAAAGGAAATAGTAGATAAATAAAAAGAGAATAAAAGGAAGAAAAAAAAATATAAACAATATTGGGGGTGGGGGAGTATAAAAAAAAAAAAAAAGGAAATAGTAGATAAATAAAAAGAGAATAAAAGGAAGAAAGAAAAAATATAAACAATATTGGGGGGTGGGGGTATAAACAAAAGAATAAAAAAGGAAATAGTAGATAAATAAAAAGAGAATAAAAGGAAGAAAGAAAAAATATAAACAATATTGGGGGGGGGGGGAGTATAACAAAAAAGAATAAAAAAGGGAAATAGTAGATAAATAAAAGAAATAAAAGGAAGAAAGAAAAAATATAAACAATATTGGGGGTGGGGGAGTATAACAAAAAGAATAAAAAAAAAGGAAATAGTAGATAAATAAAAAAGAGAATAAAAAGGAAGAAAGAAAAAATATAAACAAT
>NW_020869433.1:1093812-1104705 GCF_003789085.1 Penaeus vannamei | reverse complement strand
CTCTCGGCTTAGAATGCATCCTCCACGCACTCGCATCCGAGAGCCTCACTACGTCGTACTCCGTAGCAGCGCACTCGATCCTTCCCTGCATCTGCAAGTCACTGAGAGGCTGGATACGGCGTAGTGGGCTAATCCTCTGAAGGGGGCTATTATCTAGATCAGCGGACAAATGTGCAGACGATTCGGGGTTAGAGGGAAGTGTTTGCGTCGTCGCGATAGCAGGCATAATGCACTCCTTGGAGGGGGTTACAAGCCGCTGGAGTATGGGGTGAGGTGGGGGGGTCTGCTGGAGTGGATAAGGTGAGGCGGGGAGTGGGGAGGGGAGGGGAGGGGGTGCAGGAGGAAGAGATGGGAAGGGTCTCGAGAAATGAAGAGGATGAGAAGAGGAAGAGGGAACTGGGGGTCGGGGTGAGTATGGGAAGTGAGGAGTAAATTAATAAAATGAAAAAAGATGGAGAGGATGGTGGTGATGGATAAGAAGAAGTAAAGGAAGAAAAGTGGAAGAGGAGGTGGAGGCAAAAGCAGAGAAGAGAGTTGGACGGCCTCGCGCGCTGGGGGGATCCCGAGGAGGCCGAAGAAAGGCAGGTTGGGACAGCTGATTGATCAGGCGGATGGGCGAGCGGATGGGGCGGGCGGATGGGCGGGCGGATGGACGGCTGAGCGGGTGGGCTGTTCTTAGGTTATGTAATCTGCAGTATCGGAGGCGGCTTTGTGGCAGGGATTGCATCGCTAGCCGGAGGAAGGCGCCGTTTATCAGAGGAGGATTGCGTTGCAGCCGGCGACGAGGCCTACAAAGTGGCCATTTTCTCTCGCTCTTCCCTCTCCTTTCTCTTATATTTTTCTTCTGCTCTCTTTCCTTTTTATTCACTTTCCCAGCCTCTCCTTTTATTCGACTTCACTTCCTTTCCTTTCCTTTCCTTTTATTCCTCCTCTCCTCTCCTCTCTAGTCTTCTCGCCTCTCCTTTCCCTCACGCCCTTTCATTGGTGACTGTATATTATGGAGCTATTATTTGAATATATTAAGTCTCTCCTTCTCCCTCGGTCGTATTCCGCGGTGCGTGCTTAGAGCGGACGTGGGTCACTGCGGGCGTTTCTCGTGGAGGTCAGATTCCGTCGCTGCTCGAGGACCGCAAGAGGGAAGGGGAAGGGGACGGGGTTAGTGTTCGCCTGATATCGAGTGTTTTAATTTGGATAGAGATTGTAATGGTGATTTTGTGATGAGAGGGAGAGGGGGGATGAGAGGAAGGAGAGGAAGAATAGAAATAAAAGAAGGAAAGAGTAAGAGAGAAGAAAGGGAGGAGAAGAAGAGAGAGAAGAGAAGAGAAAGAAAGGAGAGAAGTAGAGAAAGGGAATACTTTGAAGCACGCGCTGGAACGGGGCTGTAGCCCGCCCACTCGCCATGCCGTGCCTCTCCCATCCGCCCACCAAGGATCCGGAGTTTTGCCTTTGATCTGGCTCTTTTCAGTTCTCGTATGTTATGGAAAACGCAGAAAAGTGGTGGTTGTCGCGTTTGGGTTGCAGAGTGGAATCGATTTTTCCTCGCTTTCCTTCAGTCATCTCTGCGAGCCTTCCGCTGTTGCCGCTGTCATTTCCCTCGTTGTTTAAATGTTTGCGAATGCCTTTGTCCTCATTGTTGCTTATTCCGCGCTCATCACCGGTGGTCGGCCCAATGGCCCCTGACACGGGCCTGCTCTGCACATACGTTAGGGTCGCTTTGGAATACTAATGCACACGGAAGAGGCGAAAGTTAGTGAAATTGGATGTACAGTCTGCGTAGACTTTCGTAGGGGCCGTAAATTCTTTCGCGTGGGTTACAGCAAGGTCTATATAAGTACTTATATAGACCTTGGGTTACAGTGGGCTCGGCGGTACCTGTGAATTACTGTGAGCAGTGGTGTTAAATTTTGGTGCTGTGGTCCTGAGTTTTTTTTTTTTTTTTTTTTTTTTTTGGGGGGGGGGGGGTTGTGGTGGTGTTCATTACAACGTGAATGTTTCTCTGATGTTAGAATGTGATGTTCAGCTTGTGATGTTTAGTGCGGCGAGTTATGCGATGGAGAAGAGTTAAGAGTTGCATGAGAATAGAGCTGACGGAAGGCACGTGGCCTGAAGGCAGGGCGGTGATTGCGGCGGCGACGGCGAGCGCGGCGGCGTTCGATGACAAGGGGAAATCGAGGTGGCTAATTTCAAACTTTTGGGGGAGAGAGGAAACGAGCGAGATTCCAGGAGATCCCAGGATATCTCGCCGCTCATCAAGACGTAATCGAGATCGAGATGCCGTTTGCAAAGAGATCAGCATACGTTGAGGCAGCTTTTTTTTTTTTTTTTTTTTTTCACGTGGAGTGATTATGGCCCTCGCTCGCGTGTCGGGAGAGGGGCGTGGCCTAATGGCTTCGAGGAGCTGGCGTTATATTAATCATTCTGTTCTTCCGGCAGTGTTTATTTATTTTCATTAAGTTAATGAGAGTAAGAGTGATATGTCAAGTTGGCCGATTGGGGGCCATGAACAGCGCCCTGGGGTCTGGGTCCCTGGGGGAGGGGAGGGGAGGGGAGGGGAGTGATGGCAATCTGATGACGCCCGACTTGGAAACGAATGCAGGGGCGCTGAAGAAGGCCGTGTGGGGGGGGGGGTGACTGCGATGCGGCGACGGCAGGAGGTGGGGAACGAATGTGGGGGCAAGGCTGGAGGAAGTGTACGGAAGAAGGCAGGCAGAAAAGGAAGGCAGGTTGGCAGGCAGGCAATCAAACAGGCGGCCATTCGGCAAGCAAAACACAAGGGCGGGCAGTCAGTCAGGAAGTCAGGCAGGGCAGGCAGGCAGAGGTCAGGCAGGCAGGCCAGGCAGGAGGAGCAGGTGCAGGCAGGAGGCAGGCAAGGCAGGCTAGCAGGTCGAGGCAGGCAGCAGGCAGGCAGGCCAAGGGCCCCAGGCAGTCAGGCAGGCGCAGGTAGGCAGAGTCAAAGCAGGCAAGTGCCAGGCAGGCAGAACGAGGGCCAGGTCAGGCAGGTGGGTGGCTTGGCTAGCTTTAACTTGTGTCGTTTGAGGGAGATGGATTGAGGATGATAGGATTACACGTAATGGCAGTTAGAAGGACAGGCGCATGCTATTATGCTATGGGCATTACCCCGCTAATTATCTTCTTAACGCATTCTCTCTCCTTCTCTTTCCTCTCTCCTCACACCCCCCTCTCTCAGCGTCTTGTTCTGTTACTGTCTCTCTCGTATGTCTGTCTGTCCTCTCGTACCACTCTCTCATCATCCTCCTCCCCAACCTCGTTCTGACTCTCTCTCATCATCTCAAATATCTTCATCCATCTCTTACTCTTCATTCTTCACGGAATCTCCACTTCTCTTCAACTCTCACTCCCACTATACACATATCTTGCCCCCATTGGCTGAATTCCGCTCTCCTCTCACTCCCACTCGCCCTCCGCGGCAACTTCCTCGCGGCCCCGGATCCATCACAGAAATCCATCTCGCTCCTCTCTCTCAATTCGGTCTTCTTCTCTTCTCTCTCATCTACTTCTAACAATCTCTCTCGTCGTATTTTTCTCTGGCTCATCTCTCTCTCTCTCTCTCTCTTCCGCGCTTCGTCGTCTGCGTCGGTGTCTTCGCCTCTCGCGCTGTCTACTTGCTCGTCTATCTATCTATCTAGGCTCTATGTGGTCCTTGTCTCTCTGTCTGTCTGGTCTGTCTCTTCTCCGTCTCGGCGTTGTCTACTCTGGTCGATCAGTGTAACTCTCTACTCTAGCGCTGACACCTCAATCTCTGTATATCTCATCATTACTCGAGCTACTCTGCCTCTCGTCGCGCGGGGGACTTCTTCTCTCTCCTCTCTCCGGGCCTCCCACCTCTCTCAGTCTCCTCTTGTCTCTCTCTCCAAATTCTGTCCTTCTTCTCTCTGTCTGTCTCTCCTCCCCCTGATCTCTCTGCCTTGCTCGTTGTGCTCTCTGCGTGTCTCTCTCTTGTCTCTCTCTCTCTCTCGGGTCGTCGTTTCTCTCCCTCGTTCATTCTCTCCATCTCTCTCGCTCTCTCTCTCTCCTCTCCTCGGTCTCACTCATCATCTCGGGTTCTCTCTCCGTCTGCGCTCGTCGGCGAATTTTCGAAAAGGGTATCATCTCTTTCATTCGATCTTTCCGGCTTACACCGTTCTTCTTTCTCGCGTGCGTCATCGAAATTCGTTCATGCCTCATTGATTCAACTCTCTTATTGCTCCCGGTCTGATTGTCTTTCAGTCTCTCCGAATGCCTAACTTCTCATCCCTCCCTCATATCTCGTACCTCATCTATAACTCTTCTCTCCATAATCTTCCCGCGCGGCCGCTCCCTCTAAGTACTGAATTCCTCATTCAATAAGGAACCTACCTGAAACTCAGACAACAGATCATCAAAGAAACACCAATCGATCGACACAGAGAGAGGATAGAGGAAGAAAGAAAAGAAGAAGAAGAGAAGCAGAAGGAGAAAAGAAGAAGAAGAAGAAAGAAGAAGAAAGTATAAATAAGAAGAGAAGGAAGAAGAAGAAAGAAAGTCTGTCCTCTCTCTCTCTCTCTCTCTCCTCCTCTTCTCTCTCTCTCTCTCGCCTCTCTCTTCTCCTCCCTCTGCTCTCTCTCTCTTCTCTACTCTCCTCTACTCCCTCTCTCTCTCCCTCTCTCTCTCTCTCTCGTCTCTCTCTCCCTCTCTCTCTCGCCTCTCTACTCTCTTCCCTCTCTCTCTCTCTTCCCTCCCCTCTACCTCTCTCCCTCCCTTCGTCTCTCCTCCCTTCTCTCTCTTCTCTCTCTCTCTCTTCTCCCTCTCCCTCTCCCTCTCCCTCTCCCTCTCCCTTCTTCCCTCTCCCTCTCCCCCCTTCCCCGAAGAGTGAAAAAGTAAGAAGATAAGAGAAGAAGAAGAAGAAGAGGAAGAAGAAGAAGAAGAAGAAGAAGAAGAGAAGAAGAAGAAGAAGATAGCAGCGCAGCAGCAGCAGCAGCAGCAGCAGCAGCCAGCAGCAGCAGCATTAAAAAAGAAGAAGAAGAAGAAGAGGAACAGAGGAGAGGAAGAGGGAGGAGGAGTAGGAGAGAGTGAGGAGGAAGGAGGAGGAGGAGGAGGAGAGGAGGAGGGAGGAGGAGGGCCGATTTTTCATTTCCTGTGATATTAGTCGTTCAAGGGCTGAGATGGAAAATCTCTGGGAAGGGAAGGTAGAGGGGGGCGTGGGGAGTAGGGTGGAGGGATAGCCATCTGTCGACGGCGATGAAAGGTGATGTAATTGTTGAGTGTCGTGATAATGGAGTTAAAGTATGAGGTGTCGCCGGCAAGGAATTAAGGAAGGACCCGGCCTTTTACTCTCCACGGGCCCGGGGGCGGGGATGGGCTGGTAATGTAAAAGCAGGGAATGGCTTGTCGGCAGGCTGGTTAAGGAGTGATTTTAGGTTGGCGGCGGGAGGGGGGAGGGGAGAGCACCGAAAGAGCGGCTGTGGCGCGGGCAACGCCGCCGAAGAACACGGGGAAAGTTGGCCCTGAAGTTCGTGGTAAACAGTCAGTCGCTGAGGCAAGTTGCGTCGGTCGTGTAAATAAGCTGGATAACTAACACAGGCGGTGTCTCCGAAGTCTTTCTGCCAGAATTGCACGGCCTCCCCTCGCGGGCGTTTAGAACAAGCAGGCCCAAGCGCAGATGTTTCCTTCGCAGGTGAATCGTTTTCAGTGAAGACGGGGCGGGCCGGCCACGGTCCGACAGTGGCGACAAGTGCAGTGCAGTGCGGTTGGATAGCGGCTCGATAGTACGGTCGATCGGTCGGTTCGGGACAGTCGGTCTTCGGTCGGTCGGGGTCGCGTCCCGGTCGGAGGGACAAGGGAACGGAGGGACGGCAGGGGACGGAGGGACGGAGGGACGGAGGACGGAAGGACGGAAGACGACGACGGACGGCACGGACGGACGGACGGACGACGGACGGGACGGACGGACGGACGGGACGGACGACGGATACGGACGGAAATGAGTAGAGAGCAAAGGGCGAGGGGTGGAGGAGCGGGCAGCCCGGTTGAAGCACATCACCCTCTGGTGTGCCGCGGGCGCGTTGCCCTCAGGGAGATGGGAGAACTCCGGCCATAATAATCTTTCTCTTGTTCGTTACTGCTGCTTTTTGAGTACATTGCCTTTGCCACCATTTCCATATCCATAACCCTTTGCATCACCATTTCCGCCTCCGCCGCGGCCGCCACAGCCAACAGGTCCATCGCTAATTCGTCACTGCCACCGCGCCGCCGCCCCCCGCCGCCCCTCCGCCACCAGTTCCAACCACACCGCCACAGTTCCCGCCTCTCTCTGCACGGGGACACGCTAGCCGAGTGCGCCGGGAATGAAAGAGCCGCCGGCTTTTTGTTGCGCCGCAAAGTTCATAGTATTAAGGGATCGATCACGTTATCCGGATGATGGAGTGCATTGTTGGCGTTTGAATCGCGGTCCGGCGCCCGCCGGGACATTTTTCCCGACTCGAGCTTAGCACCTGTTGTTCGGGGCCTCCGTGGACGCGTGTGGGGCTTTCGGGCCGATTTGCAAGGCGTGTGTTGCAACGTGACCGCCTACGTCATTCCGCCGTCACCGTCCGTTTCCTGGTCTTTTGTCATAGCCGGTGACAGCGCCCGATACGTCACCATCTGCGTCATTTGCTTCCGCCCGCGTCAGTCCGCAAGCGCCTTTTTGCATTCGGTATAAAGGGATTTTCAGGTTTCTTTGTGTCGCGCGTGGATTTGTGCCTTCGATTCTGTTGGGAAAATGTGGATATTGATAGTGCGATGTGGAGGCCGCGCGCCGGGCCTCGCCCGTGGGTGAATTACCTCTCTTTATCGAGGGCTCGGGGAGGCCCCACTTGTGCGTTTTCCAATGGGGCGGCCGTCCATTACGGCCATTCAGCCTGCCATTACCCGGGATCCGGGCCCTGCGTTTGTGCTTTGGCTGCGGCCGCGGAGGGCGGGCTGTTTAGCGCCTTGGTGGGAATTGGTTGGTTGTGTGGGGAGGGGGAGAAGGGTAGGTAAATGGCACACACACGGCGCGCCATGTACAGACACACATACGCACATGCGCTTCGCACGCCGCACCACGCACTACGCACACGCACGACGCACGCACGCACGCACGCACGCACGCACGCACGCACGCACGCACGCACGCACGCATCGCACGCACATCAACACACACACACCACACACACACACACGCACACACTAACACACACACACACACACACACACACACACACACACACACACACACACACACTTGGCATAGCCACACACACCGTACACTCGTGCGCACGCATATGTATGTTGATGCACTTACTTAATCTTAATCCGTGCATTAGAAGAAGGCCCCCTCTTGTCAGACGTTGATCCACGTCAGGGGACCAGAGACCAGTCGACACCTACAGGGCCTTGCGTGGGCTGAGTGGCGCCAGGGGCATCATGCGCCTATTCGTCTCCGGTGCCAGAAAGACAACAGCCGAGTCCTGATGAAGTCACCGGGTAGAGGGCGGCAGGGCCGGGCGGGCGGGCGTGAACGAGCGCGCTTTCCTAGTTTGATCGATGTCGCGGAAGAGGGAGAGGATGCCGGTGGAAAGGGGGATGGAAAGTTGATGAAAGGGAGAAGTGGATTGAAAGGGCAGGGGGAGGGGAGGTGAGCGGGGAAGAGGAAAGGAAAAGAAAAGGAAAAGGAAGAGGGACGGTAAGGGAGTGGAAGAGGGAGATGGAGGGGGAGGAAGGGGAGGCAGAGAGGAGGATAGAGGAAGAGAAAGGAGGTAGGGGAGGGAGGAAAGGAGGAAAGGAAAGAAGATAGGAAGGAAGGAAGAAAAAAAGGAAGGAAAGAAGATAGGAAGTAAGAAAAAAAGGAAGTAAGAAAGGAAGGAAGGAAGGACCGAGCAGCAGGAAGAGGAATCAGAGGAGGGAGGAGGGTGCCAGGTGGCATGCTGACGCGACTGAAGCGGGCCGGTGCGCGTGCTGAGGCTGTTCTCGCGTGCTGGTACATTTTTAACCCTCCCCGGGCGCTTGGTCAAGGGTTCGGGGGCGGGGGAGGGGGGGGGGGTGTTGGCTGACGGACAGGGAGAGGGAGAGAGTAGGGGAGGAACAGAGAACGCTAAGGTAAAGTAAAGAGAGAGAGAGAGAGAAAGAAGATAAAAGAAGAAAAAAGAAAGAAGGGTATAGCAAGAAGGAAAGAAGGAAAAAAATCAGGAAAGAAACAAACAAAGAGAAAGAAAAGGTATAATGAAGGAAAGTAAGAAAAAAGAAAGACCAAGAAATTGAGAGAAAAATGATGAGGAACAGAGAACGCAACGAAAAGGAACCTGACAAGGCGAACGAGACCAGTCAGGAAATGAAGGAAAAGGAGAGTGCTTGCGGAGATGAAGACGATATGGCGGAACAGGAAGGAAGGTCTGGGCGATGAGGGGATGTGTTGGGGCGGGAGGCGGTGTGGCGGGCGGAGTGGCGGGAGCGGAGTGGCGGAGGCGGCCTGGTCGGGCAGGGCGGGGAGACTCGGGAACACCTTTCTCTCTCGGGCCCCCTCTCTCTGTCTGTCTGTCTCTGTCTGTCTCTGTCTCTGTCTCTGTCTCTGTCTCTGTCTCTCTGTCTCTGTCTGTCTGTCTCTGTCTGTCTGTCTGTCTGTCTGTCTGTCTGTCTCTCTGTCTCTGTTCTCTCTCTCTCTCTCTCTGTCTTCTCTCTTCTCTGTCTCTCTCTCTCTCTCTCTCTCTCTCTCTCTCTCTCTCTTCTCTCTGTCTCTCTCTTTCTCTCTCTGTTCCTCTCTCTCTCTCTCTCTCTCTCTCTCTCTGTCTCTCTCTCTCTCTCTCTCGTCTCTCTCTCTCTCTCTCTCTCTCTCTCTCTCTCTCTCTCTTCTCTCTCTCTCTCTCTCTCTCTCTCTCTCTCTCTCTCTCTCTCTCTCTCTCTCTCTCTCTCTCTCTCTCTCTTCTCTCTCTCTCTCTCTCTCTCTTATCTCTCTCTCTCTGTCTCTCTCTCCTCTCTCTCTCTCTGCTCTCTCTCTCTCTGTNATGTATTGTGTTGTATGTTTTGTGTTGTCTATGTGTTTTGAATGTGGTGGGTGTATGTGTTTTTGCGTGTGTGTATGTGTGTATGTGTGTGAGAGTGGTCCGTGGCGGTGGAGTGGTGTGTGTGGTGTTGTGTGTGGCTGGTGTGTATGTGTGTAGTGGTTTGTGTGTGGTGTGTGTGTGTGTGTGTGTGTGTGGTGTGGTGTGTGTGTGTGTGTGTGTGTGTGTGTGTGTGGTCGTGTGTGGTGAGTGAACAGCAATGGATTTAAAAAAAAAAAAAAGTAGAATATTAGAAAGACGAATAAGAAAATAGAAAATTGAAACATGTCTCGTACAATTAGATCTAGTGAGAAAAAAAATACGTTAAGTTATTCAGGTCTTCATGTCTGCACGCTCATTCCTTGACAACGAATATAAACACACTTTCCCACCACACATATGCATTCGTAACACACGCACACAAACTCAGGATCGCATGCAGACACAACAGCACACACACACACACACACACACACACACACACCACAACACACAACACACACCACACACACACAACCACACACACACACACACACACACACACACACACACACACACACACACAACACACAACACACACACACACACACACACACACACACACACACACACACACACACACACACACACACACACACACACACACACACACACACACACACACACACACACACACACACATAAACACACACACACACAACACACAACGGCAGACCATCTCTCTCTCAAGCTCTCTCCCCAATCAGCTGTTGTCACCCTTACCCCTTTCGCCCCCCCCCCTGGACGTCCCTTAACCCCTTAACCCCTCTCGCTCCCTTCCTTAACACCCATTAATCTTCCCATAATTTCCCTTAATCTCCTCAATCTCCCTTAAATTTCCTCTCCCTTTAACTCCACTTAACCCCATACTCTCGCGTCTTAACCCTCCTTTAACCCCCCTCGTCCCCCTTAACCCCCTTAAACCTCTTAAAACATTAACCCCCTTCGCCCCCCTCTGAAATCCCCTTAACCACCATCGCCCTTTTAAAATCCCCTTAACCCCCCTTAAACCTCCCTTAAAACCTACTAACTCCCATTCGCCCCTTTAAAATCCCCTAAACCTCCCTTAAAACTACTAACCCCTTTCGCCCTTTAAAATCCCTTAACCCCCCCTAAACCTCCCTTAAAACCCATTAACCCCCTCCCTTCGCCCCCTTTAAAACCCTTAACCCCCCTCCCCCCTTTAACTCCTTAAAACCCCCCATTCCTTCCTTAAAACCCCCTTAACCCCCCGCCCACCCCCCCCACTTAAACAGACCTTGTAAGTCAAGCATAACCGTCCGTGAACACCGACCGTACGAGCCATTCATTACGACAGACACAATGCAACGACCATCCTATTATACCGGCCGCTTTGTGTTCGTATCCCCCTCGCGCGGCCGTCTTGTAATATCGCCCGTGTCAAGGAGGCGCAGGATTCACGGGGCACGTCCGTCTCTCTCTCTCTCTTAATCTCTGTCTCTGTTTCTGTTTTCTGTTCTGTCTCTGTCTGTCTCTGTCTGTCTCGTCTCGCGCCTCTCTCGGTCTGTCTCTCTCTGGTCCTCTCTCTCTCTCTCTCTCTCTCTCTCTCTCTCTCTCTCTCTCTCTCTCTCTCTCTCTCTCTCTCTCTCTCTCTCTCTCTCTCTCTCTCTCTCTCTCTCTCGCTCTCTCTCTCTCTCTTCTCTGTCTCTGTCTCTCTCTCTCTCTCTCTCTCTCTCTCTCTCTCTCTCTTCTCTCTCTCCCTCTCTCTCTCTCTCTCTCTCTCTCTCTCTTCTCTCTCTCTCTCTCTCTCTCTCTCTCTCTCTCTCTCTCTCTCTCTCTCTCTCTCTCTCTCTCCTCT
>NW_020869433.1:1063812-1083812 GCF_003789085.1 Penaeus vannamei | reverse complement strand
TTTTATAAGGTATTTGAGTTATCCCCTTTTCCGTTTATCTTTTTGCAATCCCTCACCCACCCATACTCATTCTCTTTATGCTTTCTCTTCCTCTCCCTTTGAGTGGGTCCAGCCCACTCTCCCCCACCCCCCATTCCCTCACATCTGAGAATTAATTCGACAGCAGATATCAATGCAAAAAACGACAAGAAACATAATTAAGGCATTATATAAAGTTCACAATCCAACTCAAAACAAATGTGTCTTGGCCCAGCGTACTTTACTAATGTGCCTTTTCTTTGTTTCCAATTTTTCTCACATTCCGATTATTAAATGGCAATATTCATTTTACCTCAGCTTTTTATTGTTTTATCATTCAACCTTGGTCCATCTGTTTTCCGCCGGAGCGGACCTTTTCTAGTCTCCTATTTTCATACTCTGCATGTACGGTATCAGAATACTAGCATATTAGACTTGAGGCTTCGCTTATTGATAAACGATAAAGTGCTGAAGTTAGTTGATAATTATAATTTGTGTTGGAAGGTACGGCAATTATATTAATCAAGTACTATATACGACTTAAAGGATTAAGATATACATGTAAGTCATGTACCTTATGTATGAATATATAATATAAAGTTTACCCCCCTAAATATACCATACATATAACTATCTGATTATATCACGATATATTACCTCATATAATTATATATTATAATTAATATGGAATATTAATTTAATAAAAAGTAATGTGATGTCCAAGCCGGTAGTTATCTGAATCAGTTCTAACACTATAACAACTTTTATCGAGACAGCACGACACATCTTTCACACACACACACCACACACACACACACTAGTCGCCAAATCACATTCACAACCTTTTTTATTTAATCGAATACCACACACTAAACACAGCCACAACATGCCACCTAGCCGAAAGAGCAACACATTACGATCTACATAACTACTTGCACGTACTGATTGGCGATATGTCGTGATGAAATAATTATTATTTACGTGTTATTTACCTCTTGTTAAAACAATTTATTTGATTAACTATATATAATAAGAAAAAAATGATTACATAATGTGGCAAATTTTATAGGGGCTTATATATTTATCCATGACGGTAAATTTTTATAGTGTGTGTCTTTATTTATCTTCAAAATCCACTGATAGGGCAGTACATATCGTTACCCAGTTACCCCAAGGAAGTATAATATAGATGATAATAATTTAATACTTTCTTCTTATTTAGTTTTCTATGTACCGCCGAACTCCATAGTCTGTCTTAACTCTACTTACTACACAACCCGGCCCCACTATTCTCCACTCGCGCCTCCCCACCACACATCCGTATTGCTTTCTGGTGGGCCTTCCGCCACCTCATGCCTCCCTATTACACATTTGTCAACCGGATTGTCCCAATGGTCATGTCCTACTCGAGATATTTATCTTAGCATACTAACTCTGTTAACGACATCGGTTTTCTAAAGTAGCACTTACCTCACTGAGCGATCTCGACTCTTTTACATATTCGGAAGTTGCGCAGAACTTAACCTTCATATCTCATAACGTGACTACTCTAATTTCTTCTACGCTACTAGAAAAATAATTAACCATTCGTTCTGTCTCCGCTGGGCTCTCTCGACTCTCTCAGCTTTTCTATGACGATTCCTCTCCTCACTTGTTTGGGTTGATCGGCTCGTATGGCACTCGAGCTCGCGGTGGAGGCGTCTTCTTAGTTTGATCTCTAATACAGCTCTAAGCTATAAGTGGTGGTGTGGCGGTGTATATATGTACTTTTGTTGCTTGCCCTTATGTAACCTCGGCATAGCTTTGGTTTTGTTTTGTGATGTGCTGTTAGCACACACACACACACCGACCACACACTAAACCCACCCAACACAACAGCACACACGACACTACACACACACAACCACATCACACCACAACGCAAACACACTCGTACCGCACAATCGATGACATCAACTTTCCGTTATGGTAAGCAGTAGATTTGTGCACCAAAACGGATCATCACTTGGCATCCAATTATTGCACAATCCTAGAATCATAAAACATAATGTCGCTTGCTGATGTGTAGGTAGACATGATTTGTTCTTAATTTCGTTGATGAGCAAAAGTGTGGTGAGTTGCTTGGACACTCTCCTGTAGGTGAGATTCTGCAATAGGACCACGCTTGATTTGGGGAATGCGTTACATAATTTCTTCGTAGTGCCGAAATCCGTACCAGTGGCCGGACGACGGATGGTGGGATGAGTGTGTAAGGTTGGCAGAGGAAAGGCCTTTTAATATCCTTTTGCGCTTATATATAGTGATATATTATATAATATATATATATATAATATATATATATATATATAATATATATATATATTATATATATATATATATATGCATGTGTGTGTATGTATGTATGTGTGTGTGTGTGTGTGCGTAGGTGTGTGTGTGTGTGTGTGTGTGTGTGGGTGTGTGTGTGTGTGTGTGTGTGTGTGTGTGTGTGTGTGTGTGTGTGTGTGTGTGTACAGTAAATATACCACGCCACATATATTCATCTCTTTCAAAAGTAAACTCACGTCGCAATCGTGGCAAGCGTTTTGAACTGTTTTCTTGGATTATAAAGAGGAAAGATTACATGAGTCTAAAATTTACGTTCGGGCCATTTGTCAAAAACTTTAGCGTCCTTCAAAAGTTAAGATTAAAATACTCGCAACTTCTTAAATATGAAAGCGGAAGCAGTCCATTGTTGCCATGCATGAAATGAACTAAAGTCCGGGCGGAAAAGAAAATGATGATAAAAAAGGTAATGATGATAATGGATGTGAAAAAATGACAAAAAAAAAAAAATATACAAAGTAAATGCGAAGAACTATTAATCTTAATGATAAACATTATGGTGATGACTTTACTGCATATTGTTCATCTATTTTGTTGTTGCTAGTGAATGCGTGTGTGGGGTGGGTGGGGGGGGGGGGTGGCTGCACACAACAAATTCTGCTTATAAAAAGTAGAGAATAATCCCGGAATGTAATGATAACTATTTTTATCTTTATCATTATCAGTATTGTATTTCTTATTATTATCATCATGAACATTATTATCATTATTATTTTCATAACAGTTATAATCACTATCACTTTTATTATCATTATCAATATCATCATTATTGTCTTTATAATACTCATACCAATAATGATCATTATCATCATCAGCAGCAGCAACATTACTTTCATTATCATTGTCCTTCTATTTTTATCATCATTATTTTTACCTCCATTATTATTGTTGTCATTATCATTATCATTTTTATTACTATTACCTCCGCCAAGAAAGTTATGATTTGGTAGTGTTGGTTAGTTAATGTATTCGTTTGTTCTCAGCATAACTCAAGAAGTTATGAAAAGATTTTTATGTTTTTTTCTCCAGATGTTTCTTAGCCCAACGTAGATGCCATTGAACTAGTGGTGATCCATATCATGCTACAGATCCATATTTTTTTTTTTTTTATTGATTGCACCAGTTACCGTTATTGGAAAGGCGATAGGGGCAACACGTGATATTTAGCATTGCGAGATTATTATTATCATTTTATTGCCTTGGCGGACGTATGCGTGTTTCTAGTCATCATTATTTCAGTCAACGTTATAAGTATTGGTATTATTATTACTGTTATTAATACTATCTTTCATATTGTTATTACGATTACCATTACTATTGTCATCAGTTTCTTATTATCTATAAAATATTATTGTCAAGATTCTTATTATACTTATTATTATTATTAGTATTGATATTATTATCATTATCATCATCATTGTTATTGTTATTATATTCTATTATTATTATTTTTATTATAATAGTACTGATGATGATTATTGCTATTCTTATTGCCGTTATTATCAACATTATTAAAAATGTCATTATCATTATTATCGTTATCATTATTATTACTGTTATTTCAGCCATCATCCCTATCATTATTATTATCATTATTGTCATTATAGTCATTGTTACTATTATCATTATTGCCATTATGGCCATGTTATTATCAATATTATCATTACTGTTGTTATTATTATTAATATTATTATTATTATTATTATTATTATTATTATTATTATTATTATCTTTATCAGTGATGTTATTATCGTTATTATTTCATTGTTGTTAATGTTTTTAATCATTTATATTATCGTTAACCTCATTATTATTATTATTCACTATATCATCATCATTATTGCTATAATGATAATAATAATAGTAGAAATAATAATGATAATAATAATAACAATCATGGTTATTATCATCATTGTTATTTCAATTATCATTATTATTATTATCAATGTTATTATCATTGTTATTATGATTATTATTATCCTTTTCATCATTATTATTATTAGAATTATTGTTATCATCATCATCATCACCATCATTATTATTATAATTTTCATTGTTGTTATTATTATCATTATTATTATTATTATTA
The DNA here is from genome assembly GCF_003789085.1 of Penaeus vannamei. Taxonomy (NCBI): domain Eukaryota; kingdom Metazoa; phylum Arthropoda; class Malacostraca; order Decapoda; family Penaeidae; genus Penaeus; species Penaeus vannamei. The sequence continues at coordinate 1,079,323 of NW_020869433.1, read as the reverse complement.
TTATTATCATCATCATTATTATTACTATTGATATTGCTGTTGTTGTTATTGCTATCTACTATTTTATTATCATTATAATTATCATTATTATTATCATTATTATCATCATTAATATCATCATTATCACTACCATTATTATCATTTTCATTATTTTTATTATTATTATTATTACCATCATCATCATCAATACTCATCATTATTATTACCATTATTAAAATCATTATTACTATTATCATCATTAATTTACTATCAATATAAATGTTATAATCATCATCATTATTTTCACAATAATTTTCATTGTCATAATAATGATAATTAAATGCTAGGTATAACTAGAACAATAGCAATAGCAATATCAATTACAATAACAAAGATGATAAATAATGATGATAAAAAAATATATATACTAGTACTGTTGTTGTTACTACTTCTAATCTCATTAATATTGCAACAACTACTATCAATGTCATTTTTAGGGATGAAAAGGAAAAGAAACAGTAGAACATGAAGAAAGGAAGGAACAGAGGACTACCAAGAATACGCAGCATAAAGAGTGAACCAAATACCAAGATCAGACATATTTATTGCAAAAAAAAAAAAAAAAAAAAAAAAAAAAAGTTAGATTAAGAGATAAAGTTAGGTCTGCAAGAAGTCAAGTTAAGAGGTCCTCAGGGAAGTTGTAAGATGGTTTGATTGTTAATGCAGACGGAGAAGAATATGTGGTCTGTTTCAGGGGAAATGGAATGGGGAAAGGGAGAGAAAGTAAGTGAAACGTACTATGAGGATACACATATGTGTGTATGTATGTGTGAATAAATACACACACACACACACACACACACACACACACAGATATGTATATATATATATATATATATATTATATATATATATATATATATATATATATATATATATATATACATATATTCATGTATATATATATATATATATATATATATATATTATATATATATATATATATATATATTATATATATATATATATATATATATATATATTAGTACATATGTATATATATATATTATATATATATATATATATATATATATATTATATATATATATTATATATATATAATATATATAAATACATGTATATATGTGTGTATATATATACATACATTATATATTATATATATATATATATATATATATATATATATATATATATGTATGTATGTATATATACATACATACATATATATATGCATGTATATACATATATATATATATATATATATATATATATATATATATATATATATGTGTGTGTGTGTGTGTGTGTGTGTGTGTGACTTCACACCGCTTCCCTCCTACTGCGACGGACTCACGGGATTCGGGAACACGTGAAAGAGACATACGAGGTTCGTTCGGGTTCGGGTTCCGGTCTAGTCGACTCAGAATGGGATTGTATGGGGTAAGGGCGAGCAGTGCTGGAATACCCTCCGCTTTCGTCTGCTAAACGGATGCAGACGACAGGCAACGGAGGGTACGAATGACGGAGTATTTTCTCGTCGGTTATTTATTTGCTTAAGAAAAGAGTAGAATGTCTGTATCTTAAAAATAAATATTGTAAAAGTAATGGTGCTTTTATTCCCTTTGTATTATATAGAGAAAGCATGTTAATGCTATGAATTAATTCACCAAAACTTCAGAAGTGGATAACAACCGAACTATCGTACGACGGATAGTCAGCTGAGAATCCATTTCGACGCCAATCCCCATCCGATGAGGCAGTGCTACACTCGTGGGGAGTTGTATACGCTCTTCACTCTGTATCCGGCTGCAGTCTGTCTACCTTCAACAGTAAGTATTGGCAACACAATGTTTTACTTTAATTAAATGCCTTACTACCGTGTATCCGTAAAACATGTCACATTTTCTTTGAAAGAGAGAATGATTTAAGTGTAAACTAAGGCAAATAATCGTTTTGGAAAATGTCAGCTTATGATTTTTACTTCATTTCGTGTTCTTTACCGAAAAAGACTTTACCGGTCTACATGGAATAATGCTTGCATCGATGCAACTACCTCCCCATATTGGTTCAGAACTGGTCAAAAAAGTGAATGTGATAAATTTTCACAGATCTTTTTAAATAGTTTGTAACATTTTGTGTATATCATTGTTTCAATATCCGATCAATCTAAATTGGGTATCATTGAAAGATCATTTATTCTCGGAAGAAAGAAAGCGAAATGTTCTCAGCATTTCCGTAGGCTTCTCTTTAGTTTTGCTAAGCAAAACTCGCTCGTATGGACAGAGACGTAAGGGATACCGGAGTATGGGGATGATTAATTTGAGTTTTCAATAGGTGTTTTATAGTTATTCTTCTTATTTCAGATGTCTCGGAAAGGTCCAGCCTTCCAAGAACACTGGCTTGCGGACGATCGCTTTAAGAGCTGGCTCGCTAGAGTCCTGGGCGACAGCAAGAGGGCTCGGTGCTTGCTCTGCCACAAAGAAGTGAGCGCAGATGCCTCATCTCTCACAAGACACGTGGGCCCCCGACACCAGGCCATGGAGATGAGACAGAGCAACCGCCTCGGCTCCGAAACCTGGCCACGATGGAGAACAGCAGGGGGAGAGACGCGGATGCAGTTGCATATGCAATTATTATTCGTGATCTTTCTAGTAGGAGACAACTTGCATTTAGGTAATTTTATCATTTTTCTTTATTTAAATGAAACGAAAGAATTATATAGTATACATACATGCACGTATATATGTATATATGATCATTGGTGTCAAAGAAATTTATATCTATATATTCATACAAATCCCAATTTCAGCTTGTGTGAAGATCTAGGAAACGCACAAAAGAATGTTTCCTGATTCCCGGATCGCCGCGCAGTTGGCATATGAATAGAAAAAAATGTGCCTCCCTCGTCGAGTCTCTGGGCAACCATTTCGCAAGAAACGTCGCAAAGAAGCTTCAAGATAACCGATTTAGCATCATTTGGGATGGAACCACAGACTGTACAGAAAATAAAGCATTAGCACTGGTGGCAAAATTTTTTGATAAGTGTGAAAATAAAATAACTGTAATGTTTGATGTCCTCAATGTATTTGATGGAAATGAGGGTGGGTCTTCAGGGAAGGGGCTTTACAATTTGCTGTTAAAATGCTTAAAAACATATAACATCCCATTGAACAACTTTGTAGGCTTCGCTGCAGACGGAGCCTCCAATATTAATGGGAAATGTCAACAGTTTGACGAGTAAGCTTTAAAAAGAACTGCCAGTTGTAATTTTTAAATGTGTATCGCACAGTATCCAACTGTGTTCAAGTGCGGTCGCCAAAACGCTTCCTCAATGTTGTGAGGACTTGATCCATAATGTATACAACTTCTTTTGCCATAGAGCAAAAAGGAAGTACGAGTTCCGGGGATACCAGCTATTCTGTGAATTAAAACCGCACAAAATGCTCCATCCTTGTGCAACCAGGTGGTTATCTTTGGAAAAAGCAGTCAATAGAGTATTAACACATTGGGGGGGCTCTCAAATTGTATTTTGACAAAATTTGGATAGAGGAAAAACTAACAGCAGTACAGGAAAGTCAAAGAGCACTACATGACAAATACATTTTTGCATATCTAACATTTCTTCAATACATATTGCCACATCTCAATACCATTAACGTAATTTTTCAGTCACAAGGTCCAACATTTCATCTTTTGAACATCAAATATTTTGTCTACAAGAGACTCCTCAACTGTTTCTGCTACCAAGATGCATTAGCCAAAGTGCATGTGAGTGAAATTGACCCTGATAATAGCACGTATCACAAACCTATTAATCAGATGTACCTTGGGGTGGCAATGATAGATCCTTTAAGCAAGCCCCAATATTTAGAAGGTAAGACAATATCCATAATTAGAAACAGGTGCAGATTATTCCTGATCGAAAAAAAAAAATTGACTTGAACAACACTATGGAAATGTGTGTCCGACTTGCATCCAAAAAATATCTTGGACCCTAATTTCCGAAAAACCGTAACATCACTAAATTAATTAATGAAAAGTTCCTATAATAAGTGATAATTATGAAAAACAAAAGGTTGATGACCAATGACAGGATATCATTTGGCACACATTTTCCGAGAATGTGGATATAATGGAAGTAGAAGATGCTGAAAAATAGTTACCAAAAGCTTCTAAGTATTGAAGATGATTTTGGTTATAAAAAATATGTCTTTAGATAAATTTGCGCTCAGAGTTTTATCACTTCTATGTTCCAATGCTGACGCCGAGCATCTATTTTCCCATTTATAGTGTGATCAAAAGGAAGCATCGGAATGCCCTTAAATTGAAAACCATTAAATCTATAATTCACTTAAAAGATTGCAATAAAACTACAGCATAATGGTCAGTTTGAGCCAAATCTAGAGATGTTATTACAGTTAAAAAAAAAAGATTGAATTTGTATTCTGTGAATATATTTTATGATGTTTTATTGCTGTATTTGTTTGTTTCTTAGTAAAATATGGTATATTTAACTTCTTTATGATCACATTCACTTTCTAAAATGCACTAGTATCGGTTAAAATTCGGAGATTGTTTCGTTTTCTCTCCGTCGAAAGCAAAGAAAACTGACGGAGACTCGAAACCGGAGCTTTCTCCAGCACTGAGAGCGAGTGAGAGAGGAGAACGACCTTGACAGACTTGTGGAAGGAGGTGGCTGGTCGGTGGTCGGTGGAGCCGGGTTGTGGTTTCGATAATTTACATCAATAATTGTAATTTGACCTTATTTGTCACCCTGTGTTACGGTGTAGGTTTATTTCAATATGCATATTATTTCTTGTGTGTTACATTAATATAAGTTTTATGGATGAAATGATGTTCGTACATATTGTTATCCAAAGATTGGTGTAAAAGTTAGTAATAAAAGGTCAGCAGCACTAGTTCAGCACTAACTGTTGACATTCTAGACAGCCACTTGTGCTATTCTTTGATACCTTTTTTATTGTTGTACTTTATATTTACATTATTATTATTATCAAGGCAAGAACTGGATTTTCAAGAAACTCAGCTCCCCAGAAGGAACAATGGTGAGGATTTTTTCTCACCCCCAAGACCACAGACGGAAAGATTCTGACAAGAGAAACTCCACTGGTCCACATGGAGCAAGAGTCACTTGAGTACCAGGACCCAACTTGGCACAGGATCAACCACAGAACCTGGCAGAAACCCAAAGAAGGCCCCTCCTCCCTCTCCACCACCCTCAAAGACATACAGAAACATGTGGAATGCAGAGAAGCAACAGGACATCCCTAGGAGACCCCATTGGAACTGGCAAGGAGGAAGAACCCAGGGACATTGGCTACCCAGGAGGGACCAAAGGCAGTGGCACCCCAGGACCCAGCGAAACTGGCAACCCAGGGACTCTCTGGCAACCTCAAAGACAAAAAAGCACCCCATGAGAAACAACAGAAGAAAGGCAGTAGCCAGAAGAAAACAGGTCACTGGGTCTGGACCTAATTATTACCGAAGTGGAACTCACCAAGGACCAACTCTCCTTCCTGCATAAAGATAGATCCTTTGTCCCAGGCCCCCAAGGAAAAGAATACAAATACAAGCCCTGAAAATTACCAGGACTACATAAGAAAGTGACAGAGAATTCACAGAGGAGACCAAATCTAAAAAAAAAAAAAAAAAAAAAAAAAAAAAAAAAAACTGGACCTCTTGCAAAAATGCAAATATTATGATAAAGAAAGCCGACAAGAATGGATCTCTGCTAGTTTTGAAAACTGAAAACTACATAAAAATGGAAGGCAAACACTTAAGAGGCACAGAAATGTCTGGTATTGTGGAAAACCCACAAGCTCTCCAAGCAGTGACCAGGGAAAGCCAATTACTGGTTAACAGATTTCATACTTTGGATAAACCCAAAGAGAAAATAAGCTTCACAGCAGGACAGAGAGACACTCTTCTGCAACATAAGGCCAGCACCCCACATTGGTATGTCCTCCCCAAGACGCACAAAACCATGGATGAGGAAACAGGTACCTGGCCAGGAAGACCAGTTTTGAGTGGCTGCAATGCACCCACCAGACCAGTGGATAGACTACTCATCACTTTCCTGACCACCCTCTTCGAACTACTGCCAGAAAGATTACAGAACACCTCGGATTTCCTGAGGAAAATGAAGAAAGCTCCCAGCTTTCCCAAGAATTCCATAATTTTCTCTTTTGATATTGTTTCTCTCTACCCATCCATCCCTCAAAAAGAAGCAGCACGGATAGTTGCCAACTTCTATTAGAAGAATTATGAGTATGTCCAAGGTCGTCTGGCAGCGGATTTCAATATAACCTCCACTTCCATACCTCATCAAAGAAGGAATAGACCATGTGCTGAGAGAGACCTTGTTAATGTTTAACAATAAATACTACAGACAATGCAAATGTACAGCAATTGGAGCCTCAGTATTGGTGGCTCTTGCAGAGATCTTTGTCCATGTCAGCATTGAAAAGAAGAGAAAAAAAAAAACATTCTAGAGATATATAGATGACATTTCTGGAATATTCACAGGAACTAAAGAATTGAAACAATACATAAAAAGAAAAAAAAATGAATTCTACCCAGACTTCAAATTTACCTTGGAATGGAGTAGAGAAAAACTCCCTTTCCAAGATACCATGGTATATTGGGACACAGAAAGGCGCCCACAAGCATTCGCCTTTTATTAGCCCTCCAACACGCATCAATATCTCTTATTTTCATTCCAGCCACCACCCTAGTCTGGAGAGATCCCTCTCCTTCTCACAGGGCATCAGGATCAAGAGAATAATAAGTGAAAGAAAAATGTTTGATAGAGTCCTGCAGGAAATGACAGATTTCTTTAAAAAAAAAAAAAAAAAAAAAAAAAAAAAAAAAAAAAAATAACAGAGATTGGGTGACCCTGTGACAACTGCTGTTCCTGAGGAGAGGTGGTTATGAAGCGAAGGTCTGTGCCGCCTAATGTCGACTCATCAACGTGTGTCAGCTAGTGCTGACGCGACAGGGCTTAGTCCTTACCCACCATGGTGCCCATCCGCTGCAGGAACGTCCAAGCAACAATTGGAACTTCTCGCGCCTGGGCACTTATCACTGTATTAGCCTGGAGGCTTAATGAAAGAGATTCAGTTCAGTTCAGTTAGATTTGAGAAGACTAGCTTCGCCCAGGCCTTTTCTCTAGTGGCCCGGCCTGTGTCATCTATTTCGAGTTAACTCATGTGTTTTCTTTGAACTGTATGCTTATCGTGGTGGCTGGATTGCAAGCAAGCGATCCAGCTGCTACGGAGTAAGCATATGGTATACCCTTTTTACCAGCCCGGCGGCTATGGTGGGGGTCCGGTCTTAGAAATTGCCCAGTGGCAAATAATGTAACGGTGGCGTTAGGCTCGCCGCAATGCTTGCACTCCCTGACAACCTCGTTATCAATAATTTGCCAGGCACATGGGTAACCTAGTCTTAGTCTGTGCAGTATGACTTTGATACCTCTTTTTATTTGGAGAAAGGGCCAGTGGTTCATAGCCTGTGGCATCTGAGTACCACTTGGCGGCAAGCGAATTTGTGGTATTTTCTCTGTGTGAGTCCCGGAGAACTGCACACGCAGCAGCTTTGGAGGTTTCAGTCTCCTTTAGCTTGGTTTAACGAACATAGAGATTGGGGGAATACCCCTGCCCTTTCCGGCTAGTCTGTCAGCAAGCTCATTCCCTTGTATGCCTATGTGGCTTGGGACACAGTTTATGACGATTTCTCTACCCTGACCAAGGATTCTTTGGGCTATGGTAAGTTCAGATATCAGAAGATAGATCTTGTCTTGGGGCATGCTGTGCTGTAGACTGTCAATAGTTGCTCTAGAGCTTGTATGACCACATGCCCATCCCTTAGGGATGCATGTGTTAGGGCTTCCATGGTCGCGACCGTTACAGCTTGGAGCGATGAAGCATTGTGTGTGACCCTAATGGATGTTGTGGTATCCCTTGCAAAGCCAGCGCCTGCAGTGTGGTTAATGAGATCCACGGATCCATCCGTGTAGTAGGTTATGCTACCCAGAGGAATTATTTGAGCATTGACCCTGTGTACTTATGTGCCTTTCGGCTAGGTAGAGTATTGATTTTTTCTCTGTGACAGGCTTAGAACCGAGAATTCTATCAAAGTTTTGCCCACGGTGGGGGTTTATGCCCTTGGCAAGCAGTGGTTCTTTGAACTGGTAGTGTATCAACACTCTGGCTGTGTGTGAGCCAAGAGTTGTCTGTAAACAGCTAATAGTCTTGCTGTGGGCATCTGAGTGCTCGAGGCGCCTTGGAGGGGAACTGTGCTGCCATCAAATCAATTCTGGTCTAAATCGGTCTCCATGAGGAGGTTGACGACCTTTGTCCGTCTGGGGGCACCCAGAATGATCCTAGCTATTTCAATTTGTACTGTTTCCATTTTTTCTTGTAGTGTTGTACTGGAAGCAATGAGGGTGATGGAAGCGTAGTCTACTATAGGACGAACAGCATGCACATAGAATGATGTTACTACTTTGTGTCCCACTCATATGTGTTTCCCGGTCATTACTTTGATGACAGTCTTCCCTTGGTTCGGTCAAGCAGGTATTGGATCTCCTTTTTGAAAGTGTGTGGACTATCCATTCCCCAAGGTATAGGAAGTCCTTCACCCATTCCAGATCCATGCCCTGAATAGAGAGTTTTTTGTTTTTCACATTGATTCTCAGTGCCATAGCTTTTGATTTTGCTGCCGCAATTTTTAGTACCGTCCTACAACACTTTAGACAGCGCTGGGCTCTAGTTAGACAGTGATTGCCAAAGGCTATGATTGCCAGATCATCTGCATGTGAGATGATCTTGCATCCCTCTGGCAGGTGAATGTTGAGTATATTGAACATGGGGTATTGAACAGAGCAGGACTGAGAACCCCACCCTGAGGCGTTCCATTCTCAAGTGCCATGTGCTGATATAGGTGACCTTGAAATCTGACCTGAAAGAGGGAGAGATAGTCTGTTTTTCAGGGGTGGACCTCAATGGGGGGGGGGGGGGCTTGGGATACCTGTCGCCCTGTGGGAACTGGAGAGTCCTTTCTGCTCCTATTGTCTCTGGTCTCTCTGTATGGATGCTGTAAACATCATAATAAATTGGTTCATTGGTTAGGATCATGCGTGTCAAACAAGTATAGGCCAGTGCCTGGTTTATCTAATTTAACTGGGCTACTTTCAGGATCCTGGAGGTAGGTAGACTTTCATGTATCCAACGGAGTAGTCTCTTCTCTTATATGTATAGGAACCTGATACTATAATTTCTAAATTATACAAGATGAAAATATGTATACAAAAATAGAAAACTAATGCATGCAAAAAAGAAAGAAAAAAAACAAAACCTTGGTTTTTCAAGCCTTTCCTGCAATTCTCATAGGGCCCCCCACTGTACCACTGACTACTGGTTCCTCTCTGGTAATTACCTGTCAATCACCCTAGGTCCACCGACCTTTTGGGTTGGTGCATAGATTCTACTATGCTTCATCGCTTTCTGTTTTCGTCTTTTTATTTCCATAACACAATTATTTATATATATTCAATATATTTTGTTCCAGTATTTTCATGTTTATTTATTATATTTCATATTTTTAACCTAATAGACACTAAATAAGGTTTGACCTTCCTGTCCAGTCGTTTGAAAAAGAAAGTATAAAAATTGCATATCATATAAGATTATAATATTATATATATTAACCTATGTATGGATAAAAGAGGGAAATAAAAAAATAATTCTGGACACCCTGAAAGATGAAAAATCTGAGTATTACCCCTCTCTTGTTATTCATTCTTTAAAAAAGATAAGTCAGAAAATCCGTATTACTATAAATAACACTATATATATTTTTATAAATATATATATAACCATCGTAATTTAGTTAGTATAGTTTGTTATTTATTTGACTATAAGAATAAATAAAAAAAAAACGTAATTAATATATTTCCCTGTATTAGATCTGTTTACATAATATGTTCCTTTCATTATGTAGTCATCTATATCTATTTAATACTGATAAAAAGCCCTCATGAGAGATGGTATGCACAGTTCAATAGTAATGCATTCCTTATACTTCTATGCCCCTATTAATCATAACTTTGCACAGAGAAGATAGCAAACATGCAGGAGGGAGGGAGGCGATTTAAATATTATTTATGTCGACGAGCGAGGGGCACGCGTGTCACATCAATGCAAAAGAAGGGTGTGAGGTGGACACAGAGAAGATAAAATAACAAAAAATTACGGGAAACATTGATTTGTAAGTGTGGTTTGAAAAAACATTTATAAAAACAGGAGTGGTATGCAAGAGAGAATTGAGAAGAACAATATGTATCTGATCTATCGTATCTAGTCTCTAGCTGTCTCTGCTCTCTCTCTCTCGGAGGGAGGCGGCGTCAAAGGATCAGTCCTCTCCGAAGGTGCATCACGTCTCTCTCTCGATCTCTATAATATAAAGTGATATAAAATAGTGTAAGGAATATGAGAATATAGTAGTATATATACAGAGAGTGTATGATGAAGTACTTCATATTTTACCTGGAAAAGGCGGTGCTGTGAGATGCTTGAATGAAAGTACTAATAAACGAATCAGAGAGAGAGAAGGGGGAAATATGTATGTATATATAGTATATAAGTATAATATATTATATGAGTAGAATATATATAATACGTAATATAATAGATATGTATGTAAATGTATATAACGGAGGTAAGAGTGAGTGGAAGGACTGGCGAGGTCGTGGCGTAAATGGAGTATATATATTATATAAGATAGTATAATACAGTATAATATATATGATAAGTAAGGAGTATAAGTGGTAGTGTAGGAGAGAGTAACAGAGAAGTAATGAACGAGAGTAGTAAGTAGAGAATAGAGAAGATAGAGTAGAGATAGAGAGATAGAGAATGAGTATAATAGTAGAAGAATTAAGTAAAATAGTGTATATATAGATATGGAATAGAGAGTAAAGATATGAAGTAATAAGTAAGAGAAGTAAGTAAGTATATATATAATATTATAAAGTAGTAAGAAATAAGAACGAAGTTTGGTGGCAGGAGGTGAAGATGGAGAAAGTAGAGCAACAGTATGTTGTTAGATAGTAGATTTTCAGTAAAAAAGCGGGGGAATGTTAACCAGGAGAGAAGAGAGAGGTGACAGAGATAGAAATATAGAGAAAGAGAGAGGCGGTCCTCCTTTTGGAGTTCCTTGGTACCAGGTACGAGGGCAACCAAATAAAAAAAAAAAAGTTGTGCATGAGGGGGTAAAACAGAAATGACTTTTTATTTGTATGTATATATTTTTCTTAAAAAAAAAAATGTTTTATCTTGTACACCTACTTTATAGGTCTTTGAAACTCGGAACAGGCACAAAATAAAAAAAGAATATGGTGAAAAAATCGAGGCTTTGTGCAGGAGGGTAAAAGACATTTACTTGTATCCATGTGTCTATTTATAATTATCTATATTGTCTATTCATATCAAGATTGTAAATCCTGAAAAAATATATTCTGTAAAAAGCTATTTTCAAGTGGCTATTTTATTTATTTATTCTCAGCGATTATGTCCTTCATCTATGCAATCATTGGGGGGGTGGGTCCTCGAAACTTATTTTCCCAAGGATTATTTTTGCATCACTTTTTAACCACTCCAGATTTCATATTATCTGTGATAGGTGTGGCCAGAGTAGTGAGTATATCATGGGTATGATGGACCTTTACATGTTCTTTGACGAGTTGTTGTGCAACAGTGCATCTCTCGGGATTTCTTCCAGTCTCTGTAAAGCCAACATCTGAATCTGTCAGATGTAACCTCTTTTTCTCTGCCATTTCCTGCAGGGCTCTAACAAGGTATTGTTCTTTTTCGCTTATTATTCTCTTGATCCTGATGCCCGGTGAGAAAGGGGAGGGGGATATCTCAGAGCTAGGTGGTGGCTGGGGAATGAAAATGAGAGGAATTGAATGCGTGGTTGGCGGCTTATAAAAGGCGGATTTTGTGGGCGCCTTTCTGTGTCCAATATACCGAGATAAGGTATCTAGGAAAAAGAGGAGTTTTTCTCTGACTGACTCATTCTCCAGGGTGAATTAGAAGGTCTGGGATGGAATTCATTCAACTCTTTGTGGGTATTGTTTCAGTTCTGGTCCTGTGAAGATATCTCTGTTGTTTCGTGAAAATGTTCTTCCTCTTATTTCTATGAGCTGACATGGATAAAGATCTCTGCAAGAGCCCACCCGAGATGTACCTAGAGGGTCCAATTGGCTGATACATGTGCATTAGTCTGATAAAGAGTTTATGTGAAAAGCATTAACAAGGTTCTCTCAGCACATGATCTATTCCTTATGTTAATGAGGTAGATGATATTGGGGTGTTAAGGTTGAAACCGCTACCAGAACGACCTTGGACAGCCCAATATCTCCATTAGAATTGGCAACTACTCATGGAAGGGGCTTCTGTACTTTCATGAGGATGAGGGAGGAGATGCTAGAGAGAAGATTATGGAGAGCCCTTGGGAAAGGGCTGGGAGATTCCTTCATTTTCCCTCAGGAAATCCGAGGTGTTCTGTATATCTTTCTGAGCAGGAAGTTACCATGGTTTAGTGCGCGTTTTGGGGGGAGGACATACTAGTGGTGTGATGCTGCCTTGTTGCAGTAGAGAGGGTTCTGCCCTTCTGTGAAGCTTCTTATTTTTCTCTTTGTATTCAAAGTAGAAAATCTGTTGACTAGTAATTTCTTTCTCTGGTCACTGCTTGGGATTGTTTCTGGGTTTTCCACCATACAAGAATGTTTGTGTGTCTTAAAAGTTTGCCTTTCATTTTATGTAGTTTTCACTTTTCAATATTAGCAGAGCTCCTTGTCGGCTTTTTATTAACAATTGTTTCATTAATTTTTTCAAGAGGTCCAATTGCTGTTCTTTCTTTTAGTTCTGATAGATTTGGTGGTCCTCTGTTGAATTCCCTTATTAGTAAAATTATAATAATCCTTGTCACTTTCTTGTGTAGTCCACTGTATTTTTCTCTGGGTTTCTCTTTTGGTGTGGATTGCTGGAAGCTGTGGGGCCATTTCTTCTGCTTTGCTGGGGAAGAACATTTTATCTTGGGAGGAGGGCCCAGTGACCTCTGTTTTCTTCTGGCCACTGCCTTTCTTCTGAGTTTCTCATGGGGTGCTTTCTTATCTTTGAGGTTGCCAACCCCAGTGGGAGTCCCTGGGTTGCCAGTTCCGCTGGGTCCTAGGGTGCCACTGCCTTTGGCCCTCCTGGGTAGCCAATGTCCCTGGGTTCTTCCTGCTTGCCAGTCCAATGGGGTCTTCATAGGGATGTCCTGTTGCCTCTCTGCATTCCACATGTTTCTGTATGTCCTTGAGGGTGGTGGAGGGGGGAGGAGGGGCCTTCTTTGGGGTTCCTGCCCAGATTCTGTGGTTTGTTCCTGTGCCAAGTTGGGTCCTGGTACTCAAGTGACTCTTGCTCCATGTGGACCGGGAGTTTCTCTTTGTCGAATCTTTCCCTCTGTGGTCTTGGGGGTGAAAAAAAATCCTTTACCATGTTCCTTCTGGGAGCTGAGCTTCTTGAAAATCCAGTTTTGCTGTGCTGGGTACTCTGTTTCTCTGTACCCTTTTGTTCCTTGTTCTCTGTGTCTTTTGTTTGTTATTTCCAATGTTCTTCTTCATATCTGTTTGTTCTTGCGTGAATTTTTCTTTTAATTGCTCTCTATTTTTTCTTTGTCCTTGCCATGGCCTGTAAACCTTGCCAAGTGTTCGGGTGTGGGGTTCCTCGGGATGCCCTTAATGTTTTACTTGTTCAAACAAAGAGAGAGATAAAGATAATTTCATTGCTTAATAAAGGCCAGTGAGGATGTGACATATATTTTGTAAATTTTGAAGAATTTGCAGGCTGAGGGATCTCAGGTTTATAAGGAAAGGCAAACAATAAAATGATTAAGAAAATATTTACATTGAAAGATTATGTGCTATTAGAATATAGAGTTGTGAATAACTAAGTTTTGCACGTATACATAAATATAAAATGATCTTTGCATACTTACAAAAGGGTTCCGGTGTCATGACGAGTGGGTTGTGCTGCAACACTCGCTTTGCTAACCTATTCATACAACAGCCCCTGTTAGGCCATACCCTGCAAGACCCGCACTGTAGTAATGTCGCAAAGTTGAGCTACATTTCATATGGAATGGAAACGTTTAGAGTGACAAACAAACATGAGAGAAATTTGGTAGGTAGTGGAGATGAAGATGCTCAGGCACTCGCTAGGCAAGATAGGGATGAACAAAATAGGAAACGAAGTCGTACGAAAAGAAGCCAAAGAGTTGAAGAAATGGATAGTAAATTGAGAGAAATGAGTCCGGGACTTGGAGTGAGGAGAGACAAGCGGTGTGTAGGAATAAAAGTAAGGAGGGTGAATGTCGGACAGAAAAAGAGAGGGAGATCAAGGAGAAGATGGGAAGATTGGATCAATGAAGACCTCAAAGCGAAAGAGGAAGATGCCATAGAGAAAAAAGGGTGGAAGGTATTCTCGCACCGGCGACCCCGCAGACGTGGGAAGTGTCCGTAGATTATCATTATTGTCACTGTTACTTCCACAATGAGCTTATGTTTTTGGTGCCGTTGATTAATTGGGTTATTTGTTTGTTCGTTGGTTAGTGGGTAAGCAGGATAACTGGGAAAATTACCAGAGATGTCGTAACAATAGATGCCATTAAATTTTGGTGGTGAGGATTCATTTGCATTACGAGATAGGGACAACTTAGAGTTTTGGGCGCTTTTCTGTCGCTTTTCTTTTTAATTCTGTTTTTTTTTTTTATTTCATCAGTGACTATTGCCGTGGCGGAGGCATGTGTTCTCTGTGTGCTTCAAGTTATTAATAATGTTATTTTGATTAACATCATTAGCATTATGATCATTGTGGTCATCATCATCATTGTCATCACTATCACTATTATCATTATCAATTTTATTACTGGTGTTGTAATGATGAAGATGTATATCAATAGTATCATTACTGTTATTACTATCATTAGAATTAGCATCAGTAGCAGCAATAGCATTAGTGATAGTATAGCTATTCCTATTGCTAATATCTTTATTATCTGGTTATCATTGTCATTTTCGACATTACTGTTATTATTATCATTATGATAATTGTAGTTATTGTCATTATTAATATTTTACTAATATTCTCATTACTGTAATTATTATTGGTGCTGTTATTATTGTTTTTAACGGAGGTGTCTTGGCCCAAACTATATATTAAATTCTTGGTGGTGAACCGGATCTAAGGATTTTTGTTTGTTTGTTCGTTCGTTGGTTAGTTGGTTAGAGGATAACACAAGAAGTTTTGATATTTTGTTTATGAAATTTTTACACTGATGTCTTAGCCCAACTTAGAAGCTCTTAATTTGTGGTGGTGATCCGGAACCAGGATTGTTTTTAAGGATTCATAAGCATTGCGAAATAGGGAAACATGGACATCACCAAT
>NW_020869433.1:997503-1037503 GCF_003789085.1 Penaeus vannamei | reverse complement strand
CTCTCTCTCTCTCTCTCTCTCTCTCTCTCTCTCTCTCTCTCTCTCTCTCTCTCTCTCTCTCTCTCTCTCTCTCTCTCTCTCTCTCTCTCTCTCTCCCTCGCTCTCTTCTCTCTCTCTCTCTCTCTCTCTCTCTCCTCTCTCTCTCTCTCTCTCTCTCTCTCTCTCTCTCTCTCTCTCTCTCTCTCTCTCTCTCTCTCTCTCTCTCTCTTTCTTTCGTTGTCGTTCTGGTATTTTTTTGTTTACCACTCATTGAAAACATGAAAATGCTTTAATGTGATCATTATGGAATGAAGATGAAGTAAAGGATGTATTATAAAGATGATGGGTGGACGATGTCAGTGTTGCTAATGAAAGGTAAATTCGTCGAAAAATGATAAGAATCACCTTTCCAAGTCATACAAACAAACAGAATAATAGGCAATAATAGATGATACAAGCCTGATAGCTAATTTCTAGAAATAAAGAATAATGACGAATAATGAAGAGTAATAAAGGAAAAAAAAATAATGAAAGAAGAATTACAATTTTATATGAAAAGAAATTCTAAGACTCGACAAAGCTAAAAAAAAAAAAAAAAAAAAAAAAAAAAAAAAAAAAAAAAAAAAAAAAAAAAAAAAAGCAATTGCGTCGCTCATTTTCTTTGCTTATACAAGAAAATTAATTTGCTTAAACGCGGTTCAAATGCTAATGTACATATTTAATATTCACCATCAAGAGGTGAGTAATTTCTGAATTTCTCTCTCTGTGAACAGACACACAAAGGGCTCTCTCTCTCTCCCTCTCTCTCTATCTATCTCTCAACTTCTCTCTCTACCTCTCGCTCTGTCCCCCCCCCCCCCGCCCCTCTCTCTCTCTTTCCTCTTCTCTCTCTCTCTCTCTCTCTTCTCTCTCTCTCTCTCTCTCTCTCTCTCTCTCTCTCACTCTCTCTCTCTCTCTCTATCTATCTATCTATCTATCTATCTATCTATCTATGTCTCTTTCTCTCTCTCTCTCTCCCTCTCTCTCTCTCTCTCTCTGTCTGTCTCTCTCTCTTTCTCTAAAAATCGCTATGATGCAAATTCCAAAGGTGAAAAAAGGCTCTCACTATTCCTCACCGGAAACAGCAGCATCCAAGAGAGAAAGCAATGAAAAACACCAATAAGAAATATTCCTCAGCTGCTGTTCGTACGCAGAGCCCAGTGACAAGACTAAGCGAGGTCAATGGATCGACTATCGGTCTAGTTACGTAGTGGAATGGAAAATATATTCTTTTTCTTTGGACCCCGAATTTGAGGCTGCCAATAAATCCATCATAAATTTTGCATTATTGAGCTGTCTGCCTTGTCGTGGGCTGGCGGGCTGGTGGGTTAGTGGGCTTGGGATCTTTCGTGTTCTTAAGTCAATGGATGCAGTTTTTTTTTCTCACTGCAGCGTCCTTTCGGTAATGCTTTTTTTTCGTTCTATTTCTTTCTTTATTTATTTATTTATTTATTTATTCATTTTATTTATTTTTTTTTATTTTCATTTTTTTTTTAGGGATGATAATCGTTAAAAAAAACACCGCCGAGGTATCTAAACAATTCTGAGAGGTTTATATTTTCATTCCCTAGATAATTTTAAAGGGGTCCCCAAAATACCATAATTTTGATACCTATATATATGTATATATATATATATATATATATATATATATATATATATATATATATATATATATATATATATATTCATAAAGAAGCATAAACAAATGGTTTATTTTTCTATAAAGATTTGTTTTCTTAGGTTTAATCATCTCAAATTAACTCATATCCACTCCCAAATAGCCATACAGCAAAAGCCTACGGAAAGTCAGATCCAAGAACTACCAAATCCTTGAGAGACCAGAGAGAGAGAGAGAAGCCGAGAGAGAGAGAGAGAGAGAAGAGAGAGAGAGAGAGAGAGAGAAGAGAGAAGAGAGAGAGAGAGAGAGAGAGAGAGAGAGAGAGAGAGAGAGAGAGAGAGAGAGAGAGAGAGAGAGAGAGAGATACATGATTATGCCAATTAGCGGGTTCTAGAAAGTAGGGTTTGTTTCCTTCTGTCGCTTCTCTCTTTTTCTTTCCTATCTCTCTCTCTCTCTCTCTCTCTCTCTCTCTCTCTCTCTCTCTTCTCTCTCTCTCTCTCTCTCTCTCTCTCTCTCTCTCTCTCTCTCTCTCTCTCTCTCTCTCTCTCTCTCTCTCTCTCTCTCTCTCTCTCTCTCTCTCTCTTCTCTCTCTTCTCTCTCTCTCTCTCTCTCTCTCTCTCTCTCTCTCTCTCTCTCTCTCTCTCTCTCTCTCTCTCTCTCTCTCTCTCTCTCTCTCTCTCTCTCTCTCTCTCTCTCTCTCTCTACTAAGGGAACATGAAACTTTTGGGGTCTGAACCTAGTCGGGCCAATGTCCAAGAGTAGCAAGAGAATCCGAGATACAAGGGGCTCCCACCCGACCGTTCTTGGGACGTCCATATACATATCATTTGAGCAACACGCCAGAATGCTACTTTTTATGTTTAGACGCTCAAAATACATAGTTTACAGAGGGCTATGAAAATGTAACGAGCACGTACCCTGAACCCGTTTCATGGAAGTCCTCGCCAAACACCCGAACGAAAAGGAATGAAATACGAAAAAAAACACTGCACCATCACCCCGAGTCGGTTAATGTTTGCGTGTGTGTGCACGTGACCCTCCCTTCCGTAGATAGGGGGGAGGTCATATATATATATATATATATATATATATATATATATATATATATATATATATATATATATTATATATATATATATATTATATATATATATATATATATATATTATAATATATAATATATATATATATATATATATATATATATATTATTATTATTATATTATTATTATTATATATATATATATATATATATAATATAATGATAATAACGATATATATATATATATATATATATATATATATATATATATATATATATTATATATATGTATATATATCTTATTATTATTATTATTATTATTATTATTTCATTATCATTATATATATATATATATATATATATATATATATATATATATATATATAATATTATATATATATGTATATATAAAATCCCCCCCCCCCAATCTAAGGAAGGGAGGGTCACGTGCACACGCAATTAGTCGACGGGGTGATGGTTTTAATTTTTCTTTTTTCCTTTTTGTTCGGGTTTGGGGAGGACGATGGGGAGAAATGCGATGGTGAGGTGTGGGGGGGTAAGTGGTGGTACGTCAAAGCAATATTTAATAGCACTACATTGGAAATTTTTATTATCGATCCTAACCCATTCCGGTTTAGGGTTTAAAGGTCTACCCAACGCCCCTTTGGTATCTGAGTTTCTCTATTGGTTAATTTTTACAAAGTAACAAATTTATGATTATTGTGCTTAGTGTCAGGAATCCCTGTTGAATCAGCGGCAAATCATACGTTAAAAACGGCGGGAGTGAAAACAATTTATCAACCCTACATGGCGCAGTGAGTAGGATTATTTCTACACCTACCATGGCATCACGTCGCCCCCGCCTTGCCACCAACACCACAACGCCGGACACCACGGACGCCAGTAGCATTAGAGCAAGCTCAGCAGATGCTAATGGCTCAGGGTTGTTGCAACCACAGGCAGAGCTGCACATACGCCTCTACTATATAGCCTTGCAACGCGCCCTGATCGCCCGGTTCATGATGGCAGAGTGGCAGGCACTGTCTACCGAAGAGGCTCTCAACACCCTTGTCGCATCAGTTGGTTATATATATATATATATATATATATATATATATATATATATATATATATATATATATATATATATATATATATATATATATGTATATAAAATATATATATATATATATATATATATATATATATATATATATATATATATATATATATATATATATATATATATATATATATATATATATATATAAAATATATATATATATATATATATATATATATATATATATATATATATATATATATATATATATATATTATATATATACGGATCTAAATCTTAATCCTTACCCCCCCCCCCCCCATCTACGGAAGGATGGGTCACGTGCACACGCAAACATTAGTCGACGGGGTGTTTTTTTTTTTCCTTTTTGTTCGGGTTTGGGAGGACTCGATGGGGAGAATGCGGAGAGGGGTGTGTAAGTTGTACATGTATGGTCAAAGCAATATTTAGCACATTTTTATTATCGATCCTAACCCATTCCGTTGTTTAGGGGTGTTTAAAGGTCTACCCAACGCCCCTTTGGTATCTGAGTTTCTCTATTGGTTCATTTTTACATGTTTAATAAATTTATAATTATTGTGCTAGTTAGTGTAATAGGAATCCCTGTTGAATCCCTACTACAGTTTGGCAAATCATGCCAAGTATACGCTTTCTCGCTAGTGAAGACGGCCCTCATCACGGCTCTCATCACCAGCTGGTGCTTTATCCTCAGCGCCGCTTACTCCGCCTTCTGCAGGTGGCGCAGTGGCCAAGCTGGGTGGCTGGATCTCGCCGACGAGCTGTGTCTTCTTTTCCGCACAGACTCGGCGCTGATGTGGGATCCCCTGCGGTGCCTATTCTGCCGACGCGACACTTACGCCAAGACGAAGGCCTAAGCGAAGGCCAAGTCACCGAAGGCCAAGCTACGAAGGCCAAGCACCGAAGCCAAGTCACCGAAGGCCAAGTCACCGAAGGCCAAGTCACCGAAGGCCAAGCTACCGAAGGCAAGCTACGAAGGCCAAGTCACCGAAGGCCAAGTCACCGAAGGCCAAGTCACCGAAGGCCAAGTCACCGAAAGCCAAGTCACCGAAGGCCAAGGCAGCTACGAGTCAGATCTACGGCCCCTGCGGCTACATTGTGTTATAAATTCTCTTATTTATTTACTCTTTGTTCGGGTACGATATTCCTTCGGGTACGATATACGGCGCCTCGAAGGCCAAGGCACCGAAGGCCGCCAAGGCATCGAAGGCCGCCAAGGCATCGAAGGCCGCCAAGGCACCGAAGGCCGCCAAGGCACCGAAGGCCGCCAAGGCACCGAAGGCCGCCAAGGCACCGAAGGCCGCCATCGAAGGCCGCCAAGGCATCGAAGGCCGCCAAGGCACCGAAGGCCGCCAAGGCATCGAAGGCCGCCAAGGCATCGAAGGCCGCCAAGGCATCGAAGGTCGCCAAGGCACAGAAGGCCAAGGAAGCTCCGGAGGAGGAGGCCGTCCTTCAGCCCGAGATGAAGGCTTCGGAGGAGGAGGCCGTCCTCGAGCCCGAGATGGAGGCTCCGAGGAGGCCGTCCTCGAGCCCGAGATGGAGGCTCCGGAGGAGGAGGCCGTCCTCGAGCCGGCCATCATGTTAAGCACAGTTGTTTAGCTTCGTAACTACTGGCGCAGACAGTGCAAGAAGGAGTTCAGCCGCGCTGAGGGCGTGGCCGAGCCCGAGGAGGTGGCACTCCCCGTGCTGTTGCAGTGGCTGAAGAAGTAGTACAACGTTGGGATCAGAATGCCACGAACCGACGCAGCACCCGTTAGCGTGGTGGGTCTGCCCGTGCACGCCGAGCAGGGCGATAAGCCTACCTAGGTGCTCGAGCCCGAGGAGGTGGCGCTCCCCGTGCTGTTGCAGTGGCTGAAGAACGAGTACAACGTTGGGATCAGAATGTCACGAGGCGACGCAGCACCCGTCAGCGTGGGGGGTCTGCTCGTGAACGTCAAGTCAGCCGTGGAATACATCAAGGTCTTGATCAAGGAGCAGAGCGCTAAGCTTACCCAAGTGCTCGACCAGGTGCCCAAAAAGGTGCCCTATAAGGTGCCAAGGAAGACCAAGACTCCCCTCAAGGTCCTCCGGAGGAGGAAGCCGTTTTCGAGCACGAGATGGAGGCTCCGGAGGAGGAGGTCGTCCTCGAAGGCACCCTTCATGACCGCGAATGAGCCCCTCAAGGCCGAAAAACAACCGAAAAAGGCCACCTTTAAAATTGAGGAGGCCGTCCTCGAGCTCGAGATGCAGGCTCCGGAGGAGAAGGCCATCCTCGAGCCCGAGATGCAGGCTCCGGAGGAGGCCATCCTCGAGCCCGAGATGGAGCCCGAGATGAAGGCTCCGGAGGAGGAGGCCATCCTCGAGCCCGAGATGGAGGCTCCGGAGGAGAAGGCCATCCTCGAGCCCGAGATGGAGGCTAGGCCTCCTCGAGCCCGAGATGGATCCGTCCTCGAGCCCGAGATGGAGCCCCCCGGAGGAGGAGGCCGTTTTCGAGCCCGAGATTTAGGCCGTCCTCGAGCCCGAGATGGAGGCCTCCTCGAGCCCGAGATTGGAGGCCGTTTTCGAGCCCGAGATGGAGGCCGTTTTCGAGCCCGAGATGGAGGCCGTCCTCGAGCCCGAGATGGAGGCCGTCCTCGAGCCCGAGATGGAGAGGAGGCCGTCCTCGAGCCCGAGATGGAGGCCCCGTCCTCGAGCCGAGATGGAGCCCCCCGAGATGGAGGCCGTCTCGAGCCCGAGATGGAGGTGGAGCCCGAGATGGAGCCCTGGAGGCCGTTTTCGAGCCCGATGAGGCCGTCCTCGAGCCCGAGATGGAGGCCCTCGAGCCCGAGATTGGAGGCCGTTTTCGAGCCGAGATGGAGGCTGGAGGCCGTCCTCGAGCCGAGATGGAGGCTGCCGTCCTCGAGCCCGAGATGGAGGCTGGAGGCCGTCCTCGAGCCCGAGATGGAGGCTGGAGGCCGTCCTCGAGCCCGAGATGGAGGCTCCTCGAGCCCGAGATGGAGGCTGGAGGCCGTCCTCGAGCCCGAGATGGAGGCTGGAGGCCGTCTCGAGCCCGATGGAGAGAGGAGCCGTCCTCGAGCCCGAGATGGAGGCTGGAGGCCGTCCTCGAGCCCGAGATGGAGGCTCCGGAGGAGGAGGCCGTCCTCGAGCCCGAGATGGAGGCTCCGGAGGAGGAGGCCGTCCTCGAGCCCGAGATGGAGGCTCCGGAGGAGGAGGCCGTCCTCGAGCCCGAGAGAGAGCTCCGGAGGATGGAGGCCGTCTCGAGCCCGAGATGGAGCGCTCCCGAGGAGGAGGCCGTCCTCGAGATGGAGGCTCCGGAGGAGGAGGCCGTCTCGAGCCCGAGATGGAGGAGCTCCGGAGGAGGAGGCCGTCCTCGAGCCCGAGATGGAGGCTCCGGAGGAGGAGGCGATCCTCGAGCCCGAGATGGAGGCTCCGGAGGAGGAGGCCGTCTCGAGACCGAGATGGGAGCTTCCGGAGGAGGAGGACGTCCTTCGAGACCGAGATGGAGGAGCATCCGGAGGAGGGAAGCCGAGTCCGAGCCCAGTGAGAGAGGCCAGGAGGCCGCCTCGAGCCCCTGAGATGGAGCCTACCGGAGGAGGAGGCCGTCCTCGAAGCCCCGAGATCCGAAGGAAGGAGGCCAGTCCTCGAGCCCGATTAAATGGAGGCTCCAGAGAGGAGGCAGATCGAGCCCGAGATGGAGGGACTCCTCAGAGGAGAGACCCGAGGCCGTCCCGACGAAAAGAGGCTCCGGAAGGAGGAGGAGTCCTCAGAGAGCCGAGATGGAACTCCGAGAGGAGGCCGTCCTCGAGCCGAGATGGAGATCGGAGGAGAGGCCGTCCCTCGGCCCGAGATGGAGGCTCCGGAAGAAGGGCCCGTCCTCGAGCCCGAGAAATGGATGAGAGCGTCCTCGAGAGATGGAAGGAGGAGGGCCGTCCTCGAGCCCGAGATGGAGCGCTCCGCGAGAGAGGCCGTCCTCGAGCCCGAGAATGGAGGCTCCGGAAGAGGAGGGACGTCCTCGCCGAGATCCGTTTCGAGCCGAAATGGAGGCTCCCGACCCAATGAGGCTCCTCGAGGGAGATCGGAGGGAGGACGAAGTCTGAAGACTCCGGAGGAGGAGGCCGTCCTCGATCCGAGACTTCGGAAGGAGAAGCCCTGAGACTCCGGAGAGAGTGCCCCCTCAGAAAAGACTTCGGAGGAGGAGCCGAAGACTCCGGAGGAGGAAGAACCCTCGAAATGAGAGACTTTATCGGAGGAGGACGAGGAAATCCGGAGGAGGCCGTCCTCGAGTCAGAGATGGAGCTAACGGAAAGGAGGCCGTTTTAGAGCCCGATATGGAGGCCCGTCTCGAGTCGTCGAAAAGCTTCGGAGGAGGAAGCCTAAGAAATCCGAGAGAAGAGAGGAACCGGACCCGTGGATGGAGATCGGAGAAGGAGGGCCGTCCTCGGTCCGAGAACTGGAGGAGGACGAACTGAGATCCGGAGGAGGAGGCCGTCCTCGAGTCCGAGACTTCGAGGACGAGCCTGAGGACTCCAGAGGAGGCTGTCCTCAGAGTCCGAGATGAAGACCTCGGAGAGGAGGCTGTCCTCGAGCCCCAAAGATGGAGGCTCCGGAGGAGGAGGCCGTTTTCGAGCCCGGAGGCCGAGAGTCCAGAGCCGAGACACCGGAGGAGGCTCGAGTCCGAGAACTTCGAGGAGGACGAGCCTGAGACGAGGACCTCGAGCCGATTCCTCGAGGAGGCCGTCCTCGAGTCCGAGACTTCGGAGGAGGACGAGTCTGAGATTCCGGAGGAGGAGGCCGTCCTCGAGTCCGAGACTTCGGAGGAGGATGAGTCTGAGATTCCGGAGGAGGAGGCCGTCCTCGAGTCCGAGACTTCGGAGGAGGACGAGCCTGAGACTCCGGAGGAGGAGGCCGTCCTCGAGTCCGAGACTTCGGAGGAGGATGAGTCTGAGATTCCGGAGGAGGAGGCCGTCCTCGAGTCCGAGACTTCGAGGAGGACGAGCCTGAGACTCGGAGGAGGAGGCCGTCCTCGAGTCCGAGACTTCCTGAGATCCGGAGAGGAGGCCGTCCTCGAGTCCGAGACTTCGGAGGAGGACGAGTCTGAGATTCCGGAGGAGGAGGCCGTCCTCGAGTCCGAGACTTCGGAGGAGGACGAGCCTGAGATTCCGGAGGAGGAGGCCGTCCTCGAGTCCGAGACTTCGGAGGAGGATGAGTCTGAGATCGGAGGAGGAGGCCGTCCTCGAGTCCGAGACTTCGGAGGAGGGAGCTGAGACTCGGAGGAGGAGGTCCTCGAGTCCGAGACTTCCGAGATTCCGGAGAGCGGAGGAGGAGGCCGTCCTCGAGTCCGAGACTTCGGAGGAGGACGAGCCTGAGATTCCGGAGGAGGAGGCCGTCTCGAGTCCGAGACTTCGGAGAGGACGAGCCTGAGATTCCGGAGGAGGCCGTCCTCGAGTCCGAGACTTCGGAGGAGGACGAGCCTGAGATTCCGGAGGAGGAGGCCGTCCTCGAGTCCGAGACTTCTGAGATTCCGGAGGAGGAGGCCGTCCTCGAGTCCGAGACTTCGGAGGAGGACGAGCCTGAGACTCCGGAGGAGGAGGCCGTCCTCGAGTCCGAGACTTCGGAGGAGGACGAGCCTGAGATTCCGGAGGAGGAGGCGTCCTCGAGTCCGAGACTTCGGAGGGACGAGCCTGAGATTCCGGAGGAGGAGGCCGTCCTCGAGTCCGAGACTTCGGAGGAGGACGAGCTGAGCCGGAGGAGGAGGCCGTCCTCGAGTCCGAGACTTCGGAGGAGGACGAGCCTGAGATTCCGGAGGAGGAGGCCGTCTCGAGTCCGAGACTTCGAGGAGGGAGCTGAGCGGAGGAGGAGAGTCTCGAGTCGAGACTTCGAGGAGACGAGATCCGGAGGAGGAGGCCGTCCTCGAGTCCGAGACTTCGGAGGAGGACGAGCCTGAGATTCCGGAGGAGGAGGCCGTCCTCGAGTCCGAGACTTCGGAGGAGGACGAGCCTGAGATTCCGGAGGAGGAGGCCGTCCTCGAGTCCGAGATTCGGAGGAGGACGAGCCTGAGATTCGGAGGAGGAGGCCGTCCTCGAGTCCGAGACTTCGGAGGAGGATGAGTCTGAGATTCCGAGGAGGCCTCGAGTCCGAGACTTCCTGAGATTCCGGAGGAGGAGCCGTCCTCGAGTCCGAGAGACTTCGGAGGAGGACGAGCCTGAGATTCCGGAGGAGGAGGCCGTCCTCGAGTCCGAGACTTCGGAGGAGGACGAGCCTGAGATTCCGGAGGAGGAGGCCGTCCTCGAGTCCGAGACTTCGGAGGAGGATGAGTCTGAGATTCCGGAGGAGAGGCCGTCCTCGAGTCCGAGACTTCGGAGGAGGACGAGCCTGAGATTCCGGAGGAGGAGGCCGTCCTCGAGTCCGAGACTTCGGAGGAGGACGAGTCTGAGATTCCGGAGGAGGAGGCCGTCTCGAGTCCGAGACTTCGAGAGGAGGCCGGACGAGACTTCGGAGGAGAGGACGGAGGAGGACGAGTCCGAGACTTCGGAGGAGGACGAGCCTGAGATTCCGGAGGAGGAGGCCGTCCTCGAGTCCGAGACTTCGGAGGAGGACGAGCCTGAGATTCCGGAGGAGGAGGCCGTTCGAGTCCGAGGACTTCGGAGGAGGATCGAGTCCGAGACTTCCTGAGATTCCGGAGGAGGAGGCCGTCCTCGAGTCCGAGACTTCGGAGGAGGACGAGCCTGTCCGGAGGAGGAGGCCGTCCTCGAGTCCGAGACTTCGGAGGAGACGAGCCTGAGACCGGAGGAGGAGGCCGTCCTCGAGTCCGAGACTTCGGAGAGGACGAGCCTGAGATTCCGGAGGAGGAGGCCGTCCTCGAGTCTTCGGAGGAGGATCGATCCGAGACTTCGGAGGAGGAGAGTCTGAGGAGGAGGACTCGAGTCGAGACTTCGGAGGAGGAGAGCTGAGATTCCGGGGAGGAGGCCGTCCCGAGTCCGAGACTTCGGAGGAGGACGAGCCTGAGATTCCGGAGGAGGAGGCCGTCCTCGAGTCCGAGACTTCGGAGGAGGACGAGCCTGAGATTCCGGAGGAGGAGGCCGTCCTCGAGTCCGAGACTTCGGAGGAGACGAGCCTGAGATTCCGGAGGAGGAGGCCGTCCTCGAGTCCGAGACTTCGGAGGAGGACGAGCCTGAGATTCCGGAGGAGAGGCCGTCCTCGAGTCCGAGACTTCGGAGGAGGACGAGCCTGAGATTCCGGAGGAGGAGGCCGTCCTCGAGTCCGAGACTTCGGAGGAGGACGAGTCTGAGATTCCCGAGGAGGCCGTCCTCGAGTCCGAGACTTCGAGGAGGATGAGTCTGAGATTCCGGAGGAGAGGCCGTCCTCGAGTCCGAGACTTCGGAGGAGGACGAGCCTGAGATTCCGGAGGAGGAGGCCGTCCTCGAGTCCGAGACTTCGAGGAGGACGAGCCTGAGATTCCGGAGGAGGAGGCCGTCCTCGAGTCCGAGACTTCGGAGGAGCCTGAGATTCCGGAGGAGGAGGCCGTCCTCGAGTCCGAGACTTCGGAGGAGGATGAGCCTGAGATTCCGGAGGAGGAGGCCGTCCTCGAGTCCGAGACTTCGGAGGAGGACGAGCCTGAGATTCCGGAGGAGGAGGCCGTCCTCGAGTCCGAGACTTCGGAGGAGGACGAGCCTGAGATTCCGGAGGAGGAGGCCGTCCTCGAGTCCGAGACTTCGGAGGAGGACGAGCCTGAGATTCCGGAGGAGGAGGCCGATCTCGAGTCCGAGACTTCGGAGGAGGATGAGTCTGAGATTCCGGAGGAGGAGGCCGTCCTCGAGTCCGAGACTTCGGAGGAGGACGAGCTGAGATTCCGAGGAGGAGGCCGTCCTCGAGTCCGAGACTTCGGAGGAGGATGAGTGAGTTCCGGAGGAGGAGGCCGTCCTCGAGTCCGAGACTTCGAGTCTGAGATTCCGGAGGAGAGGCCGTCCTCGAGTCCGAGACTTCGGAGGAGGACGAGCCTGAGATTCCGGAGGAGGAGGCCGTCCTCGAGTCCGAGACTTCGGAGGAGGACGAGCCTGAGATTCCGGAGGAGGAGGCCGTCCTCGACGAGATCCGGAGGAGGAGGCCTCGAGTCCGAGACTTCGGAGGAGACGAGCCTGAGATTCCGAGGAGGAGGCCGTCCTCGAGTCCGAGACTTCGAGGAGGACGAGCCTGAGATTCCGGAGGAGGAGGCCGTCCTCGAGTCCGAGACTTCGGGGAGGACGAGCCTGAGATTCCGGAGGAGGAGGCCGTCCTCGAGTCCGAGACTTCGGAGGAGGACGAGTCGAGGAGGAGGATCGAGTCCGGAGAGGAGGAGCCGTCCTCGAGTCCGAGACTTCGAGGAGGACGAGCCTGAGTCCG
The DNA here is from genome assembly GCF_003789085.1 of Penaeus vannamei. Classification (NCBI taxonomy): domain Eukaryota; kingdom Metazoa; phylum Arthropoda; class Malacostraca; order Decapoda; family Penaeidae; genus Penaeus; species Penaeus vannamei. The sequence goes on along the minus strand of NW_020869433.1, from coordinate 1,025,362 downwards.
GAGGAGGAGGCCGTCCTCGAGTCGAGACTTCGGAGGAGGACGAGCCCGGAGGAGGAGGCCGTCCTCGAGTCCGAGACTTCGGAGGACGAGCCTGAGATTCCGGAGGAGGAGGCCGTCCTCGAGTCCGAGACTTCGGAGGAGGACGAGCCTGAGATTCCGGAGGAGGAGGCCGTCCTCGAGTCGAGACTTCTGAGATTCCGGAGGAGGAGGAGTTTCGGAGGAGGACGAGCCTGAGATTCGGAGGAGGAGGCCGTCTCGAGTCGAGACTTCGGAGGAGGACGAGCCTGAGATTCCGGAGGAGGAGGCCGTCCTCGAGTCCGAGACTTCGGAGGAGGACGAGCCTGAGATTCCGGAGGAGGAGGCCGTCCTCGAGTCCGAGACTTCGGAGGAGGACGAGCCTGAGATTCCGGAGGAGGAGGCCGTCCTCGAGTCCGAGACTTCGGAGGAGGACGAGCCTGAGATTCCGGAGGAGGAGGCCGTCTCGAGTCGAGACTTCGGAGGAGGGAGCTGAGATTCCGGAGGAGGAGCCGTCCTCGAGTCCGAGACTTCGGAGGAGGACGAGCCTGAGATTCCGGAGGAGGAAGGCCGTCCTCGAGTCCGAGACTTCGGAGGAGGACGAGCCTGAGATTCCGGAGGAGGAGGCCGTCCTCGAGTCGAGACTTCGGAGAGGACGAGCCTGAGATTCCGAGGAGGAGGCCGGAGTCCGAGACTTCGGAGGAGGACGAGCCTGAGATTCCGGAGGAGGAGGCCGTCCTCGAGTCCGAGACTTCGGAGGAGGACGAGCCTGAGATTCCGGAGGAGGAGGCCGTCCTCGAGTCCGAGACTTCGGAGGAGGAGGCCGGAGCCGAGACTTCGGAGGAGGACGAGCCTGAGATTCCGGAGGAGGAGGCCGTCCTCGAGTCCGAGACTTCGGAGGAGGACGAGCCTGAGATTCCCGAGGAGGAGGCCGTCCTCGAGTCCGAGACTTCGGAGGAGGATGAGTCTGAAGATTCCGGAGGAGGAGGCGTCCTCGAGTCCGAGACTTCGGAGGAGGATNGCCGAGATGGAGGGAGCCGTCTGAGCCCGAGATGGAGGCCCCGTCAGGATGGAGGCCGTCCTCGAGCCGAGATGGAGGCCGTCTTCGAGCCGAGATGAGGCCGTCCGAGCCGAAGGCCGTCGAGCTGGAGGCCGTCTTCGAGCCCGAGATGGAGGCCGTCTCGAGCCCGAGATGGAGGCCGTTTCGAGCCCGAGATGGAGCCGTCCTCGAGCCCGAAGGCCGTGAGCCACCGTCTTCGAGCCGAGATGGAGGCCGTCTTCGAGCCCCAGGTGGAGGCCGTCTCGAGCCGATATGAGGCTTCGGAGGAGGAGGCCGTCCTCGAGCCCGAGATGGAGGAGCCGTCGAGCCGAGATCCGTCCGAGCCCGAGATGGAGGCTCCGAGGAGGAGGCCGTCTTGCCCCCGTCCGAGCCGAGGGAGGCTCCAGAGGAGGAGGCCGTCTTCGAGCCCGAGATGGAGGCTCAGAGGGGAGGCCGTCCCGAGCCGAGATGGAGGTCCGAGGAGGAGGCCGTCAGATGGAGGAGAGGAGGCCGTCCCGAGCCCGAGATGGAGGCCCACCGTCCGAGCCCGGAGCCGTCCCGAGAGATGGAGGCTCGAGGAGGAGGCCGTCCGAGCCCGAGATGGAGGGAGGAGGAGCCGTCCTCGAGCCGAGATGGAGGCCGTCCTCGAGCCCGAGATGGAGGCCGTTTTCGAGCCCCAGGTGGAGGCCGTCTTCGAGCCCGAATTGGAGGCCTTCCTCGAGGTGGAGGCCGTCTCGAGCCCGAAGGCCGTTTTCGAGCCCGAGAATGGAGGCCGTCTCGAGCCCCAGGTGGAGGCCGTCCTCGAGCCCGAGATGGAGGCCGTCTTCGAGCCCGGAGGAGGCCGTCCTCGAGCCCGAGATGGAGGCGTCCCGAGCCCGAGATGGAGGCTCCCGTCCTCGAGCCCGAGATGGAGGCTCTGAGGCCGTCTTCGAGCCCGAGATGGAGGCCCGAGCCCCAGGTGGAGGCCGTCCTCGAGCCCGATATGCAGGCTTCGGAGGAGGAGGCCGTCCTCGAGCCCGAGATGGAGGCTGGAGGAGGCCGTCCCGAGCCGAGATGGAGGTGAGATGGAGGCTCCAGAGGAGGAGGCCGTCCCCGAGCCCGAGATGGAGGCTCCGGAGGAGGAGGCCGTCCCCGAGCCCGAGATGGAGGCTCCAGAGGAGGAGGCCGTCCCTGAGCCCGAGATGGAGGCTCCAGAGGAGGAGGCCGTCCTGAGCCCCTCCCGTCCGAGCCCGATGGAGGCTCCGGAGGAGGAGCCCGAGATGGAGGGCCGTCTGGAGAGGAGGAGGCGTCCCGAGCCCGAGATGGAGGCAGAGGAGGAGGCCGTCCCGAGCCCGAGATGGAGGCTCCAGAGGAGGAGGCCGTCCTGAGCCGAGATGGAGGCCCGTCCGAGCCCGAGATGGAGGCTCCAGAGGAGGAGGCCGTCCTCGAGCCCGAGATGGAGGCTCCAGAGGAGGAGGCCGTCCCTGAGCCCGAGATGGAGGCTCCAGGAGGAGGCCGGAGCCCGAATGGAGGCTCCGGAGGAGGAGGCCGTCCCGAGCCCGAGATGGAGGCTACAGAGGAGGAGCCCGAGATGGAGGCTCAGAGGAGGAGGCCGTCCCCGAGATGGAGGCTCCCGAGCCCGAGATGGAGGCTCCAGAGAGGAGGCAGGGAGGCTCCAGAGGCCGTCCCGAGCCCGAGAGGCTCGAGGAGAGGCCGTCCCCGAGCCCGAGATGGAGGCTCCAGGAGGAGGCCGTCCCCGAGCCGAGATGGAGGCTGAGGAGGAGGCCGTCCCGAGCCCGAGATGGGCTCCAGAGGAGGAGGCCGTCCCCGAGCCCGAGATGGAGGCTCCAGAGGAGGAGGCCGTCCTCGAGCCCGAGATGGAGGCTCCGAGGAGGAGGCCGTCCTCGAGCTGGAGGCCCAGAGGAGGAGGCCGTCCTCGAGCCCGAGATGGAGGCTCCAGAGGAGGCCGTCCCCGAGCCCGAGATGGAGGCTCCAGAGGAGGGAGGCCGTCCTCGAGCCCGAGATGGAGGCTCCAGAGGAGGAGGCCGTCCAGCCCGAGATGGAGGCTCCAGAGGAGGAGGCCGTCCTCGAGCCCGAGATGGAGGCTCCCGTCCGAGCCCGATGGAGGAGAGAGGAGGCCGTCCTCGAGCCCGAGATGGAGGCTCCAGAGAGGGAGGCCGTCCTCGAGCCCGAGATGGAGGCTCCAGAGGAGGAGGCCGTCCCGAGCCGAGATGGAGGGAGGAGAGCCCGAGATGGAGGCTCCAGGAGGAGCCCGAGATTCCCGTCCCGAGCCCGAGATGGATTTCCGGAGGAGGAGGCCGTCCCGAGCCCGTCTCCGGAGGAGGCCGTCCCGAGCCGAGATGGAGGCTCCAGAGGAGGAGGTGAGCCCGAGATGGAAGAGGAGGAGGCCGTCCCCGAGCCCGAGATGGAGGCTCCAGAGGAGGAGGCCGTCCTCGAGCCCGATGAGGCTCCAGAGGAGGAGGCCGTCCAGCCGAGATGGAGGCTCCAGAGGAGGAGGCCGTCCCGAGCCGAGATGGAGGCTCCAGAGGAGGAGGCCGTCCCGAGCCCGAGATGAGGCTCCAGAGGAGGAGGCCGTCCCCGAGCCCGAGATGGAGGCTCCAGAGGAGGAGGCCGTCCCGAGCCCGATGGAGGCTCCAGAGGAGGAGCCCTCCTCGAGCCCGAGATGGAGGCTCCGAGAGCCCGAGGAGGCTCGAGGAGGAGGCCGTCCCGAGCCCGAGATGGAGGAGAGGAGGCCGTCCGAGCCCGAGATGGAGGCTCCAGAGGAGGGCCGTCCCGAGCCCGAGATGGAGGCTCCAGAGGAGGAGGCCGTCTCGAGCCCGAGATGGAGGCTCGAGGAGGAGGCCGTGAGCCCGAGATGGAGGCTCCAGAGGAGGAGGCCGTCCTCGAGCCCGAGATGGAGGCTCCAGAGGAGGCCGTCCTCGAGCCGAGATGGAGGAGAGGAGGAGGCCGTCCTCGAGCCCGAGATGGAGGCTCCAGAGGAGGAGGCAGCCGAGATGGAGGCTCCAGAGGAGGAGGCCGTCCGAGCCCGAGATGGAGGCTCGGGGAGAGCCGAGATGGAGGCTCCAGAGGAGGAGGCCGTCTCGAGCCCGAGATGGAGGCTCCAGAGGAGGAGGCCGTCCCGAGCCCGAGATGGAGGCTCCGGAGGAGCCGTCCCGAGCCCGAGATGGAGGCTCCAGGGAGGAGGCCGTCCTCGAGCCCGAGATGGAGGCCGTTGGAGGAGGAGGCGTCCCCGAGCCGAGATGGAGGCTCCAGAGGAGGAGGCCGGCCCGAGATGGAGGATCCCCGAGCCGAGATGAGGCTCCAGAGGAGGAGGCCGTCCCCGAGCCCGAGATGGAGCTCCAGAGGAGGAGGCCGTCCCCGAGCCCAGAGGAGGAGGCCGTCCTCGAGCCCGAGATGGAGGCTCCAGGGAGGAGGCCGTCCCGAGCCCGAGATGGAGGCTCCAGAGGAGGAGGCCGTCTCGAGCCCGATGCAGGCTTCGGAGGAGGAGGTCCGAGCCCCCGTCCCCGAGCCTCCGGAGGAGGAGGCCGTCCTCGAGCCGAGATGGAGGCTCCGAGGAGGAGGCCGTCCGAGCCCGAGATGGAGGCTCCGAGGAGGAGGCCGTCCTCGAGCCCGAGATGGAGGCCCGTCCCCGAGCCCGAGATGAGAGGAGGAGGCCGTCCTCGAGCCGAGATGGAGGCAGGAGGAGGCCGTCCTCGAGCCCGAGATGGAGGCTCTCCCGAGCCCGAAGAGGAGGAGCCGTCCTCGAGCCCGAGATGGAGAGGAGGCCGTCCTCGAGCCCGAGATGGAGGCCCCGTCCTCGAGCCCGAGATGGAGGTCTCGAGCCGAGATGGAGGCCTCCTCGAGCCGAGATGGAGGCGAGAGGCCGTCCCGAGCCCGAGATGGAGGCGAGGAGGAGGCCGTCTCGAGCCCGAGATGGAGGCTTCTCGAGCCCGAGATGGAGGGAGGAGGAGGCCGTCCGAGCCCGAGATGGAGAGAGGAGGAGGCCGTCCTCGAGCCCGAGATGGAGGCTCCGAGGAGGAGGCCGTCCCGAGCCCGATGGAGGCGAGGAGGCCGTCCTCGAGCCCGAGATGGAGGCTCCCCGTCCCGAGCCCGAAAGGAGGCCGTCTCGAGCCCGATGGAGGCTCCAGAGGAGGAGGCCGTCCTCGAGCCCGAGATGGAGGCTCCAGAGAGGAGGCCGTCCCGAGCCCGAGAGGCTCCGAGGAGGGAGGCCGTCCTCGAGCCCGAGATGGAGGCAGAGGAGGAGGCCGTCCTCGAGCCCGAGATGAGGCCTCCGAGCCCGAGATGGAGGCTCCAGAGGAGGAGGCCGTCCTCGAGCCGAGATGGAGGCTCCGTCCCGAGCCTCGAGGAGGGAGGCCGTCCTCGAGCCCGAGATGGAGGCTCCAGAGGAGGAGGCCGTCCGAGCCCGAGGCTCCGAGGAGGGAGGCGTCTCGAGCCGAGATGGAGAGGAGGAGGCCGTCCTCGAGCCCGAGATGGAGGCTCCAGAGGAGGAGGCCGTCCGAGCCGAGATGGAGGCTCCAGAGGAGAGGGGCCGTCCTCGAGCCCGAGATGGAGGCTCCAGAGGAGGAGGCCGTCCCGAGCCCGAGATGGAGGCTCAGAGGAGGAGGCCGTCCTCGAGCCGAGATGGAGGCTCCAGAGGAGGAGGCCGTCCCCGAGCCCGAGGATCCAGATGGAGCTCCCGTCCTCGAGCCCGAGATGGAGCTCCAGAGGAGGAGGAGGAGGAGGAGCCGAGCCCGAATGGAGGCTCCAGCCGTCCTCGAGCCCGAGATGGAGCTCCAGAGGAGGAGGCCGTCCTCGAGCCGAGATGCAGGCTCCAGAGAGGAGGCCGTCCCCGAGCCCGATGAGGAGGAGGCCGTCCTCAGCCCGAGATGGAGGCTCCAGAGAGGAGCCGTCCTCGAGCCGAGATGGAGGCTCCAAGAGGAGCCCGAGAGAGGCTCCAGAGGAGGAGTCCTCGAGCCGAGATGGAGAGAGAGGAGCCGTCCTCGAGCCCGAGAAGGAGGCTCCAGAGAGGAGGCCGTCCTCGAGCCCGAGATGGAGGCTCCAGAAGGAGGCCGTCCCCAGGCCTGGAGGCTCCAGAGAGGAGGCCGTCCTCGAGCCCGAGATGGAGGCTCCAGAGGAGGAGGCCGTCCTCGAAGCCCGAGAGGCTCCAGAGAGGAGCCGTCCTCGAGCCCGAGATGAAGGCTCCAGAGGAGAGGCCGTCCTCCCGAGAGGAGGCCGTCCTCGAGCCCGAGATGGAGGCTCCAGAGGAGGAGCCGTCCCCGAGCCCGAGCTCCAGAGGAGGAGGCCGTCCTCGAGCCGAGATGGAGGCTCCAGAGGAGGAGCCCGAGATGGAGGCTCCAGAGGAAGAGGCCTCCTCGAGCCCGAGATGGAGGCTCCAGAGGAGGGCCGTCCTCGAACCCGAGATGGAGGCTCGGAGGAGGCCGTCCCCGAGCCGAGATGCGGAGGAGCCGCCTCGAGCCCGAGAGGAGGCTCCAGAGCCGTCCCGAGCCCGAGATGGAGGCTCCAGAGGAGGAGGAGCCCGAGATCCGAGAGAGGCTCCAGAGAGGAGCCGTCCCTCGAGCCCGAGATGGAGGCTCCAGAGGAGGAGGCCGTCCTGAGCCCGAGATGCAGGCTTCGGAGGAAGCCGTCCCCGAGCCCGAGGCTCCAGGGAGGAGGCCGTCGAGCCCGAGATGGAGGCTCCAGAGAGGGAGGCCGTCCCCGAGCCCGAGATGAGGCTCCAGAGGAGGCCGTCCGCCCGATGGAGGAGCCGTCCAGAGAGATGGAGGGAGGAGCCGTCCTCGAGCCCGAGATGGAGCTCGAGGAGGAGCCGTCCTCGAGCCCGATGAGGCTCGGAGGAGGAGGCCGTCCCCGAGCCCGAGATGGAGGCTCCAGAGGAGGAGGCCTCCTCGAGCCGAGATGAGGCTCCAGAGGAGGAGGCCGTCCTCGAGCCCGAGATGGAGCCTCCAGAGAGGAGCCTTCCTCGAGCCCGAGAGGAGGCCGTCCCCCGAGCCCGAATGGAGGCTGAGAGGAGGCCGTCCTCGAGCCCGAGATGGAGCTCCAGAGAGGAGCCGTCCTCGAGCCCGAGATGAGCTCCAGAGGAGGAGTCCTCCTCGAGCCCGAGATGGAGCTCCAGAGGAGGAGGCCGTCCCGAGCCCGAGATGGAGCTTCCAGAGGAGGAGGCCGTCCTCGAGCCCGAGATGGAGGCTCCAGAGGAGAGGCCTCCGAGCCCGATATGCAGGCTCGGAGGAGAGGCGTCCCCGAGCCGCAGCTCCAGTCCTCGAGCCCGAGATGGAGGTCCAGAGGAGGAGGCCGTCCTCGAGCCGCTGAGGAGGTTCCCGAGCCCGATGGAGCTCCAGAGGAGCCGTCCTCGAGCCCGAGATGAGGGAGAGGCGTCCAGCCCGAGATGAGCTCCAGAGGAGGAGCCGTCCTCGAGCCCGAGATGGAGGCTCCAGAGGAGGAGGCCGTCCCGAGCCCTCCAGAGAGGAGGCCTCCAGCCCGAGAAGGCTTCCAGAGGAGGAGCCGTCCTCGAGCCGAGGAGGCTCCAGAGGAGGAGGCCGTCCCGAGCCCGAGATGGAGGCTCCAGAGGAGGCCGTCCCCGAGCCCGAGATGGAGGCTCCAAGGAGGAGGCCGTCCTCGAGCCCGAGATGAGGCTCCAGAGGAGGAGGCCGTCCCGAGCCCGAGATGGAGGCTCCAGAGGAGGAGGCCGTCCTCGAGCCCGAGATGGAGCTCCAGAGAGGAGGCCGTCCTCGAGCCCGATGAGGGCTCAGAGAGGAGCCGTCCTCGAGCCCGAGATGAGGCTCCAGAGGAGGAGCCGTCCTCGAGCCCGAGATGGAGCTCCAGAGAGGAGGCCGTCCCCGAGCCCAGATGGAGAGAGGAGGAGCCGTCCTCGAGCCCGAGATGGAGGCTCCAGAGAGGAGGCCGTCCTCGAGAGATGAGGCTCCAGAGGAGGAGGCCTCCTCGAGCCCGAGATGAGGCTCCAGAGGAGAGGCCGTCCTCGAGCCCGAGATGGAGGCCCAGAGAGAAGGCCTCCAGAGGAGGAGGAGCCGTCTCGAGCCCGAGATGGAGGCTCCAGAGAGAGCCGTCCTCGAGCCCCAGGGCTGAGGAGGGCCGTCCCGAGCCCTATGAGGCTCCAGAGAGAGCCGTCCTCGAGCCGAGATGGAGCTCCAGAGAGGAGTTCCTCGAGCCCAGAGGAGGCTCCATGACCCGAGATGGAGGCTCCAGAGGAGGAGGCGAGATGGAGGGACCCTGAGCCCGAGATGGAGGCTCCAGAGGAGGAGGCCGTCCGAGCCCGAGATGGAGGCTCCAGAGGAGGAGGCCGTCCTCGAGCCCGAGATGGAGGCTCCAGAGGAGGAGGCCGTCCCCGAGCCGAGATGGAGGCTCCAGAGGAGGAGGCCGTCCTCGAGCCCGAGATGGAGGCTCCAGAGAGGAGGCCGTCCCCGAGCCCGAGATGAGGCTCCAGAGGAGGAGGCCGTCCTCGAGCCCGAGATGGAGGCTCCAGAGGAGGAGGCCGTCCTCGAGCCGAGATGGAGGCCCAGAGGAGGAGGCCGTCCCCGAGCCCGAGATGGAGGCTCCAGAGGAGGAGGCCGTCCTCGAGCCCGAGATGGAGGCTCCAGAGGAGGAGGCCGTCCCCGAGCCCGAGATGGAGGCTCAGAGAGGAGGCCGTCCTCGAGCCCGAGATGGAGGCTCCAGAGGAGGAGGCCGTCCCCGAGCCCGATATGCAGGCTCCAGAGGAGGAGGCCGTCCTCGAGCCCGATGGAGGTCCAGAGGAGGAGGCCGTCCTCGAGCCCGAGATGGAGGCTCCAGAGGAGGAGGCCGTCCCGAGCCCGAGATGCAGGCTCCAGAGGAGGAGGCCGTCCTCGAGCCCGAGATGGAGGCTCCAGAGGAGGAGGCCGTCCTCGAGCCCGAGATGCTCCAGAGGAGGAGGCCGTCCCCGAGCCCGAGATGGAGCTCCAGAGGAGGAGGCCGTCTCGAGCCCGAGATGGAGGCTCCAGAGGAGAGGCCGTCCCGAGCCCGATGGAGGCTCAGAGGAGGAGGCCGTCCTCGAGCCCGAGATGGAGCTCCAGAGGAGGAGGCCGTCCCGAGCCCGAGATGCAGGCTCCAGAGGAGGAGGCCGTCCTCGAGCCCGAGATGGAGGCTCCAGAGAGGAGAGCCCGAGCCTCCAGAGGAGGAGGCCGTCCTCGAGCCCGAGATGGAGGCTCCAGAGGAGGAGGCCGTCCCGAGCCCGAGATGAAGGCTCCAGAGGAGGGCCGTCCCCGAGCCCGAGATGGAGGCTCCGAGGAGGAGCCTCCTCGAGCCGAGATGGAGGCTCCAGAGGCCGTCCCCGAGCCCGAGATGGAGGCTCAGAGGAGGAGGCCGTCCTCGAGCCCGAGATGGAGGCTCCAGAGGAGGAAGGCCGTCCCGAGCCCGAGATGGAGGCTCCAGAGGAGGAGGCCGTCCTCGAGCCCGAGATGGAGGCTCCAGAGGAGGAGGCCGTCCTCGAGCCCGAGATGGAGGCTCCAGAGGAGGAGGCCGTCCCCGAGCCCGAGATGGAGGCTCCAGAGGAGGAGGCCGTCCTCGAGCCCGAGATGGAGGCTCCGAGAGGAGGCCGTCCTCGAGCCGAGATGGAGGCTCAGAGGAGGAGGCCGTCCTTGAGGCTCCGAGGATGGAGGCCGTCCCAGCCGAGCCTCCAGAGGAGGGAGGCCGTCCTCGAGCCGAGATGGAGGCTCCAGAGGAGGAGGCCGTCCTCGAGCCCGAGATGGAGGCCTCCAGAGGAGAGGCCGAGCCCGAGATGAGGCTCGAGGAGGAGGCCGTCCTCGAGCCCGAGATGGAGGCTCCAGAGGAGGAGGCCGTCCTCGAGCCCGAGATGGAGGCTCCAGAGGAGGAGGCCGTCCCGAGCCCGAGATGAGGCTCGAGGAGGAGGCCGTCCCCCGAAGAGAGGAGGAGGCCGTCCCTGAGCCCGAGATGGAGGCTCCAGAGGAGGAGGCCGTCCTCGAGCCCGATATGCAGGCTTCGGAGGAGGAGGCCGTCCCCGAGCCCGATATGCAGGCTCCAGAGGAGGAGGCCGTCCTCGAGCCCGAGATGGAGGCTCCAGAGGAGGAGGCCGTCCCCGAGCCGAGATGGAGGCTCCAGAGGAGGAGGCCGTCCCGAGCCCGAGATGAGGCTTCCAGAGGAGGAGGCTGTCCCCGAGCCCGNGAAGCCCAAGATTGACGGCCGTTTCGAGCCCAGATTGAGGCCGTCTTCGAGCCCAAGATTGAGGCCGTCTTCGAGCCCGAGATTGAGGCCGTCCTCGAGCCCGAGATGCAGGCTTCGGAGGAGGAGGCCGTCCTCGAACCCGAGATTGAGGCCGTTTTCGAGCCAAGATTGAGGTCGATTTCGAGCCGAGATGAGGCCGTCCTCGAGCCCGAGATGCAGGCTTCGGAGGAGAGGCCGTCCTCGAACCCGAGATTGAGGTCGAGCCCGACCTCGGAGGAGGAGGCCGTCCTCGAGCCCAAGATTGAGGCCGTCCTCGAGCCCGAGATGCAGGCTTCGGAGGAGGAGGCCGTCTTCGAGCCCGAGATTGAGGCCGTCCTCGAGCCCAAGATGCAGGCTTCGGAGGAGGAGGCCGTCTTCGAGCCCAAGATTGAGGCCGTCTTCGAGCCCAAGATTGAGGCCGTCCTCGAGCCCAAGATTGAGGCCGTTTTCGAGCCCAAGATTGAGGCCGTCTTCGAGCCCAAGATTGAGGCCGTCTTCGAGCCCGAGATTGAGGCCGTCCTCGAGCCCGAGATGCAGGCTTCGGAGGAGGAGGCCGTCCTCGAACCCGAGATTGAGGCCGTTTTCGAGCCCAAGATTGAGGCCGATTTCGAGCCGCAGATGGAGGCCGTCCTCGAGCCCGAGATGCAGGCTTCGGAGGAGGAGGCCGTCCTCGAGCCCAAGATTGAGGCCGTCTTCGAGCCCAAGATTGAGGCCGTCCACGAGCCCGAGATGCAGGCTTCGGAGGAGGAGGCCGTCCTCGAACCCGAGATTGAGGCCGTTTTCGAGCCCAAGATTGAGGCCGTTTTCGAGCCCAAGATTGAGGCCGTCTTCGAGCCCAAGATTGAGGCCGTCCTCGAGCCCAAGATTGAGGCCGTCCTCGAGCCCGAGATGCAGGCTTCGGAGGAGGAGGCCGTCCTCGAACCCGAGATTGAGGCCGTTTTCGAGCCCGAGATTGAGGCCGTCCTCGAGCCCGAGATGCAGGCTTCGGAGGAGGAGGCCGTCCTCGAGCCCGAGATTGAGGCCGTTTTCGAGCCCAAGATTGAGGCCGTTTTCGAGCCTAAGATTGAGGCCGTCTTCGAGCCCGAGATTGAGGCCGTTTTCGAGCCCAAGATTGAGGCCGTCTTCGAGCCCAAGATTGAGGCCGTCCTCGAGCCCGAGATGCAGGCTTCGGAGGAGGAGGCCGTCCTCGAGCCCGAGATTGAGGCCGTTTTCGAGCCCAAGATTGAGGCCGTTTTCGAGCCTAAGATTGAGGCCGTCTTCGAGCCCGAGATTGAGGCCGTCCTCGAGCCCGAGATGCAGGCTTCGGAGGAGGAGGCCGTCCTCGAGCCCGACAGCCCGTTTTCGAGCCCCCGAGCCGAGATTGAGGCCGTTTTCGAGCCAAGATTGAGGCAGCCCCAAGATTGAGGCCTTCGAGCCCAAGATTGAGGCCGTCCTCGAGCCCGAGATGCAGGCTTCGAGGAGAGGCCGTCCTCGAACCCGAGATTGAGGCCGTTTTCGAGCCCGAGATTGAGGCCGTCCTCGAGCCCAAGATTGAGGCCGTTTTCGAGCCTAAGATTGAGGCCGTCTTCGAGCCGGAGATGGAGGCCGTCCTCGAGCCCGAGATGCAGGCTTCGGAGGAGGAGGCCGTCCTCGAGCCCAAGATGGAGGCCGTCTTCGAGCCCAAGATTGAGGCCGTCCACGAGCCCGAGATGCAGGCTTCGGAGGAGGAGGCCGTCCTCGAACCCGAGATTGAGGCCGTTTTCGAGCCCAAGATTGAGGCCGTTTTCGAGCCCAAGATTGAGGCCGTCTTCGAGCCCAAGATTGAGGCCGTCCTCGAGCCCGAGATGCAGGCTTCGGAGGAGGAGGCCGTCCTCGAACCCGAGATTGAGGCCGTTTTTCGAGCCCGAGATGAGGCCGTCTTCGAGCCCAAGATTGAGGCCGTTCGAGCCCGAGATGCAGGCTTCGGAGGAGGAGGCCGTCCTCGAGATGGCCGAGGAGATTGAGGCCGTCGCCCGAGATTGAGGCCGTTTCGAGCCCGCCAGGCCGATTGAGGCCGTCCTCGAGCCCGAGATGCAGGCTTCGGAGGAGGAGGCCGTCCTCGAGCCCGAGATTGAGGCCGTTTTCGAGCCCGAGATTGAGGCCGTCCTCGAGCCCGAGATTGAGGCCGTTTTCGAGCCCAAGATTGAGGCCGTTTTCGAGCCCAGATTGGGCCGTCCTCGAGCCCGAGATGCAGGCTTCGGAGGAGGAGGCCGTCCTCGAACCCGAGATTGAGGCCGTTTTCAAGCCCGAGATTGAGGCCGTCCTCGAGCCCGAGATGCAGCTTCGGAGAGGAGGGCCGTCCTCGAACCCGAGATTGAGGCCGTCCTCGAGCCGAGATGAGGCAGGAGGAGGCGTCCTCGAGCCGAGATGAAGGAGGAGTCGAGCCCAAGATGAGGCCGTCTTCGAGCCCAAGATTGAGGCCGTCCTCGAGCCGAGATGCAGGCTTCGGAGAGGAGGCCGTCCTCGAGCCGAGATGAGGCCGAGGCCGTCCTCGAGCCGAGATTGAGGCCGTTTTCGAGCCCAAGATTGAGGCCGTTTTCGAGCCCGAGATTGAGGCCGTCCTCGAGCCCGAGATGCAGGCTTCGGAGGAGGAGGCCGTCCTCGAGCCCGAGATTGAGGCCGTTTTCGAGCCCGAGATTGAGGCCGTCCTCGAGCCCGAGATGCAGGCTTCGGAGGAGGAGGCCGTCCTCGAACCCGAGATTGAGGCCGTTTTCGAGCCCGAGATTGAGGCCGTCCTCGAGCCCGAGATGCAGGCTTCGGAGGAGGAGGCCGTCCTCGAACCCGAGATTGAGGCCGTTTTCGAGCCCAAGATTGAGGCCGTCTCGAGCCCGAGATTTCGGAGAGGAGGCCGTCCTCGAGCCGATTGAGGCCGTTCGAGCCGATTGAGGCCGTTCGAGCCTTCGGAGAGGAGGCCGTCCTCGAGCCCGAGATTGAGGCCGAGCCCGAGATTGAGGCCGTTTTCGAGCCCAAGATTGAGGCCGTTTTCGAGCCCAAGATTGAGGCCGTCCTCGAGCCCGAGATGCAGGCTTCGGAGGAGGAGGCCGTCCTCGAACCCGAGATTGAGGCCGTTTTCGAGCCCAAGATTGAGGCCGTTTCGAGCCCAGATTGAGGCCGTTTTCGAGCCCAAGATTGAGGTTTTCGAGCCGATCCGTCGAGCCGAGATGCAGGCTTCGGAGGAGGAGGCCGTCTCGAGAGCCCGAGATTGAGGCCGTTTCGAGCCCAAGATTGAGGCCGTTTCGAGCCAAGATTGAGGCCGTCCTCGAGCCCGAGATGCAGGCTTCGGAGGAGGAGGCCGTCCTCGATTGAGGCCGTTTTCGAGCCCGAGATTGAGGCCGTTTTCGCCCGAGATTGAGAGCCGAGATTTCGGAGCCGTCCGAGCCCGAGATGCAGGCTTCGGAGGAGGAGCCGTCTCGAGCCGATGAGGCCGTCCTCGAGCCCGAGATGGAGGCCGTCCTCGAGCCCGAGATGCAGGCTTCGGAGGAGGAGGCCGTCCTCGAACCCGAGATGAGGCCGTTTTCGAGCCCAAGATGAGGCCGTTTCGAGCCGATTGAGGCCGTCCTCGAGCCGAGATGCAGGCTTCGGAGGAGGAGGCCGTCCTCGAGCCCAAGATTGAGGCCGTTTTCGAGCCCGAGATGGAGGCCGTCCTCGAGCCCGAGATGCAGGCTTCGGAGGAGGAGGCCGTCCTCGACCCCCCGAGCCCGAGATTGAGGCCGTTTTCGAGCCAAGATTGAGGCCGTCGAGCTTCGAGCCCGAGATGCAGGCTTCGAGGAGGAGGCCGTCGAGCCCGAGATGCAGGCTTCGGAGGAGGAGGCCGTCCTCGAGCCCAAGATTGAGGCCGTTTTCGAGCCCGAGATGGAGGCCGTCCTCGAGTCCGAGATGCAGGCTTCGGAGGAGGAGGCCGTCCTCGAACCCGAGATTGAGGCCGTTTTCGAGCCCGAGATTGAGGCCGTCCTCGAGCCCGAGATGCAGGCTTCGGAGGAGGAGGCCGTCCTCGAGCCCAAGATTGAGGCCTTTTTCGAGCCCGAGATGGAGGCCGTCTTCGAGCCCGATATGCAGGCTTCGGAGGAGGAGGCCGTCCTCGAGCCCCATGTGGAGGCCGTCGATGGAAGCCGTCTTCGAGCCCGAGATGGAGGCCGTCTTCGTGGAGGCCGTCCTCGAACCCGAGATGGAGGCCGTCTTCGAGCCCGAGATGGATGCCGTCCTCGAACCCGAGATGGAGGCTTCGGAGGAGGAGGCCGTCCCCGAGCCCGAGCCCAAGATGAGGCCGTTTTCGAGCCCAAGATTGAGGCCGTTTTCGAGCCCAAGATTGAGGCCGTTTTCGAGCCCGATTTGAGGCCCGAGATCGGAGGAGGAGGCCGTCTCGAACCGAGATTGAGGCCGTTTTCGAGCCCGAGATTGAGAGCCCAAGATTGAGGAGCCCGAGATGCAGGCTTCGGAGGAGGAGGCCGTCCTCGATCCCGAGATTGAGGCCGTTTTCGAGCCCGAGATTGAGGCCGTTTTCGAGCCCGAGATTGAGGCCGTCCTCGAGCCCGAGATGCAGGCTTCGGAGGAGGAGGCCGTCCTCGAGCCCGAGATGCAGGCTTCGGAGGAGGAGGCCGTCCTCGAGCCAAGATTGAGGCCGTCCTCGAGCCCGAGATGGAGGCCGTCCTCGAGCCCGAGATGCAGGCTTCGGAGCCGTCCTCGAGCCCGAGATGCAGGCTTCGGAGGAGGAGGCCGTCCTCGAACCCGAGATTGAGGCCGTTTTCGAGCCCAAGATTGAGGCCGTCTTCGAGCCCAAGATTGAGGCCGTCGAGCCCCAAGGCCGTCCTCGAGCCCGAGATGCAGGCTTCGGAGGAGGAGGCCGTCCTCGAACCCGAGATTGAGGCCGTTTTCGAGCCCGAGATTGAGGCCGTTTTCGAGCCCAAGATTGAGGCCGTTTTCGAGCCCGAGATTGAGGCCGTTTTCGAGCCCGAGATTGAGGCCGTTTTCGAGCCCAAGATACAGGCCGTCCTCGAGCCCGAGATGCGGGCTTCGGAGGAGGAGCCCCTCGAACCCGAGATTGAGGCCGTTTTCGAGCCGAGATTGAGGCCGTCCTCGAGCCCGAGATGCAGGCTTCGGAGGAGGAGGCCGTCCTCGAGCCCAAGATTGAGGCCTTTTTCGAGCCCGAGATGGAGGCCGTCTTCGAGCCCGATATGCAGGCTTCGGAGGAGGAGGCCGTCCTCGAGCCCTGTGGAGGCCGTCCTCGAACCCAAGATGGAGCCGTCTTCGAGCCCGAGATGGAGGCCGTCTTCGAGCCCCAGGTGGAGCCGTCCTCGAACCCGAGATGGAGGCCGTCTTCGAGCCCGAGATTGATGCCGTCCTCGAACCCGAGATGGAGGCTTCGGAGGAGGAGGCCGTCCTCGAGCCCCAGGTGGAGGCCGTCCTCGAGCCCGAGATGCAGGCTTCGGAGGAGGAGGCCGTCCTCGAGCCCCAGGTGGAGGCCGTCCTCGAGCCCGAGATGCAGGCTTCGGAGGAGGAGGCCGTCCTCGAACCCGAGATTGAGGCCGTTTTCGAGCCCGAGATTGAGGCCGTTTTCGAGCCCAAGATTGAGGCCGTTTTCGAGCCCGAGATGTCCTCGAGCCCGAGATGTTCGGAGGAGGAGGCCGTCCTCGAGCCCAAGATTGAGGCCGTTTTCGAGCCCAAGATTGGCCGTTCTCGAGCCCGATATGTGTGTGTGTGTGTGTGTGTGTGTGTGTGTGTGTGTGTATGTGTATGTGTGTGTGTGTGTGTGTGTGTGTGTGTGTGTTGTGTATGTATGTGTATGTGTATGTGTATGTGTATGTGTGTGTGTGTGTGTGTGTGTGTGTGTGTGTGTGTGTGTGTGTGTGTGTGTGTGTGTGTTATGTGTGCGTGAGTGCGTGCGTGAGTGTGTTTATATATAGTGTCTTTAATGTATAATAAAGTCATCACATCATTGTTGCAACTAAACAATCCAGTGATTTGTTCTTTATGCAAACACACACAGTAAATAATAACATTTTATGTCTTGATAAATACTGTGTGTAGGTATCTGGAGGTACCCAGGTGAACAGTAATGCAAAGTGATCGAGTTTAAAGTGCAAGTGTTTCGAATGCAGTTGTGATGCCTCGTACTCTCAGCGCGGTGTAGTGCAGCCATTCCAACGGAATTTATCTGCTAGCGTTCTACGTAACGTCGCATTCGGCGTGATGTCATCTATCAAGCATTACGGAAATTACGGATGATTTTCAATTATCGTTGATTTCTTACTGATTTCATTTGGAAACAATTTAAGTGTTTGTTTATTATTATTATTATTCAAAATACCATAATAAGACGGATTAATAAATCTCATCCTCTATATGCCATGAACAAAAGCCAATATCACAAGGAGATTAAGTATTAGTATTGAAATTTAAGAATTATTCTTGCTCCAGAATATAATGTTTAGGGAAGTGAATAATAAGCTGAGAGATATATAAACAGGAAGGGAGGATCGTTTACTTTGGATGCGAGATCCTTGTAAGGAAAAAGAGCGTGATAAGCAGTCAGTGATTTCTCGGTTATATTTACTGTCGACAGCAAATATTTGAAGCCAATGGATTACAATACATTACAATTTAATTTTTTTTCAATAAGATGAAACTTCTGCAACGCATGGATCACATTACTAACTATAAATTTTACCAATATGCAACTTAACACATCGGAAAGAACATGCCTTTTTCTACGAAACAATAATAATGTTTAAATCAATATTCTGTAATTGGCAAGCCTTGCTTAGCCTGCCCTTGACAATTTTTCTCGTGAAACCCATAAAAAAACATCGACCCTTGATATGGGTCTTGCTGCCACCACCTGGTTAGTTCGTCCAGGACCGTTAGTTTCTATGTTAGGAAAGTTAGAGGCATCTAGAAGAGGTTAAAAGAAATTAGATAGTAAATGTGTAAGTGTAAAGGAATGACCATACCAAGTTTCAGGGGTTAGCACTTAGGTTAGCGTGGCTTTACGGCCGAGGTGGAGGCCTAAAGCTGATGGAAGGTCTAGATTTACGGGTTTTAAATATGTGATATGGAAACATAAGTCTGGAGAATTCTAAGAGAACTTTTCCTCAATTGGGCAATCTCCCACTAAAGACATCTTACTAACTTCAAGATTTAAGTCTTTCATCTCACATAAGCTTTATCTTCTCATTATTCATGCTCTTATCGTAGAAGTTGAGATACCATAGAAATACCGGCCGCCTTAATTTATTATTATATCTCATTTATCTTACTCTTAAATTATTTTCTGTAACTGACACCTTATCTTCAAATTTCTTAAGATTTAAATTTAGTTTTCAATAACCGAGGGAGTGCATGTAGGGATATCTTAAACATGCAATAGATATGAATTACATTATACAATCAAAGATTCCTATAAACATGCATAAATGCAAAAAAAAAAAAGAAAGAAAAAAACGATAAAAAGATGATGAAAAAAACACGAGAAATAAACTAAAGGTTAAAACAGAAATCTTAAGAAGAAAGAAAAAAAAAAGATAAATAAATAAATAAAAATACTCCGCCTTAAGTAAAATTCATCGCGACCAAACCACAAAAACAAGAGGAAGCAAAAAGAATCACCTCTCCTATCCACTGCCGGGTCACACAGCTGAGAGGTGCTCTGACTTGAACTGGCTTCTCTGGATTTAATTATATACCCTCAGCAAACGAGTATGTAAGAATGAGGCGACTCTTGGGTCAGAAAAGGTCAATATGATATTCTTTTCAATAGAGGGCGATACCTTCTCCCTCCCCCCATTATGTTCCCCATCTTATTTAAAATGTACTCGTAAAGAAGCTTACAGGATAAAAAAGGAACTGAAAAGCTTTAAAACTAAAAAGTGAATGGGTTAAAAGAAAGGATGCTGCCTTCAGAGGTTCGGGATATGCTCATATGACTCGAGCCCGAGATGCAGGCTTCGGAGGAGGAGGCCGTCCTCGAGCCCAAGATTGAGGCCTTTTTCGAGCCCGAGATGGAGGCCGTCTTCGAGCCCGATATGCAGGCTTCGGAGGAGGAGGCCGTCCTCGAGCCCCATGTGAGGCCGTCCTCGAACCCAAGATGGAAGCCGTCTTCGAGCCCGAGATGGAGGCCGTCTTCGAGCCCCAGCCGTCCTCGAACCCGAGATGGAGGCCGTCTTCGAGCCCGAGATGGATGCCGTCCTCGAACCCGAGATGGAGGCTTCGGAGGAGGAGGCCGTCCTCGAACCCGAGATGGAGGCCGTTTTCGAGCCCAAGATTGAGGCCGTTTTCGAGCCCAAGATTGAGGCCGTTTTCCTTGTCTTCGAGCCCAAGATTGAGGCCGTCCTCGAGCCCGAGATGCAGGCTTCGGAGGAGGAGGCCGTCCTCGAACCCGAGATTGAGGCCGTTTTAGAGCCCGAGATTGAGGCCGTTTTCGAGCCCAAATTGAGGCCGTCCTCGAGCCCGAGATGCAGGCTTCGGAGGAGGAGGCCGTCCTCGATCCCGAGATTGAGGCCGTTTTCGAGCCCGAGATTGAGGCCGTTTTCGAGCCCCCCCTCGAGCCCGAGATGCAGGCTGAGAGGAGGCCGTCCTCGAGCCCGAGATGCAGGCTTCGGAGCCGTTTTCGACCCGAGATTGAGGCCGTCCTCGAGCCCAGGCCAAGACATTCGGAGGAGGAGGCCGTCCTCGAGCCCGGAGAGCAGGCTTCGGAGGAGGAGGCCGTTCCTCGAACCCGAGATTGAGGCCGTTTTCGAGCCCAAGATTGAGGCCGTCTTCGAGCCCAAGATTGAGGCCGTCTTCGAGCCAGAGATGCGTCCTCGAGCCCGAGATGCAGAGGAGGAGGCCGTCCTCGAGCCGAGATTGAGGCCGTTTTCGAGCCCCGTTTTCGAGAGATTGAGGCCCCGTTTTCGAGCCCGAGATTGAGGCCGTTTTCGAGCTGAGGCCGTCCTCGAGCCCGAGATGCGGGCTTCGGAGGAGAGGCCGTCCTCGAACCCGAGATTGAGGCCGTTTTCGAGCCGAGATTGAGAGCCCGTCCTCGAGCCCGAGATGCAGGCTTCGGAGGAGGAGGCCGTCCTCGAGCCCAAGATTGAGGCCTTTTTCGAGCCCGAGATGGAGGCCGTCTTCGAGCCCGATATGCAGGCTTCGGAGGAGGAGGCCGTCCTCGAGCCCCATGTGGAGGCCGTCCTCGTCCGTCTTTCGATGGAGCCGTCTTCGAGCCCCATGGAGCCGTCGAGATGGAGGCCGTCTTCGAGCCCGAGATCGATGCCGTCCTCGAACCCGAGATGGAGGCTTCGGAGGAGGAGGCCGTCCTCGAGCCCCAGGCCGTCCTCGAGCCCGAGATGCAGGCTTCGGAGGAGGAGGCCGTCCTCGAGCCCCAGGTGGAGGCCGTCCTCGAGCCCGAGATGCAGGCTTCGGAGGAGGAGGCCGTCCTCGAACCCGAGATTGAGGCCGTTTTCGAGCCCGAGATTGAGGCCGTTTTCGAGCCCAAGATTGAGGCCGTTTTCGAGCCCGAGATGGAGGCCGTCCTCGAGCCCGAGATGCAGGCTTCGGAGGAGGAGGCCGTCCTCGAGCCCAAGATTGAGGCCGTTTTCGAGCCCAAGATTGAGGCCGTCCTCGAGCCCGATATGTGTGTGTGTGTGTGTGTGTGTGTGTGTGTGTGTGTTGTGTGTGTGTGTGTGTGTGTGTGCGTGTATGTGTATGTGGTGCTGTGTGTGTGTGTGTGTGTGTGTGTGTGTGTGTGTGTGTGTGTGTGTATGTGTGCGTGAGTGCGTGCGTGAGTGTGTTTATATATAGTGTCTTTAATGTATAATAAAGTCATCACATCATTGTTGCAACTAAACAATCCAGTGATTTGTTCTTTATGCAAACACACACAGTAAATAATAACATTTTATGTCTTGATAAATACTGTGTGTAGGTATCTGGAGGTACCCAGGTGAACAGTAATGCAAAGTGATCGAGTTTAAAGTGCAAGTGTTTCGAATGCAGTTGTGATGCCTCGTACTCTCAGCGCGGTGTAGTGCAGCCATTCCAACGGAATTTATCTGCTAGCGTTCTACGTAACGTCGCATTCGGCGTGATGTCATCTATCAAGCCTTACGGAAATTACGGATGATTTTCAATTATCGTTGATTTCTTACTGATTTCATTTGGAAACAATTTAAGTGTTTGTTTATTATTATTATTATTCAAAATACCATAATAAGACGGATTAATAAATCTCATCCTCTATATGCCATGAACAAAAGCCAATATCACAAGGAGATTAAGTATTAGTATTGAAATTTAAGAATTATTCTTGCTCCAGAATATAATGTTTAGGGAAGTGAATAATAAGCTGAGAGATATATAAACAGGAAGGGAGGATCGTTTACTTTGGATGCGAGATCTTTTAAGGAAAAAGAGCGTGATAAGCAGTCAGTGATTTCTCGGTTATATTTACTGTCGACAGCAAATATTTGAAGCCAATGGATTACAATACATTACAATTTAATTTTTTTTCAATAAGATGAAACTTCTGCAACGCATGGATCACATTACTAACTATAAATTTTACCAAATATGCAACTTAACACATCGGAAAGAACATGCCTTTTTCTACGAAACAATAATAATGTTTAAATCAATATTCTGTAATTGGCAAGCCTTGCTTAGCCTGCCCTTGACAATTTTTCTCGTGAAACTCATAAAAAACCATCGACCTTGATATGGGTCTTGCTGCCACCACCTGGTTAGTTCGTCCAGGACCGTTAGTTTCTATGTTAGGAAAGTTAGAGGCATCTAGAAGAGGTTAAAAGAAATTAGATAGTAAATGTGTAAGTGTAAAGGAATGACCATACCAAGTTTCAGGGGTTAGCACTTAGGTTAGCGTGGCTTTACGGCCGAGGTGGAGGCCCTAAAGCTGATGGAAGGTCTAGATTTACGGGTTTTAAATTTGTGATATGGAAACATAAGTCTGGAGAATTCTAAGAGAACTTTTCCTCAATTGGGCAATCTCCCACTAAAGACATCTTACTAACTTCAAGATTTAAGTCTTTCATCTCACATAAGCTTTATCTTCTCATTATTCATGCTCTTATCGTAGAAGTTGAGATACCATAGAAATACCGGCCGCCTTAATTTATTATTATATCTCATTTATCTTACTCTTAAATTATTTTCTGTAACTGACACCTTATCTTCAAATTTCTTAAGATTTAAATTTAGTTTTCAATAACCGAGGGAGTGCATGTAGGGATATCTTAAACATGCAATAGATATGAATTACATTATACAATCAAAGATTCCTATAAACATGCATAAATGCAAAAAAAAAAGAAAGAAAAAAAACGATAAAAAGATGATGAAAAAAACACGAGAAATAAACTAAAGGTTAAAACAGAAATCTTAAGAAGAAAGAAAAAAAAAGATAAATAAATAAATAAAAATACTCCGCCTTAAGTAAAATTCATCGCGACCAAACCACAAAAACAAGAGGAAGCAAAAAGAATCACCTCTCCTATCCACTGCCGGGTCACACAGCTGAGAGGTGCTCTGACTTGAACTGGCTTCTCTGGATTTAATTATATACCCTCAGCAAACGAGTATGTAAGAATGAGGCGACTCTTGGGTCAGAAAAGGTCAATATGATATTCTTTTCAATAGAGGGCGATACCTTCTCCCTCCCCCCATTATGTTCCCCATCTTATTTAAAATGTACTCGTAAAGAAGCTTACAGGATAAAAAAGGAACTGAAAAGCTTTAAAACTAAAAAGTGAATGGGTTAAAAGAAAGGATGCTGCCTTCAGAGGTTCGGGATATGCTCATATGACTTTATGGATTTGGGGGCAGAATCATTTGTTTTGTTTTTTTAGTTGGTAAAGCTGTTTAGACTATAGTCATGCAAGCTGATTAACATTTTTCTTAGTTAAGGAAGATGCCTTCCATGCCTTGAAGAAATGAAGCAGACCGAATCAGCAATTCTTCCATGCCCACAAAAAAGACAATATGGTGAAGAGGTAAAGGTGTCAAGCAGTTCGCTTAATTGATTAGAACCATTCCTTGAGTGCTTTATTGCGTGTTGGCTTTACAACATACAAGAAACCTACTTACAGGCCTTATACGCACGCGCGCGCAAAACAATATAGTGAGAGAGAGAGAGAGAGTAATGGTGTCTGGAAAGAACACCGAAATTAATCGCCGACATAATCACTATAGCGCCGGACGTCCTGCCAGAGGATGATCCCCTCTGTAATCGGATCAGTCGAGGATATTTTGCCATTCCGTGCCATTCACGCGCTAGATTTACTTTTATCAACTCGTAATTTTCTGCTGTAGAAGCCCTCGCTCCCAGCCCGCTCCCTCTCCTTCCTCTTAGCCCCGCTCCTGCTTCCTCGTTTCCTGCTCGAGCTCCCGGTCCTCTTCCTCTCTCTCCACTTCCCATCCTCACCGTCCTGCTCCCCCTTCCCTGTGCCTTCCCCTTTATCCCTCTTCTACCATCACTCCTTCCCATCTCATGTTCTTATCCTCCTGATCCCCCCCCCCCTTTCTATCCTTTCATTCTTCTTCTTGCCTTGTTCGTACCCCAACCTCTCTCCATCCCTTTGTACTCCACCCAACCCTCTCATTCTTTATCTATCCTCATCTTCTCCTTCCCATTCTCCTCATCGTACTCCTAACCCCTTCCTCCTCCCTCCGCATACCCTTCCCCCCCTTCCCTTCATTATTCCCCTCCTTCCCCCCCCCATCCCTTCATTATCCCCTCCTTCCCCCTCCCTCGTCACAACCCAACCTCTTCCCCATCCTCTCATCGTACACCCAGCCGCCTTCCCTCCCCCTCTACGTACCTCCAATCCTATCCCCTTCCCTTCTTCGTACCCCTACCCCCTCCTCCCTCAACGTATCCCCAACCCTTCCCCCTGCCAACTTCGTATCTCCAACCCCTTCCTCCTCTCCTCTCCTACCCCTCACCCCACCCTCGCAACTCTCCCTCCCCACATCCATACTCCTCCCTCTTCCTCTCCACTCCCTCCTTCGTGCTCCCCAACTCCACCCCCTCCTATAACCTATCCCTCTGTCTTCCTCCCCCCTCATGTCACTCGGGATGCCTTGTAATAACCGGTCCTTTCATCGTAGGCTATATTCTCTCATCCTCTTGGCATAATGGCGACAAAGGATTAGGCTTGATGTAAAGAAACCTTATGGAAGGAAGCGCAGGATAGGGAAGGCGGGCCTGATAATATAGTTACAGCGTGAGTGATGAGATGGGATTTTACTTCGGTGATGACGTATTTCGCTTAGTCTGTTGGGTGAAGACAAGGGAACCGAGGGGGGTATATCGTGAGATTGGAAAATGGGAATTCGCAGACATAAATTTTGCGAAAACGTAGACAGCCACAAATTATTATTATTATTATCTTTTTTATCGCGCTTTGGTTCACATTGTAAATATATTTTCCTTTTGTCTAAATCAATTTCATAATTCCTGGCAACAGTAATAAGGCTCACCGTCGACCAGGAAACTTTACTCGTTCGCTGAGGAAAATTAGCCAGAGGAAGTTTAACTTATAATTACTGTTCATTAGGCCATCAGGATACCATACTTATTCTCTAAAGAAATGAGTATATATAACCAAAGTAAAATAATGACAATAATGATAGTGACAATGATAATAACAGTAATATTAAAATAATAGAGATATTATCTATAACACAATAAATATAATGATTATGAAAAAATAACAATACGGGTAATAATAATTAGAATGGCAATAACATAATGATAATAAGAATAATAATAGTAAATGTAATAATGATGGTAACGGTGGTGATGAGGGTGTTGATAAGCTTCACATAGCCATAGCTTTTGTTTCTTTTACCAATATTTTGTCAGTAATTCAATAATCATTCACACTGAGTTTGTATGACTTCTCAATCAAATTCAAACCCGCGACAAATAATGTCAAGCAAAGTACTATTTCAATATTATTGGTTTGATATATTTCGAAATAAATCCAAGCAGTATGGGGAAATATTAAGTATAAAAATATGTGTAGCTGTTCAGTTGCCTTGAAGATAACATCTGCATTGGTAATAATTGGCTTGCATTAAAGATTGAATTATTTTGTCTATCACATTCGATTTTCCTTTGATCGTTACAACGTGAATGCTTAGAAATCTAAAATATTAAAGACGAAACCAATTTGCACAAATGGAAAAAGAAAATAGTTGAAGGTTGTATTATTACATATTTGACACAATAGTATTTTTCATGACCATTCAAAACATTTCTATATGAAATAGGTCGTTGTTTTACTTTTTTTTTATGTGACATTATTCTCCAGTAGTTGTACTTAATTACTGAAAAAGGTTTCTGTTTGCATGTTATCTGTAAACAACTTTATATATATATATATATATATATATATATATATATATATATATATATATATATATATATATATATATATATATATATATATATATATATATATCCTATATATATATATATATATATATATATATATATATATATATATTTATATTATCTATATATGTATATATATATATATATATATATATATATATATATATATATATATATATCTATATTATATATATATATATATATATATTTCCACCAAATAATGTCGTTTGGAAAGTATTAGAGTTTGGCCTGGTGGCTACATCTAACGGATATGACCTTGAAAACTTTTACAGGCAACGCTTTGTCCTCTTTTCGGAAATAACAGCCTGAGAAAGAATATTTGAACGGGCGATGGCTGAAGGAGACGTAGAAGTTGAAAGTTTTCCTCCTGGACTATCTCCGCTAATGTGGTTCGGACCAGAGTAAGCGACCAAATAAGACTCTTTGAGTTAGTGTAGTCAAGATCCTCAGAATACAAGGTCTGACCAGCGGCGGCAGTGTAGCGCCATTCGCTGGCTTGTCAACATTCTAGTGTAGCAAACCGCTTCCAGAATACTAATTATCTCCCTGCCTTCCATGTATGAAAGAAAAATCCCGATTAGTTATCCGCTTACTGATACATATTGAATAAAAAATAGATAAAACTAGAAGCACTCAGAGAGCGCATACCTCCGGCAAGGCAATAGGGTCACTGATGCAATAGAATATTCATACTTGAATAATTACAGTAGAATCACTTTTTTTTCAAATACACGGGTGGCGCCAGTTTTTCCCTATCAAGCAATGATAATGAATTCTTTAAAAAAAAACACACACACAAAAAACGGCATTCAAATTGGGCTGACACGAATGTTAAACAAATCACAAAAATCTGATTCTAACTTTTTGAATTATCCCGAGCAGGATCCGGATCATGATCTGGATCACCACCAAAACTTAATAGCATCTATGTTGGACATAGACATGGTAAACATTTCATAGAAAATCTGTTCATATTTTTTTTTTTGAGTTATCCTCCTAGCCAGCTAACCAACGCTACCAACAACATAACCGCCTTGACGGAGGCAATAAAGTAAACACGACACTGTTACATTGCCTTGGCTCACCTAAAATTTAGAAATGATGATGTTTGGGAGACAAACTACTTTAAATGTTATCAGTACCGTCACCTGCATTTGATTTGAATATGAACTTATGAATATACCTATACCAAAAAGTATGTTATAATAATAGAAAAAAAATCGAACACTGTATTTGCTATAAATGAAATTACAAGAAACTATACTCCGATTATAGGAGTAGATGTTTTACTTGTTAAAGCACAGAAAATAATTTAATCTATAATATTCTTGACATGTGATATGCAAACATATCATCAGGTAGTTTTAAACAGTCAACTAAGTCTAGATTGATATAGCCAATTCACTTATAATATACTTAACATAATCTAAATATCTGCATTTGTTTCGATAAGACACTTTGCAAGATATATGCGAGGAAGTATTGATTACTAATTTCTCTTAAGCTCAAATGTTGTATTCGACTCTGATACTCTGTGTAAGCAAAATCTTGAGCGCGTAACACAGTCGCAGTAGACGGTAGAATGGCGCATGTGACAGCAACAACCGGCGGTGGGCCCTTTTCCTTCGCTCTTTGCCGGCCGTTGGTCTTGTATTCTACGCCTCTTGCCTGTAACCGTCCTCCGTTCAACCTGCAAGAATTCCTAGCTAAAGAATATATCACTGAACCCTGCAAGTGGTCCAGCATATTGCTGTAGAATAAGAAGAAATGGTTGTTCTTTCCTGTTTCTGAGTTACGACAGAGTATTGTGGCACACTTTTACCATCAGTTTTACATTGCATATTCCCATAGAGAATTCCATAAGAACAGACTACAGTTCGAGATAAGTGATACGTAGCTGACGTATAGCCTATAAAGGTGTGTGTGTGTGTGTGTGTGTGTGTGTGTGTGTGTGTGTGTGTGTGTGTGTGTGTGTGTGTGTGTGTGTGTGTGTGTGTGTCGCACACACACACACACACACACACACATAATATATATATATATATATATATATATATATATACATACATATACATATTACATACATATAATACATACATACATACATACATACATACATACATACATATTAAATAAATAGTATATATATATAATATATATATATATATATATATATATATATATATATATATAATATATATATATATATATATATATATATATACATATATAGAGGTAATCACGTCCATTACAGTCTACTAAATTATTTACCGTAGTTGTTCCACGTACCGTACATTTGAGTATTCATGTACATTACAAATATCATTATTAATTTTTTTTAAGTCCAATCATGCATATGTTGTGTGTGTGGTGTCGCTTTGCTTCCTGGTGGCCTCTGAATCAAATGAACACACCCTGATGTGTCTGTTCTTCATGTGAGAAAAAAAATGCCTAGAATGGTTAGTTAAATTTAAGTTAAGTTTATATCGAGTTCTTATATAATATTAGATACTAAGGTGTTCATTCGTATGTTGATTAAGCTTAATAAATCAACTTCAAAAGTATCTTGAAAGGTCGAAAGAAAACGAAAATTTTCTGAGCTTAATTGATATTATGAAAGCTAACAGAAATAAGATAATGGTAATGATAATGATTCGTGATAATGATAGCAATAAAAAGAAATAGAATATAAATATTGCATCGCCAAAGTAAAATTCAATAACAAAAGTAACAGCACTAACAATAAAAGTAATAATATTATGAATGATAATAATAATGATGACAATAATGATAATAATAATAGTGAAGATAATGATGATGATTATGATGATGATAAGAAATATAAAAAGAATAGAACGCAAGAGTAGGAATTCAGTGAATTAACATTCTTCATATTTCGCCCAATATCAGGCGAGAATACAGTGCTCGCTTTCCTTATCAATCAGGCATGAATACTGGACTAACTCTGACAAGCAATCTGCTACAACAAGATCAGATCGAGACCGCTGGCTCACTAATCCGATTGGAGAACATTATTTCTTTTAAGGTATTTATGTCAAGATTGGAATATGGCTCTTCAGACTGTCAACTTCTTTTATTTACTTTTCAGAACCAAAGGCCCATCTGATTTTCTAAATGAAATTGAGAAGAGACACTGGGAATGCATCTTAGCAGGAAATCAAATATATATATATATA